>PVKS010000221.1:0-228980 GCA_004027875.1 Aplodontia rufa | reverse complement strand
ATCAGTGTAATATTTGCTTCATAGAAAGTTTTTGGGAGTGTTCCCTCTCTATCAATTTCCTGGAAGAGCTTGAAGAGGATCGGTGTTAGTTCTTCTGTGAAGGCTTGGTAGAATTCTGCCATATATCCATCCGGACCTGGGCTTTTCTTTTTTGGGAGAGCTTTGATTACTGCTTCAATTTCGCTTTCTGTGATTGGTTGGTTGAGATTTTCAATATCCTCTTGTGTTAAAGATGGGATTTCGTATGTGTCCAAGAACCTGTCCATGTCTTCCAGGTTATCAAATTTGGTAGAGTATAAATTTTCAAAATAGGTTCTGATAATCTTCTGTATCTTGGATGGGTCTGTGGTGATTTCCCCATTTTCGTCTCTGAGTTTGTTGATTTGCTTCCTTTCAATCTTCTTTTTGGTGAGTTTGGCAAGGGGTCTGTCAATTTTGTTCACTCTTTCTAACCCCAGCACCTACATGCTCAGCTGAGTGTCTGAGCAATGAAGGCCATGTGAAAAACTAAATAAAAATTGATTCTCTCTCTCTCTCTCTCTCTCACTGTCCTTCTCTCAATAAATAAATATGTTTCCATGCTTTAGGGAGTATTCATATTTGTTATTCTAATGATTATACATGTTTTTTAATCTCAATAACACCACAGCTTAACAAAATCCTATTATAGTTATGCTGTAACATTAGATTCAAATAAATAATGTCTTACTGAAGACGTTTTGCCTTCATTACTTTATTCTTTTTTTTTTTTAAGAGAGAGGGACAGTGAGAGAGTGAGAGAGAGAGATGGAAAGAGAGAATCAATTTTATTTAGTTTTTCAGGTGGCCTTCAGTGCTCTGAGACTTTGTTGTGTACATGGTGCTGGGGTTTAAACTCGCATACTTGCACATGCCAGGCAAGCACCATAACTGCTGAGCCACTGCTCCAGTCCTACTTTATTCTTTTGTATTGTGCTATGATTTTATGGTGTGGATTTATCTAAAATTCATAGGTTGTGGAGCTTGAAAAGGAGAGCATGAGGAGTACACCTGTGGGTGTGATTAAGTCATGATCGCTGTACGCTCTTACAGTGATCAGTGCGCTAACGAAAGAGGTTGAAGGGGTGCCCTAGTCCCTTTTGCCTATCTATTCCTCTCACTAAGTAAGGATACAGCATTTGTCCCCTTTGGAATATGCAACAACAAGAAGTCACCCTTAAAGTACAGAGCAGGCCTCACCAGACATTAAATCTACTGGCCCCTTATTTTGAACTCACCAGTCTCAAGAACTGGGAGAAACAAATTCTAGTTTTATAAATTAATCCAATGTAATGTGCTTTGTTATTTCAACAGGAATGGACTAAGACAATTTGTTTCCTTAGGATAAATTCTTAGGCATAGGAAAGGTAGGATAAAAGAATTCAAATTTTATCAGCTTATATATTCTTAGCACTAGGATGTATTGTTTAAAATTTTTCCTTATATAATGGAAAAAATCAATAGTTTTAAGATATTTTAGGCAAATATCTATATCTATTTAATATATAATTTTACATCATCTTGTTTTACTTTACATTTCTTACAATATTAATCAGTAAGTTCCTATTTCATGTAATCACTTACAAACCATTGTCTACAGTAGCCAGTATTCATGAAATCTTTCTATGTTACTGTATTAGTCATCTTTGGCGGAAACAATGTAACTTAACAAAGAATGTCAGTATTTTGCAACAACAACCATTTTTAAATTAAAGATTCTGTGCTTTAAATATGGATTGCTGGGGTATGGGTTAAGTCAGCTCCATGTATCCCTTATTCCAGGAATCCCACTGAAAAAGCAGCAGCTACTTGGGGAATATTCTTCATTTGAAAAAGTAAAGGAGTATAAGAGAGTTGGCAGACACACACAACATCTCTCTTTTTTTTTTTTGATCATTGATTATTTTATTATTTTTATTTTTTGAAGGAGTTCAGTTGTTGTATAATTATAAATACACATGAAGTGACAATATGGCATGCATTTGATCCTAAGCCTATTACCCCCACATCACCCACACCCCAGTCCCTTGATTCTTCTATATTATGCCAATATAACAGATACAAATATCTATTTATATATATATATACATACATATATATATATACATATATATATATGTATGATTGTGAATTTTCCAGGATTAAGTGGTTGCAAAAGTATTATTTGACTTCTCAGGGAGGAGGAGTAAAGAGTATGCTACATTACTGATTGTCTCCCTAGATCCCTCCCTTTCTTCCTTCTCCCAACCCCCACATATCCCCTCTTTCCTCCCCCCACCCAAATGACTATGGTTCACATAAATTATGAATTGCTATGCTGACTATGGTTCACATAAATTATGAATTGCTCTGCTCTTGGTGGGTCCAATACAAGAGTTTGACTACCTTTTGCTCAAGCCCAGTTTTGCTCCAGCCTCGACAGTTGAAGGAAAGGTTTAGACCCTTGATTCTCTGGGTTTAAGTAACTTCATTTAGTATGATTTCTTCCATTTGCCATCCATTTACCTTCAAAGACTGCAATATAGTTGTTGCTCATTACTGAGTAGAACTCCATTGTATATATACATACCAAAACTCTTGGATCCATTCATCCAGTGATGGGCCTCTGGATTGATTCCATAATTTGGCTATTGTAAATTGAGCTGCATTGAACATTGATTTTTGCTGTGTCACTGTGATATGCTGAACCTAACACCTCTGGGAAAATACTCAGCAGAGGGATATCTGGTTCATATGGTGGATCCAAACCTAATTTTTAGAGGTGTCTCCATGCTGCTTTCCAGGGTACCTGTACTGGTCTGCAGTTTCACCAACAGTGAGCTAGTATTCCTATCTCCCCGCAAACCCTCAAGCATCTGTTATTGTTTATATTGTTCATCATTGCTGGTCTTACTCCCAGTATTATCGTTTTGAGGTCCACAAGTGGTTTTATGTCTTGGAGTAATTTTTCCATATAGTTGGAAGAATTGGTGTTTGCACAGTATATATTTACCTTTGAGGAAATTCCACAAAAGTACATGCTATCAATAGATAACCAAGACAACACAGAACTTACTAAGAAAACACAATGACTATGAACCACAACCACAAAACTATCACAACACTGAATATGAATGGTCTCAACATACCAATAGAAAGACAGAGATCACAAGAATTTGACAATATGCTGCTTGGAGGAGACACACCTTGCAGCCAATGATACACACAGATTGAGGTTGAAAGGATGGAAAAAATTCTACCAGGTGAATGGCCCAAAAAAGCAAGCTGGTGTTGCAATTCTTATATTCAATAAAGTAGATTTCAAACATAAACTAATCAGAGAAGATAAAAAAAAGGCCATTACATCCTAGTAAAGGCAACAATACAACAGGAAGATATAAGCAATGTATCTCCAAACACCAACACCCCAACTATGTGGAAAAATTACTCCATGATATAAAACCACTTGTGGACCACACCACAATAATACTGGGAGACTTTAACATGCCTCTATCACTAATAGACAGATTAGCATAGCAAAAAATAAAATAAAGAGATCTACAGTCTAAACAACTCCATAAATCATATGGACTTAACAGACATCTATAGAATATCCACCCCAAATTGGCTGAGTGTACCTTCTTCTCATCAGCACAGGGATCCTTCTCCAAAATAGATCATATTCTGGTTCACAAATGAAATCTCAGCAAATATAAAAAAGTAGATATTATTCCATATACCTATCAGACCATGACACCAAGACACTGGCAATTAATAGCAGAAATCATAACAGAAAGCTCACACATACATGGAGATTGAATAATACCCTATTAAATGAAGAATGGATCCAAGAAGACATGAGTGCAGAAATCAAAAAGTTCATGGAAGAGAATTAAAATCAAGACACAACATACAGAAACTTTTGGAACAACATGAAAGCATTCTTAAGGGGGATTGATTTTTTTTTTCAGGGCTGAGGACCAAATCCGGGCCTTGCAGTGGGTGCTAGGCAAGCGCTCTGCCACTGAGCTAAATCCCCAATCCCATGAAAGCATTCTTAAGGGGAAACTTTATAACATTCAGTGCCTACATTAAAAACCAGGAGAGATCTTGAATAAATAAGCTTATGGTCCACCACAAATCAATGAAATCAAGAACAAAAATAGTAAAAAGAACTGACAAAACAAAAAGATGGTTCTTCAAAAGTTAGATAAATAAAATTGACAGACTCCCAGCCAAGCTCACTAAAAGAAGGAAGGAATTGAAGCAAATGATCAAAATCACCAACAAAAAGGGAGCAAGCACCACTGACTCCATGGAAATCAAATATATTATCAGAACATATTTTGAGAAACCATATTCTTCTAAATTAGATAATCTAGAAGACATTGAAAAATTTCTAGACATATAAAACATGTCCAAAATGATGCAGGATGATATTGAAATTCTAAACAGCCCCAATAACAGGCATTGAAATCCATACAGCAATTAACGGCTTTCAAAGAAGAAAAGCCCATAATCTGATGGATTCTCTAATGAATTTTACCACACCTATGAGGAGGAACTAATACCTCTCCTTATTAGGCCATTCGAAGAAATTGAAAAGGAAGGAACTCTCCCAAACCCTTTTTGTGAGGCAATCTTAGCTCTGATACCAAAACTCAACAAAGATACTTCAACAAAAAGAAGAAAGAAAGAAAACTACAGACCAATATCCCTGATGAGCATCAACACAAAAATCCTTAATAAAGTTCTAACAAACCTCATTCAGAAACACTTCAAGAAGACAATTCATCACGATCCAGTGGGCTTCATTGCAGGGATGCAAAGCTGGTTCAACATACACAAATCAATAAATATGATTCATCACTTAAACAGAATTAAAGACAAAACAATGTGATCATTTCAACTGATGCAGAAAAGGCCGTTGATAAAATCCAGCACCCATTTATGCTCTAAACTCTAGAGAAAATAGGGATCATAGGATCTTAACTTTGTAAAGACCATATCTGAAAAACCCTCAGCTAGTATAACACTTAATGCAGATAACCTGAAAGTATTTCCACTGAACTCAGGAACAAGACAAAGCTGCCCCCTCTCACCGCTTTTATTCAATATAGTCCTTGAGACCCTAGCTGGAGCAATCAGGCAAGAGAAGGAATCAAAGCATAAGAACGAGAAGAGAGGAAGTCAAACTATCCCTTTTTGCTGATGATATTATCCTATATCTGGAAGACTCAATGACTCTACCAGAAAACTGCTTGAGCTTAAAACAGATTTAGCAAAGTGGCAGGTTACATGATCAACACCCAAAAATCAATAGCTTTCCTATAGGCTAACAACAATAGGGCAGAAGAACTAATCAGGAAATAGGTCCCATTCACAATATCCTCAAAAAGAATAAAATACATGGGAATTAATCTAACAAGGGAAGTAAAACACATTTATATCTGTTATATAAGCACAATATAGAAGAATCAAGGTGGGGGTAACTGGTTTAGGAGCAAATGCATATCATATTATTACTTTATACACACTTATGATTGTACAATAACTCAACTCCTTAATAAAAAATTGAATAAAAACAATTAAAAATAAAAATAATGATGTCTTACATATTTTTGCCAGATTCTCTTCTGAAAACATTAGGTGTAATAACTCCTTTCATCCTTACAATAACCTTATGAGGTATGCTTTAATGACCTCTGTTTTATAAATAACTAATGTAGGGCACATTTAGGTAAAGCATATTACCTAAGTCCACAAAGCTGAAAACTGGCAAAGCCGAGATTCTAAACCAATCAGTTTTGTTTCAGAATACCATGCCTAAACATTAGGCATGCTGCTTCCCTGATTTTGACACCTAACATTTTCTGAACACTTAGACATGAGGACAATATGTCTGCAACATCTGTCCCTTCATTCATCAATCTAGTTTATTCAGCTGACTTGGTTAGCAGCAGCTTTCTTGGTCCCTCACAGCCCATTGTCCATCTCTCTTCTCTGGATTTTTAAAAAATGCCCCTTCTGAAATTATTCTGAGATCAAGGATAAAGTGTGCTAAACACAACTACAAATTCTTGGCTGCTTCTCACCTTAAGAGGTAGAATCTAATTCTACTGCCTTTAACTTGTTGGCCTTAGAGACTTAACTAATGGAATGCAGCCAAAGATATGTCTGAGGCTACGTCAGTAAGAAGCTTTGCAGCTTCCAATGGGATTCTTGGAATGTTGACTTTTGAAGCCATAATGTCTCAGATAATAAGCCAAACTACGATGCTAGAAAAACAATATGAGAGCCCCTATGACTACAAAGAGAGGGAGGAGCTCCACATCCAGTAGTAACCATTAGGTGCAGGCTTATGTGTGAGGCTGTCGTGCATCAGATGGACAAAACTGAGCAAGCCTGGCTGTGACCGTGACGGAGCAGATCTGCCCTGTTGAACTATGCTAGAATTATTGATGCCCCCAATCTTGATATAAATATTTTGTTTGTTGTATTAAGCCATAGTTTTGGAATAGTATACTGACTAGAATTAGATAATTGGAATCAAATCTGGTTTCTGGAAGTGGGGTATTGCTGTAACAAATATCTAAAACAAATGACAATGACTTTGATATGTGGATACAGCAGAAGCCAGAAAGGCCATGAGGAAAGTGTTAGTGAAGGCTAGAAGGACATTTAGGACATCAATGGAGAAACTGTGAAGGACAGTGAAAAAAAATAAAATAGGGGGCTGGAAAAAATGCCCTGTATTATGTAGTGGCAGAAAACTCATTGCCTTTGGTAAAGTGGAAAATAGAAAATGGACCTACTGAATGCGTGGATCTGGCTCAGGAGATTTTCAGGCGAAATTTCAAAATGGGTTTCTTAAATCCATGTTATGATAAAGTATAAATAAAAAAAACAAGGACAAAACAAAAGTCATTCAGTTTCTGAGCAAAATTCAGAGGAAGTATAAAGAGCCAGGACTTGCTAGCTTCAAAAACTGCTTCTTGGGCTGGAGGGCTGGAGTGGTGGCTCAGAAGGTACGGCACTTGCCTCTCATGCATGAGTACGCAGGTTCAAATCTCAGCACCATGTACACAATGAAGTGTCACAGCAGTGAAAGCCACATGAAAAACGGAAATAAAATTGATTCTCTCTGTCTTTCTCTCTCTCTCTTGCTCTCTCACAGTCCTTCTCTCTTAAAAAAAAAAAATTGCTTCTCATCCCAGTCTCTCCAGACAGCAAAAAAAGAATTGCCTTCAGGGCAAAAATCAGATCCAAGATGTGACTGTTAGACCAAGGAGTAAGACCTCAAAAAGATTTACTGTGGTGTCTCGTGCATCCTTTCAGTTAAACAAAAAGGCCTCTAAGAATCTAAAGGGTGTGCCTCTACTGCACAAAAGCATTTCTAATCATCTAAAAGGATCCATTATCCCACATGAGATTCACAGGCAGTCCAATCAAGTCAAAAAGACCATTTTCAGAATAACATGTGGTATGACTTTTATTTTTTTATATGACTTTTAAATAGAAGAGTTGATTATAAATTAAAACATAAGATGCCCTTAAAGTTTTCAAGTGAGTTGTACCAGCATGGACTGGAAGTGATTAAGACAACATAGAATGAAAGATGCCTTCCTTATCATTGTTCCCTAAATAATACAGTAGAACAACTATTTACATAGCATTTACATTTTATTGGTGCTCTAGTTTGGCTCCAAATCATCTCAGAAAGGCCCATTTGTTGAAGGCTTTGTCCCCGGCCCTTGGCAGTATTGGTCACCCCCAAATTTGCTGCTGCTCAAGTCCCTTATATAAAATGATGTAGTAACCTATGCACACCCTCTCATATACTTCAAAAAATTTTAATTATTTTTAATTGGTACATTATAATGATATGTAATGGTGAGATTCATTGTAATATATTCACACACACCTAATATAATTTGATCCATCTTCACATTATTTTTAGATCATAAATTTCTCAATATTGTGACAAAATACATGAGATAATCAACTTAACAGAAGGAAAGGCTTATTTTGGCTCATGCTTTCAGATGTTTCAGTCTGCAGTCGCTTGGCCCTGTTGCTTCAGACCTGTGGCGGTACAGGTACATCATGGTGTGAACACAGTGGAGGAGGCCTACTCACCTCCTAGTGGCCAAGAAGCAAAGAGAGAAGGAGCAAGAGGCTGAGTCCTAATATCCCCTTCACCACAGTGACCAAACTTCTCCACTAGGCCCTTCCTCTTAAAGGTTCACCAACTGCCAACAGTACCACACACTGAGGACCCAGCCTTTCACACATGGAACTTTGTGAGACATTCAAGATCTAAACTACAGCACCAATGCAATGTAAATCTACATAAACAATTGTTACACTCTATTGTTTAGGGAAACAAAACAAGAGAAAAAGCCCATGCACGTTCAGTACAGCCTCAGGCTTGTCCCCCCTTTCTCCATCAGCTGTTATTTGAGTTCATGGATGTGGAACCTACAGATACAGAGGGCCAACTACACAATAAAACTGGACTTCCATGTGGTGAAAAATGTCCAATAGAGTTCATGAATGCAAATCTATTACATGCATTATCAGCTCAATGTAGGCGCTTAACAAGCAGAACTGTGGTTTGTGTGGCTATACCTGGCTCCCCAGGTCACGCAAGTAATATGGAGAGAAACGCCTGTATATCCACAAAAGGAAAGATCTGCCCTGATCAGCTGGATCGGGAAGAGGGTGGGGAGATGTGTGGCTCTGAAGACTCTACACAGCAGGCAAAGTGACAGCTGTTCGTCAGCAGTAGATATCAGGGCAGAAAGGTTTATGAGAGAATGAAAAACAACCAACCCCTGGGATAAGCATGGATAGGTATGGGAGGGAGGGAGGCTTATAAAGGACTTTAATCCAAAATGATAGGTGGAGTTCAGAGGAAGGTAATACTCATGGGGCTTAATTTTATTCCCACAGGATGACAAAACTCAGGGACAATCTGGTTACTTGAGTTCATTTCATTCCATCTTAATTCAATAAACACAGAGTACGTGGCATTGTACTACACATTTAAAATCTTGTGTGGAATATCAAGCAAGTACTCATCGAACAATACAAATCGAATTGCATAAAGTGCAATAAAAAAGCACACAGAGCAGAACATAAAGGAGAGAGCACAAAATTAAATTTGACTAGAGAAGGTTTCATAGAGAAGGCAGCATCCAAGTAGAGTACTAAAATTGTAAAATTCAGTACTTTTATTATAAATGTATTAACTTGTTTTGTTCAATACAATTGTTGTCAACAAATTTAAAAACCTAACTTTAAAAAAAAATATTGTTGAAAAATGTTTGATTTTCACTGTCAGAAAGAAAAATATTCCCAGCCTCCCCTGAGTGACTACCTTGTGGACCATTCATTTGGAAGGACAGTGTCATATAGCTAATGTCACCGGCAGGCAATACAACACAGCCAGTAAGATTACAGCTCTACAGACAATTTCCAGCCCTTGTTGGTCAAGTTACTAAAACTCTGTTTTAGATTCCTCATTTGTAAAATAAGGTTAATGATAATGACTACTTGATAGGGTCACTGTTAAAACAATATGAAATAATGTATGAAAAGTGTTTAATTTGGTGCCTGGCACATTTTAAACATTCTATAAATCATAGCTATTTTTCCTTAATGTTTGCATACCAGGCAGGATTCCAACCCTGTACAGAAGTCGTGAATCTTAATTTCAGTTCTGCCCTAAATTGCTCTCTAGGCTAGGTCAGCGACCCAGATTTTCCATTTTTCAGCTTCCTGATTTATCATGAGACCAAAGGAAGTTCTAATAAGGAAGTTAAATAAGTGGGTTCCCTCACTTGCTGGCTAGAGTTCTACAGACAAAAAAAAAAAAAAAAAAAAAAAAGGGCATTTCAACCTTCTCCTCCTGTCTTCAGGGGTGTGTGTGTGTGTGCGTGTGCTTCTGTGGGTGTTTTTGTGTGTGTGCGTGTGTGTGTATGTTCAGACTCATCTCCTTCATTGGTTAACCCCTGTCAGTTGTGACAAAAACCTCAAGTAAAAAAATTATGACCAAGCCTTCAGACAGCTGGTGGCAATTTACTCACACTAACCGCCTCATCCTTTCAACACCCAGTATTTATGAGTTTCTGGTGTTGGGGGAGGGGAAGTCATGCAAGAAATGTGACATGTAAATTTCTCCAAAGATACTGAAGAGTGAGGAAAGACTTGTGTGAATTATCTGATAATTCTCCTTGCCTTGAACACAGATATCAGGCCTTAAAAATTGAAAAGACTAATGGGAGGATCAATAAATAAGTTTTTGGAGCCAAAAACAATACTGAAATGAATTCTAGGTGGCTTCCAAGCTTTCTTGAGAGCTGTTCCATCACTAAAACCTGAATCCTTTTCTGGGATAGGGTGAGCAGTTTCAGTCCAGGTCCACCGAGTGTGTCTCCATCAATCAATCCAGACTGACTTAAAAATCCATAAGCATGATAACTAAATGGAACACATGATCCTAGTTTAAATCTGATTGGAGGGCTGGAGCGGTGGCTCAGCGGATTCGGCGCTTGCCTGGCAAGCACGAGGACCCGGGTTCAAACCCCAGCACCACATACACAACTGAGTGTCGGAGCAACTAAGGCCATGTGAAAAACTAAATAAAGTTGTTTCTCTCTTTCTCTGTCTCACTGTCCCTCTCTCTTTAAAAAAAAAAAAATCTGATTGGATTCTGAATTTGAAATAATATTGCTGAGGACAAAATAGGCGTACGTATCTGTGGTCCTAGTCTTTGTTTCTTAAACCGTGACATCTACTAGGTTTTCCCTGAAGATAGATGGGTAAATAAATAGATGAATACATACTTATGAAATGTAGCATTGTTTTTTGATACTTTCTTCCACTCTTAATTTTTTAAAGTTTTAAGCTGAAAAGTTGCAACAATAATGCAATGAAGTCTTGTAAATCCTTCATTTGATTCATCTTGTGATAATATTTGCCACATTGCCCTCTCTCCACACACATAAGCATATGCACATGCTATTATTGCTACTATTCTTATTTATTGATTTATTTACTTATTGCAGTACTGGAGAATGAACCCAGTGGCACTGCACCACGGAGTTACATCCCCAGTCCTTTATATTTTTTTCTTTTGAGACAGAGTCTCACTAAGTTGCTTACAGTCTTGCTAGGTCACTGAGGCTGGCTTTGAATTCAAGATCCTCCTGCTTCAGCCTTTGGAGTCATTGGAATTACAGATGTGTGCCCCCACATTGGCATTGCTATTATTTTGCTGAGCCATTTGAAAGTAAGTTACAGAGTCTCCATCCCTAATTAATTCAGTGTGTATCTCCTAAAAATAATTAAAATTATTAAATAACCAATTATGACCACTCCTACCAGGTCAGCTTTTGTCACTATTAAACCAAATAAACAAATCTGAATAATAATAATCCGAATAATAAATCTGAAGTATCTGCAGTGCATTACTTAACCAATGTGAGGGTCTACCCCCAACTGATATTTGGCTCACATCTGCACAACCAAGAGGGCTCGTCAAAATAATCACTCCCAGGACAAAGGCAAAATAAACAACAAAGACGAATTCCCTATTCCACGCTTACAACTACTATAAGCCAATTTTTTGGCAGTTTAGAACAGCTGTTTTGTTCTTTCTTCCAGCTGGCAAGCATTCAAAAATATCAAGAAACAGCCTCAGAAAGCCTTACACAATCAGGAGAAAATTTTAATGAGAAAAATGTCACATTGTGCATTCATTTTTGTTTTCATTTTCATTGTAGCATACAGGAAGCCAAAATGCTGAGCTGTTGAGTTCAGTATCAAACATGTGGCAGTTCTACACAAAGACCAGGAAACCTCAACACTCCTTTATCCTTCCAAGGTTCCAGTGAGTATAGTGAATGTAAGAGTTAATCTCATTGTAACTCATGTACTTTAGCAAAACGACAAAAACATCTAATAATAACCATTATAATTCCTTTCACCTAAAATAATATTTTAATCAGATACAGTATTTTGCTTTTAGGCTATATCAGTGATATAATAACAGGTATAGAGCTGAATCTAAATGACACTTGTGGCATATAGAATCATTGCATTCCCAATCTGTAGGCTTTGATCAGTTCTCAGGAGACACGGGGAGGGAAAAATCAAGGTCAAAAGGCCCTGTTGCTGATGGACCAGGTCAACTTGTTCAACTTTTTTATTCAACTGTGAAGATGTTCAAGGCTGGAAATAGCACTAGGGGAGCCATGCACACCTGAGGTGCAAAATCTAATGGATACCCAAAACTCAGTAGCCAAGAGAAATGAAATTTTAATACAGTAGTTTAGAAAGCAAAATTAATGCAAAGTGCATGAATACAATTTTTTACAGTACTAGGGATTGAACCCAGGTGTGCTCTGCTACTAAGCTACAACCCCAGCCCTTTATTTTGAGACAAATCTTGCTAAGTTGCCCAAGCTGGCCTCAAACTTGAGATCCTCCAGCCTCCTGAGTTGGGATTACAGAAGCCTGCCACCATGCCAGCTCATGAATGCGATTTTTAAAGAAAGACAGTGTTTTAGGCAGCTTTTTTATTGAAGCAACTAAATGATCTGACAAGAACAATTTTAGGAGGAAAATTTATTTTGGGGGCTCATAGTTCGGAGGTCTTAGTCCATAGGTGGCCAGCTCCATTCCTTGGGGCTGACGGTAAGGCTGAACTACATGGCAGAAGGGTGTGGTAGAGGGAAACGGGTCAAGGCATGACTCCAAGAAGCAGAGAGAGAGAGAGACTCCACTCACCCGACACAAAATATATATCCCAAAGGCATGCCCCCAATGACCTCCTCCAGCCACACCCCACCAACCTGCAGTTACTACCCAATTAAGCCCTATCAAGGGATTAAATCACCGGTTGGGTGAAGCCTTTCATAACCCAACCATTTCACCTCTAAGCCTTTGCATTATTTCACATTTTGGGCTTTTGGGGAATATCTTCCCTCCAAATCATAAAAGAGAGGATTGACCCTGCATATGTGCCATCCTAGGAGTGAATGCCTTACTGTGTTCACCCTGGTCGGGTCCCTGGTTTTTTGTCCCCAGATGTGGCAAGAGCCAAACCCCTGGCGCTCTCTAGTGGTATATTCTGCTGACCTAATGTCAGCAACAGTTCTCTGTATATTGTGAATTGTCACACAAGGGGTGGCACTTTTAACACACCGCAAGATAAAAGCAATTATCTGAGCCAACACCAACTCTTCCAACCTTCTTCCAAGTTTTAAGTTTCAAGGGCAAGTTTCTGAGGTGTCTAGGGCTTAGGGGAGATGGTAGAACAGGGAAAGAAAGGGAGACGGTGGGAGAGGGGGAAAATATGGGCTACTTCATGAATTAATTTAACTAAACAAATTTTTAAAAAATAAACCGTCCTCTTAAGAAAATGTTAAGCCCCAACTTAGTTTGAGGCACCGGTGGTCTTGCTCACCTCAAAAATCAAAGCTGTCACTTCGACTTTTCTTTTCAAATAGTCTGCAATTGGATCTGGAGATCAGTGTAGTCATGCTTCATCCTCTGTGCAGTCTCCAGTGAGTCCAAGAGGCTTAGGAAACTTCGAACCAGAACCACTTTATTGGTAATAACCACTCACCACAACTACCTTGTGACAACGAAAACCATCTACAGGTCCCCCCTGCTGGTAGAATCTATTTTACAGATGTGATGTGGGTGGCCCCAGGGATTTTTTGTGTGTGAGTGTGTGTGTGTCCCAAGCATTCCAGGTAGTTACAGTCACAAACACTACTCACTACTCCCTCTGTTTCTAAAACCTGATCTGCTTTATGTTTCCTGCCTGGCCTCTGTAGGCATGAGCATTTATTTGCATTTTCTTTCAGATAGCTTGCCTAGTTCCTAGTGGTGGGACGTCCTGGCCTACCTTCCTTCCTCTCTGCCTGTATCTGTCTCACAAGGCCAGTCATTCCTCTGGTCTTGTATTCTTTGTGCCATTTGTTAACTGACCTTTTGCAGATATAGCTCTGAACCTCAGCCTGGAGAGATAAATGAAGGGCCAGATCTTAACTATCTCTTCACCTGCAGCCAGATTCTGCTTTTTCATTGAAGTATGTATATTGCTCATGACCCAGGCCAGCTGACAGAAAGGCTCTAGTTCTTTAGCTCAAATAATTTCCAACAATTACGCCTCACTTCTTGTTCTCTTTGACTTCCAACTCGGCCTGTGACACAGAAGGGAGGTAAGACATACAAAAGTCTTTTAATATCTTCCAGGGATGTTTGGGGGAAGAACTGAGCAAACAGAGTCTGAGGTTGTTATTGTTCTGAGTATGCAGGTAAACATCTTAAGGAGGCTTCCGTGGCTTGGCATAGTCTCAGCCTCAGTTCTGGTTACACTCACTTTGCATTTTGTGCTTGATTTCTGCTAGCCTCCACCCCAAAGAAGAAACAGAGGAAATTAATCCTAATCCTCCTCTGGTTTCCAGAAGCTCAGGTAATGGTGCAGACTGTGGTTGGCAGTCTCTAAAATGTCCCCAATGATCTTTGGTAATCAAACCCTTGTGGGATCCCCTCCCCTGGAATCTGGGGTGGATCTAATGATTCATTTCTAGTGAAAAGAATAGGGCAGAAGTAATGGATGTCCCCTTGAAGACTAGGTTATTTTAACTTCAGCTTCCATCTTAAACATGCTTGCTCTCTTCCTCTTAGATTAATTTTGCTGGGAGAGGTAAGCTACCAAGGTGTAAACCTACGTATGCTGAAGGAACTCGGTCCAACAGCCCTCAGGGAAATACACCTACCAACAACCACAAGAGTGAGCCTGGAAATGGATCTGTCAGTCCCTGTCAAGTCTTGAGATGACTGCACCCTCTAATGACTGCTTGGCTCTAACCTCAAAAGAGAGCAAAAGACCCTGAGCCAGTGGCACACTGCTGAGCTGCTTCCAGATTCCTGACCTTTAGAATGTTTGAGTGCTATGGTTCGCATACGAGGTATCCCCCAAAAGCTCCTGTGTTGATGTAAAATGTTCATAAGTGAAATGACCGCATCCAGAGAGCTGTAACCTAATCAGTCCATCCTAGTTTTGAATGAACTAAATGGGTGATAACTGTAGGCAGGTGGGGCATGGCTGGAGGTGGGTCACTGGAGGCATGCCCTGGAAGGGTTCATCTTTCCTGTGGCCCCGTCCCCCTTCCTTCCTCTTCCTCCCAGCCTCCATGTCCTGAGCAGCTTCTCTCTGCCAGATTCTTCTACCATGCTACCCTGCCTCACCTTGGGCCCAGAGCAATGGACTCAGTTAACTATGAACTGAAACTCTGAAACATGAGCCAAAATATTTTTTCCCCTCTAAGTTGTTCTCTAAACTATTTTGGTCAAGATCAAAAGCTGACCAACACAGTGAGATATTAAATATTTGTAGTTTTCAACCACTGTTTGGGCTGATTTGCTACGCAGTAATCCCAATAATAATTAATACACAATGAACCTTTCCCTCAATCCAAAATCACACTGTAGAGGTTGAAACTCAGACCTTCCATTCTCAAAGAAGCTATTATTCCCTGTACAGTAAAGAAGAACAAAGAAGTCAGAGCAGTTATTGAAGGCTTCACAACAGGAAACTAGATTTATGGTGAAATTGAGAGAATGATAAGAAACACCTTGAAAAAGATCATCTTGTAGGGCAGGAATGGTGGCTCAGCATTTGCAGCACTTGCCTGGCATGCATGAGGTCGCAGGTTCAAACCCCAGCACCACACAAACAGAGTGTCAGGGCAATTAAAGCCACATGGGAAACTAAAAAAAATTGATTCTCTCTGTCACTGTCCCTCTCTTCTCTCTCTCTTAAAAAAAATCATCTTGTAGAGTATACCTCTTATTCATTTCTCTCCAGAATGAGCTTTTCATTACTACCAAGAACATTTTTTTCTTAGAAGATATGTGCAATCCATGAAAGCCTTTCTTGCTAAAAATCACAACAAAGCTGTACATTTTAGTTGCAATATTTAGTTGGAGATTTCAAAGTAAAGATTTACATGGCTAAAAGATGTTATAGATTGGACTATTATAGAGATAAAAAATATGGCATTGTTTTGTTAGAACACTTGGGTCACTTGCTCACATCTACATTTCTTGTATTGATTCCACTTTCTCTGAGTTAGTGTTATAAGGGTAGATATGGGGGTGGGTAAGCACACAATGATCAACAAAATTCTGTGAATGCATGTGCCTATTATTCTGGGCAGTAAGCCCAGCTAGATTAAGACGTCGTTATTTGAACAGTGTCCTAGATTCTCTTTTGAATTGTGCAATTCACCCATTTTTATTAACCTGAATATGGAGTTCTGATTTTCCTTTGGTAGAGTCTCCATCATGTCCAGGTACATTTCCTTTTGTTTTAAACAGGCCATTCATTTCTCTGTGCTGACCTTCAGGCGTTTTACCAAATAAATTAGAAAGCAAGTCCTCACAAGGTCAGATTTTAATCATGCGGCCTATTATTTTAAAACAGATGACATTTTCACACTTCAGCTAATTTGGAAATCATACTACTTTTAGCCAAGTTCTAGCAAACAATTCCTTTATAGTTTGTTTTGATTTGTTTGTAGTTCTGTTTTGATTTATTTTAAGGAAAAGTAAGAGCTTAACATCATTACAAGGAAACATTTTAAAACCATGCAAGATGGATTAAAAAAATTACATGAAACAGAAATTTAGCATTTGGAAATTAAGCACAAAGTCTACCACTTTATAGCTGTAAGATCTTGTCAGATTACTTTTATGTGTAGTAGGGGATAACATTAACATCTTTCCCGCAGGGTTATAGTTGGGATTTAATGAGGTCTTATAAACTGTTTAAGATAGGGCCTGGATGTAGCATATACACAATAATTTTTTTGTGATTTTTTTGCAGTGCTGTAGATCAAACCCAGGATATCGCACCTGTTAGACAAGCCATGTACCACTGACTATATCCCTAGCCCATCAATAAATATTATTAAAATGCAAATTATAAATGTACTAATGGTGATAAATGATAGTGCTGCTGTCATGGGATGTCAGAAATCACAATATAAAATCATTATAGAATTCTGTTTGGAACTTCTGTGAGAGCCAGGATGGATCGTCTGTTTTTATGAGGCATCTCTAGCAAATCAGACTCAGAGGACAGGTAATTTGAAGAGATTAAAGTGTCCACACATCTGATATCACCCTCTCACTATACAAACACTATCACCATTTAGTGAAGCTATTTTTTATATTATTAAGAGTGACCTCTATCTCTTTGATCCATCATCTAAGCACCACCACTCCTATAATGAGCAGTGATCAAACCACAACTAGGGTGAAACAAAAAAATCTCAACCAGAAGCTTCAAATACAATTTAAAGATTCTAACAATGGAGTTATCTCTTCCATCCCTCAATTATTTTTCATATTGGCTTTGTATTCAGGATATGCAAGACACCAAGTTATCTGCCAAGAGGCCCAGGCCTAACAGGTTCACATTCGTTAGAAGCAAAGCTCTCTTCCAGGAGACTCCTGAAGAATCCTGTTTAGACTAACCTGAGTCAAGTTATCACTGTACTAATTCCTATGACTGAAGGGGAAAATTGCTGTTTTGAAAAATCCTGTATAATATCCTCTTTTTACTTCATTCTCCTCATTCAATCCACCAGCAAATTCTATTAACTCTGCCTCCAAAATTTGAATCTGTTCTCTTCTTACCAGCCCCACTGCTACCACTATTATACCAGTCATCACCATTTCATAATGGTGCTACTTACTGCAGCAGCCTTCAAAACAGCCTCCCTGGCTCACTCTCGTCCTCTGAAAGTCCTTTGTTCAGACTTTAAGAATATTTTAAGACATTGTCCATATTAGATCATCCTCCTGCCTCAAGTTTTTCTCTAGCTTTCCAGTGTACTTGAAATAAAATCAGCTTCCTACCATGGCCTGAGAGATCTTACATGACCTAGCTCCTGTCCCCCTCTCCCTCATCACCTGCCACTCTCCACTACTTTATTATGGTCCAGCTACCTTGGCCTTCTACTTTATTATGTTCCAGCTACCTTGGCCTTCTCTCTGTCCCCCAATCATATCAAGGTAATTCCTGCCTTAGGAGTTTTGGGATTGTCACCACCTATGTCAGTCCCTCTCCAACAATTCTATTTTACTTTCTTTATAAACTTTATTTTTTTTAAAAGAGAGAGGGACAGTGAGAGAGACAGAGAAAGAGAGAAACAACTTTATTTAGTTTTTCACATGGCCTTTGTTGCTCCCACACTTAGTTGTGTACGTGGTGCTGGGGTTTGAACCCAGGTCCTCGTGCTCACCAGGCAAGCGCCGAAACCGCTGAGCCACCGCTCCAGCCCCCTTTATAAACTTTATTAACCTCACAAATCACTTTATTGGTATGATTCTTTACTTGTTTTCTGTCAATATCCTCACAAGTCCTGCTTCAGCTTCATTAAACTCAAGCTTTTTGGTATCGAGCCTTTTGTTAGTAATCGAATACCTCATTCTTCTCAAGAGCTTAAAATCGTGCCTGACACTCTACAATACTTTTTGAATAAAAGAATGAACTAACTCTGGCTATATTAATTTTTTAAAAGGAAGATTTACTGGAAAGGGAGGACTCAAAAGAACAGGCTCACATAGTAATGAAAACAGTACGATACCAGCATAAAAATAAGACAAGTAGATCAGTGGAACAGAATAAGACACAGAAACAAACACATACAGCTATAGTCACTTGATTCTTAACAAAAGTGCCAGAAGCATCCATTGGAGAAAAGACAGCCTCTTTAACAAATGGTGCTGAAATAACTAGATATCCATACGTAAAAGACTGAAACTAGATCCTATATCATCCTGCACAAAGATGGCATCAAACTAAATAATATCTTCAAGCAAAGGAAAGAACAGCATGAATGGAGAACCTACAGAATGCGAGAAAAATCTTCCTCTCTCTCTACATATATATATATATATATATATTTTTTTTTTAGGTGCCCCACGAAAGCTCATGTGTGAGACAATGCAAGAGAGCTTGGAGGTGAAATGATTGGATTATGAAAAACCTTAACCTGATCAGTGAATTAATCCCCTGTTAGGGATTAACTGATTGGTAACTGAAGGCAGTAGGGTGTGGCCAGAGAAAGTTAGGTCTAGAAGGGCAAAGCTTTGAGTATATATTTTGTACCTGGCTCTACTTCCTGCTAATATCCAGAGCCACATGCCTCTGCCTCACTCTTCTGCTATGCTGTTCCACCTTACCTCAAGCCTTGAGGAATGGAGCCAGACTTCTATGGACTGAGCCCTCCAAAACTGTGAGCTCCCAGAAGAACTTTTTCCTTACTCTAAAATTGTTCTTCACAAGTCTTTTAGTCACAGCAGCATAAAAGAATCAACAGGGCTGGGGATGTGGCTCAACAGTGTGGAGTTTGCCTATCATGTGCAGAGCTCCGGGTTCAATTCCCTACAGCAACAAAAAAAGATTATTGGGCTGGAGCGGTGGCTCTGTGGTTTCGGCGCTTGCCTGGCCTGCGAGAGTACACAAGTTCAAACTCTAGCACCACATATACAACAAAGTCTCAGAGCAACAAAAGCTGCATAAAAAACTAAATAAAAATTGTTTCTTTCTCTCTCTCTCACTGTCCCTCTCTCTTAAAAAAAGATTATTAATATTAATCTAAGTCAAATAGAATTGGAAAGACAAATCTATTCAAGATAGTACAACATATTCAAAGGATATTCTTTTAAATGACTTTTCTGTTCCATACTTGAGAAGAATTTAGAGGTTGAAAAACAATTACAAAAGACATTTTCTTATGAATGTGTGAAACTGAATTAATTCTCTCATTTCCCTCACACCTGATTCTTCTAACATATCATCTATCTTAGTTACTGATATTGCTAATCACACTATGACTAACCTAAAAACTTGAAAGTAATAGAACTGTCCCTCATTATTCATAGAAGGTTGGTTTTCTCAAGGCCTCCTGCAGATACCAAAATTTACCTCAAGCCCCTTACGTAAAGTAGTGTATTTGCATATAAACTACACATAGTTTCCTTTATACTTTCAATCACCTCTAGACTACTTATAATACTTAATGCAATATAAATGCTACATGAATGTTTATTATCCTATTTTTATTTGTATTATTTTATTGGTGTATTTTCTCTTCTCTCTCTCCTCTATCTTTTTTTTATTATTTTAACCCATAGTTGGAAGAACTGACAGATACAGAAGGCCAACTGTACTTGTTTCCACCCTTTTCCTTATTTTCCACACTCAGTTGATCAGCAAGACCTACTGATTCTAATTCAGAAATTCACCAATCTATCCCTTCCTTCTCATTCCTCACCACCTACCTGAGTTCAGACCCTTTGTCACCTCTGTCCCTGAACCCCTTTAAACTCATCTCCCACACAGGTGCCACCTTATGACACAAAAATACAGACCCTACTTTTCAATCTCCTATAGTTCCATAGGGCCTAGAGAAATAAACAAACAAATAAGTAAAGCCAGCCACCTCTGTGTCTTGGTCGGAGTGACAAAACACAAAAATTCCTCAGAACTGTTTATAAGTGTATGTTTCTTTTATACAGAAGTTCTGTAATTTGTTGTACTTGAGAAACTTCAAGTGCTTTTAAAGAGTACCAACGCTGAGACCTCGATCTGAAAGAATTTGATCGAACTGTCTAGAGTGGAGCCTGCACAACAGTATCTTCACAAACCTCACCTAGATGATTCTACTATATAGGCAGGGTTGAAAACTACTAATTTATTACAGGGCTAGAAATATATTTCTGCATCTGAACAGCATGCAATAACAGTGTCAATATTTATTCCCCCAACAAAAATGACCAAAAAATTGGACAAAATGTATGAAATTGTCATTTTCAGACATGGGATAACAGGCATTATAGGAAAATAAACCCAGAGAAAAGAGAAAGAAAATAGGCCACACAGCTTCCCTAGCCTACTGCCCAGGAGAGTTTGCAGGTAACAGCGGCAGGAGATGGAATCCAGGCAGAGCGTGGTCATCTAAGTTGCAACACTAATGATAGGATCTGAAGGCCAAAACAGCTAAAGTGACAGAAGGAAGAGAAAATTTCAAAGATCTGCAAAGGAGCCCCTTAAGTATTCAGCTAATACTGATTGGCATGTTTGTATGAAGAAACCACTGTGGTTGGGTTAAGAACTGCATAAGGCTAGAAATAGTTTTCCCTCCATCCACCAAAGTCAGAAAAGTCTTATAACTCATGGGATACTGGGTAGAGTTCTCAGAAGGGTTTCACCCAAATAGTGGGAATTAACCCTGTATGAAATACTGCTTTGAACACACCTAACAAAGCTTAAAAACAAGACCCCAAAAAAATTTCCAACTAACTTACTCAGAATAAAGTTCAAGAATATTTATAGGAGTACAACACTATATAGAAATTAATGGCAAAATGTCCAATATGTGGCATCTAATCAAATATTACCAAGCATGTCAAGAAGCAGGAAACACTACTCAGAATGAAGTAAGCAATTAATCACTGGAAGCATACCCATAATTGACATTGATGTAGAATTAGAAGCTATTATAGCATTCCATATGTTGAAGAAGGTAGAATAAAGATCGATCAAGTTAAGTAAAATACATGGAAATTGAAAACTTCTAGGAATGAACAAACACTGGATGGGATTAAGAGCAGATTAGATATTTAGAAGAAAAGGTTAGTGGACTTGAACATATAACAATAAAAATGATACAAAATAAGGCAAGGAGAAAAATCAGTAATCTGTGGGGAAATTTTAAGTGATGTAGTATACATGTTACCGAAGTCCCCAAAGAAAAGTAGTTAAAAGGGGACAACAAAATTTTCTGAAGAAATAATGGCTGAAATTGTCCAACTATAATGAAAGCTATAAACACACAGATGCAATAAACTAAACAAACCCAAAGCCCTAGAAACATGAAATGAGCTATCCTAAGGCATCTTACAGTTAAGTTGATTAAGATCAGCAATTAAATCTTAAAAGTATTCAGGAGAGAAAAACAGACCTATTTCATACAGAGGAATAAAGATAAGAATGAGAACAGAATTCTCATTTTTAAAATTGGCAGGCCAAAAGACAACAGAGCAGTATCTTTAAAGTAATGGGTAGGGGGAAAGAGATCATCTAGAATTCTATCACCAGCAAAAGCAGAATTCATGAATTGCAACCTGAGCAGTCATGAAGGATCCTGGACTTAGAAGGATGGTGCTTGGTTTAATGTTCTGCTGTTGATGGTTTAAATTTCTGAAAAATGTTTGCACAAGAAGGTTACACATTTTCATTTTACACTGGACATCACAATGCAAGTATAAGGCACTGTGAAGTTGGTCCTAATAACTAGCAACAATATCTTTCAAACATGAAAGTGAAATAAAGGCTTTATCAGACCTTTGTCAAACAAAAGCTGAAAAAATTCCCCCACCAGCGTATCTGCAAAATGAGTAAGAAATACCAAAGGAATTCTTTCTGACAGAAGGCGTATGATACAAAACGGAACTCTAGATCTAAACAAACTAATGAAAAACAACGGAAAAGTTAAATTGAGGAATAAACATGAAACTTTAAAAATATTTCTTATAGCCCTAATCTGTAGGAAAAGGCAAATCAAAACCAGACTGAGATTTCACTTCACATCTAGTAAGATGGCTATTATCAAAAACAACAATAAACAAAAAGAAAACAGAAAATAAAAAGTGTTGTTGAGGACAAAAAGAAATTGGATTTGTATATTGGGGGTGGAAATGTATAGCCACTATGTAAAAACAAGATGATTCCTCAAGAAAACTAAACACATGCCTGTAGTTCCAGCCACTCCTGAGGCTGAGCAGGGAAAGTAATTTGAGCCCGTGAGTTTGAGACCACAGAATTGCCATATGAGCCAGAAATTTCAATTCTGGGCGTATATCCATCCGAAAGAATTAAAAACAGGACCCAAATATTTGCACACTCATGTTCATAGTAGCATTATTCACAGTTGTCAAAAGGTGGAAACAATACAAATGTCCATCAACAATGAATGGATAAGCAAAATATAGTATATACGTATAATGGAGAATAAAAAAAGAGAATATAATTCTGACCCATACAACATGGATCAACTTGAAAAACATGCTAAGTGAAGGAAGCCAGACACAAAAGGACAGATAATGATGATTCCACTTAAGGGAAGTACAGTAAAATTTAGAGACAAGAATGGCAGTTGTCTGGGGCTATACATGAATGCTGGTGCTTATTATATAATAATATGGATGGATTTAATACTGAACACTTAAAAATAAACTGACCAATTTTGGGGCGAGAATGTTTATTTTCATTTATTCATTTATCCAATGATAGTGTCAACTGACAATGAGAACATAACTATTTAAAATTTATTTTCTATTTGGAAACTTAAGAATTTTGTTTTAAAATACCTCACTGTTTTAAATACATCAACAAAATACAGGGCAAATAAAATTTTTCATTTTTTTTACTTTTCTTTTAGGTCACATTGGTGTAATTAAGCTCTTTAGAATTTAGGTATCATAGTAAACTGGAGATTTAATCATAGAATGATACATGTAAAAATGTAATGGCACAAACAAAAGTACAAAGTCTATGCACAATTTAAAACACAGTCTGAGTTTAGCCAATTAAGGAAAAAGGATAATGATAACTCTATTGAGAGCTTTTTTACCTAGTAAATTTCAGTTTATTTTTGGATTTAGAAAAAAAAAATACTGCCAGTAATCCCCACACCTTGGGAGGCTGAGGCAGGAGGATTGAGAGTTTAAAGCCAGCCTCAGCAACTTAGCAAGGCCCTAAACAACTTAGTAAGAACTGTCTCAAAAAATAAAAAGGGTTGGAGATATGTAGCTCAGTGGTTTAAGCTCAGTGTATTCAATCCCTAGTACAAAAAAAATTTAAAAATTAATGGCTCAGAATTTTAGTTATCCTAATTTCCATCCCAACCAAATAGCATATTTATAGTGTAGACTATAGGTAACACATAACATATTTTGAACTACTAAATATATGACCCACTGATTGGACTGTTTGTGTATGATCTGTTTCACTGGCCTTAAATAAGGCACTCATCATTAAAACGATATATTGAGTTCCATTAGTTAAAATTCTCACTTTTAAAACTGCTCTTGTGATAAATTTTGAGATAATTTTTTTTTGGCAGCACAGAGGATCAAAACTAGGGCTTGATGCACACTAAGCAAGTGCTCTACCACTGAGTTACATTCATGCTAGATGCTAGAGAAAAATTCATCTCATGTGTGAAGTTCTCTAAGATCCTGTCTCTTAGCACCATGTAGAGATACCATTAACTTTATCTGGTCCATACTGTAAGCATGCAAGAATTGTAATCTGACCCTCCAACCCCTAGCCCATCATGAACTTTACCTAAAGATGATGAACTTGCTGCTATGGTTTGAATAATTCCCCCAAAGTTCATGTGTTGAAAACTTAATCCCCAGTGCAATGATGTTGGGAGGTGGGGCCTAAGAAGAGGTGAGTAGACCATAAGCGCTCTGAATTAATATCTTTACATTGAGAGTTGATTAATTAAAATGAGAGTAGGTTTTTTAAAAAAGCAAGTTTGGGCCCCTTTTTCTTTTTTTTCTCAAGTGTTCTCTTATCCATCCACCTTCTGCCATGTAACATTGAAGCAAGAAGGCCCTCACCAGATGCCAGCCCCTTGACGTTGGATTTCTGAGCCTACAGAACCATTGGAAATCCATGTCTATTCTTTATCAAATACCCCATGTCAGATATTCTATTATAGCAGCACAACACAGGCTATGACACTTGCCATTTGTAATTTAAACTTTATAATTAAGACCAACTGACTCAGAGAGGAAATGTGCAGACACTTGAAACAGATCCAAAGATTCCCAAACCAGATAGACCATAAACTTGTTGAAATATTTATATTTCATAAATATAAAAGAAAAGAGTACTAAAAAGAAGCAATATTGATAATAAAAAGACACTCACTGACCAGTGAAGAAAGAACTCATTTCTATCCTTTAATACTCTGTTTGAAGATATCTTTTCTAAAAATTAAAATCTACTGATTAATTTCTCTTGCCCTAAATTCAAATTTTACAACCATTTGGTTATAATTTGGCTTCCTAATGTGGCAAATTTGCCAAGAAAGACTATTGGAATAACAAAAAAGAGTCTAGTCTCCTAACATGTAAAAAAAAATCATTATAAATTAATAATTTGCTCTTCTGCATTTTTATAATAGTTCTGTAAGTTTATCAATTTAAGAAACATATTTAAGTTAAAGACCAAATTTTGACATGTGTTCCAAGGTATGGTACCTTGTGTGGCCTCTTGGGATGCAATCAGTCAGCTTTTCCTGGAGAGATATTTTTTTAAATTTATTTTCATTTCCTCAGTTCATTTTCCTGTTGTAGTGCTTACTTCATA
The DNA here is from genome assembly GCA_004027875.1 of Aplodontia rufa. NCBI lineage: Eukaryota > Metazoa > Chordata > Mammalia > Rodentia > Aplodontiidae > Aplodontia > Aplodontia rufa. The sequence continues at coordinate 203,503 of PVKS010000221.1, read as the reverse complement.
CTGTAGTTACATGAGTGAAGTTTAGAACTGTAGATTCTGAGCTACCTGAGTGGAGTTATGCATCAAGTTTTATGCAGGCCCCCACCATCATTGCTCAATAAATAACATAAGTAAATTGAACCTGGATAATGTGCAAAACCGCTTTCTTACATTTTGTAGGTGATTTGAGAATTAGACAATGATACCAAAAACATGACTTCCCATGCACAAGCTTCTAATACTCTAATACCCATTAAACTTCTAATACATAGGTAATATAGTTATGTTTTTAAAAATAAGCTACACGTTCCTGGAGAACTGATTTTTAAATGAAAGCCAGCGTAGCACCCACCACCTCTGTGTAGTTTCTGAAACTGTTTAATTTGGGAAATCCTGAAAATTTAAAAACATTTCAAGATGTATCATTATATTAACTAAAATGAACATAGAGGTAATTAGTCCAGTGAATAACTGAGAAACAATAAACATTTGCTTCCTATTTTCACAATTAAACCACAGGGCTAGGAATGTAGCTTAGTGATAAAGTACTTGCCTAGAATACATGGCCCTGAGTTTGATTCTCAGCACCACAAAACCAAACAAGCAAAACTACAATTTAGAGGACCAAATTCTAACCGTACAAATTTTTGTCTCCATAAACTGAAAAATTAAACCTTTGATAAGAAGGCTTGATCCATTTTATAATTTTATAGTATTAATATTTATTTCCATATAAAAAATTAGCCTAGAGAGTGTAAAATGGTCAAAAGGCCTTGAAATTATAAATGCATGCATATGTGTGTATATATATGTATTAATATATATATATTCAGATTGATTTTTTTTGTTTCAGGTTTTTAAAAAGAATTCCAAAGTAGCCCCTGAAAAAAATATTCAACATCCTACAGATACATTTTTTAAAGTAATTCTATTTGGCCCAAGCTTTCACATAATAAAAAAAATCAAATAATGAATATTTCTTACTTTATTTCTTCTTAAGAGTAGTAATTTATTATGAATTCTTTAACAGAAATGTGATTCTTTTAAGCACTGTTAACTGAATGTCTTTGACTCCATTTTATTACATAGACAGTGGGTAATGGAAAGAATAAAACAATTAAGTTTATTTGACTAAACATAGGGTCCTAGTTCACAAATGCAGCAGAGTCCTGACCATGAAATACTAATCCAATGAGTGTTTAGTTTTATAGTTAACACTCTTTTTAATCCAAGTCTCAATTTTATGCAAGGAAAAACTGAGGCCTAAAGAAATGAAGTAATTTTTCCTTTTAGATCCCAGTTAGTTACTGGCCATTCACAAACAGAAACCATCTCACTGTTTTGTGGTTTGATTTATAAGTACAGGCTTCCCATGAAAGAAAACGCTAAAAATTCTATGACAAGGACAGGCTTATTTCAAAAAAGCCAGCAATGCAATCTGTCTCTTCTCCAGGAAATCCTGTGCATGACAGATTTTCATCTTGTTGCTGCTACATGAAGAAAAGTGGGCTTTATCTGTCCAGGTGTCCAGGCCCGAGCAGAAGAAAGAACTGGGTTTAGGTGGAGCTTGTCCTGCAAGTCCGGCCAACATGCAAGGCTGCAGCTCTGCAGGGGAAGAGGTAGCTAGTCTTGGAAGAAATAACCATCATCAACACCACCGTTTTGGCTGTATGTAAGCTAAATATCCAAAAAAGAGGAGGCGTAAGAACGAATGCAAGCTCTCCGCCATGCACAAGTCCTGATCCTTTATCTTCTGTAATTATCCCTAATATTTCCTTTCTAATATGGCTTTGAACCATGTGTTCATCTCTCCTTTGCTTCAGCCCAATAAACATACCCTTCAACCTCATCTCCACCAACAAAGCGGATGTCTTCATATCAAGCAAAGACCTTAAGACACAAACAGGGTTTCCCAAGCTTTCTGGGATAGAATCCAGCGCAACAGCTTTATTTCTAGGCAACCCACCACTGTCCTCAAGTCACCGCGGACCCTATCACCTGCGGCCTCCAATTTCATCCAAGCGATTGTCACCCGGCACCAATCTCTCCCAGGAGTCCGGACCTCCAGCTCCAGGACTCCAGCCCTCCCTCTTTTTTTTTTTTTTTTTTTTTTTTTTTTTTTCCTGCCCAGATCACCGCACGCCAGGGCGCGGTCCGCAGTTTCCCGGGCTCCAGCGGCAGGAGCTGCCGGTGCCCTCACCTCATCCAGGGTGCGCCCGCCGAGGCTGCCTCTTCCTCCTCTGCCGCCACCGCCCAGCTCCCGACCGCTTCTGGGCGTCGTCTTTCCCTGCTGTGGTGCAGCCACCCGGACTGCGATGCTCGCGCCGCGTCCCCGCACAAGTAAAGCGTGTGGTGAGCCCGGCGGAATGCGCGGCAGCAGCAGCCACTGTCGCATAGGCGACAGCAGGACCCGTTGTCTGTCCTCTTCATGGGTTTCCCAGGCCTAGTCCCCCCTGTGCTAGTTACCAGTCCCTGAAAGGTTTTCTTAGTCTTCCCAGACTGCCCAGGCGCATCCTCTGGGCATGCATGAGCATTCACTTCAGTTGCCACTGTCGTGCAGACGTGGTCAGACCCAGCCTCCTCCAAGGCTGCCTCTGCCAACTGCTCCGCCCAGAAGGCTTTGGTGCTTCTCCAAACACCCGCTGTTCCCTTCATCCTACAGCATCTCTCCCCTTTCTCTCTTCATTCCCTACCTCAACCTGGGGCTCTTTTCATTTCCAGAGCCTACTCCTGTATTTCTATGCACTCCAGTGTCACCTTGTTCAGTTTTTTTTTTTCTGTTTGTATCTTCTTTATTATTATTATCATTGATTGTTTTAACCACCTGAATTTGTCATTTTTTTAAATTTATTAGATGGATATAGAGATACAATTGAGGGGGAAATGTTATCAAACATTCAAGAACTGATGTATATATATACTTAGTTATCCATATCATGGATATCCAGCTAATACCATATCATGGATGTCCAGCTTGGGTTCCCCATGTTGCTTTTCCCCCCAGAAGAACTCCTGAGTTAAATGGATCTCTCGTGGAGGACAGAGATCTCCTTCTGAGATGTTTCCCCCATATTCTCACTCTCCAGTCTCCTCGGATTTCTTTCTTCACCCTCCCCTCGCCCCCTCCTTTCACCTCCAAGTGTCCTAGGGAGTCATCTCCCTGTTGGGTTGAGAATCATACAATTTGAAGTTATTATTAGCTTACCCATCTAACCTACTGCTTCCCCATGTATTCTACCTTCCGCAGATGAGAGAAACCATTCAGCCCTTGAGTCTCTTGAGATTGGGATACTTCACTTAGCATAATTCTTCCATCTCCACCCATTTGGCTGCAAAAGCCATAATATCGTCTTCTCTAATGGCCGAGTAGTATTCCATTGTATATAAGTACCAAAGTTCTTGTATCCACTCATTGAGTGAGGGGCATCTGGGTTGGTTCCATAATCTAGCTATAGTAAATTGAGCTGCTATAAATATTGATGAAGCCATATCACTATAATATGCTGATTCTAACTCTTTTGGGAAAATACCCAGGAGTGGGATAGCTGGGTCATAAGATGGTTCCATCCTTAATTTTTTGAGGATTCTCCACATTGCTTTCCATAGTGGCTGAACCAGTTTGCAGTCCCACCAGCAGTGTAACAGTGTTATCTTGTTCAGTTTTTAACCTCAAATATATTTCTCCTATTCTCATTCCTTCTCCCAATATTTCCCCCTTTTTCGTCCTCACTCTAAGTCAGTCACCCTTTAGTATTTTATCCAGTTTTTCCTGTTATTAGCTCCTCAGAATCACTGCTCTAGGTTGGCAGTTACCCTCTTTGCTTCCTCTTTCCCCCTTCCCTTCTCCTAGAATCTGCTTTTCCTTTCAACTTTCCTTTCAGTTATTGTAAAAACTTGCTCCTGAATTTTTCTTCCAGATGACCTTATCATAAAGAATTCATAGTAAAGTATATATTTATTTTTTGGTGTCCACCAATTCAAATAAATTCATCTTTTAAAAAAATCCGTAGGTATGTAACTCCTGCACTAAATGTTCGTTCTGAAACCCTGTTTTTGTGTGTTTATTTTTGTTTTTGTTCTTGTTTTTATTTCACACATGTCTCTGAAGAATAGCGACTAGTTAGTCTCCAGTAAAGCTGAAAGTTTCTGCCACAATGGTCTACATAGCACCAGGCTCCTTTAAGGGAGCAAGTTTTATCTTTGAAGTTGTGTACTATAGGTCTTAAGATTCATAGGCAATGGCCATTATTGCTGATGAATTCAATGTGAACAAAGTGGAGCTCATCCTAACTCATCTTTCTTCCCAAATCTGCTGCTTTGGTTCTTTTTTTTTTTTTTTTAACCACAGCACTAATCCACCCAGCTACCCCAGCCCCAAACCTGGATGTTGTCAGAGGTTTATCTCTGGTTCATCCATAACATCGAATCTCTTCTTTATCTCTCAGCAGTCTTTTTTTGTCATGATTCCAGTTGCCTCCAGAAAATAAAATTATCAAGTACCTCTACATTCTTTAAAACCTCTTAACTTAATCTGCTTAATTTGTGTCTTTCTCCTTATCTTTTTCCATTATATCTTATCTGGGCTATTTATCTTATCACCTTGAAAAGGAAATTCTTAATTATCTCTTTTTGTCCTTCTATCTTCTACCTTTCCTTCTTTGTTAGCTCCATCTCCAGCCCATAAGCATGTTGTTTCTTCATCCCTAATATAAGATCTCTAGCCTCTTACTTCCTTTCACATCCAATTTGCTTAAATATATTATATTCATTTGATGCTCACACTTCCTGACTTCTCATTCTTTACCTCCTAACTCACTGCAGTCAGACTTCTAATCTCATTGGGTAACTAAAGCTCTTCTCCCACAAGTCCTGGTGAATTTCATGCTTGGCATAGCAAGGCAGTGCTAAATCAGTTGTCCCAAGTAGTTGTGTTAATTTTTATTGTTTTATTAATTTTTTTATTTTTATTTTTTGGTGACGTTAGGGATTGAACTCAGGGCCTCATGCATTCAAGCAAGTACTCTACCACTGAACCACAAGCCCAGCCCCAAATATTTTCTGTTGTTCTTATAATTTTCCAAAGGAATTCAGTTCTAAAGCCAAAAAGAAACTGGCATTAAGGACACTACACTGCATAACTCCAAGAAGATATCATTCCATTTAACCGTATGAATGATATTGACTGGACCCTGTGCAATTATGCATAGTGGCCTGAGAGGTGCAGCTAAACTCTTGGATTTATGTAATTTATCTGCATATAGGCTGAGAGCTAATTCCTATTACATGACTCTAGATTATAAAATACCTAAATTTTCATCATAGCCTTACATTTCAGGGACTTGAATGAATTTTGGCCTTGCCCACAGAAAGTGACAGATTTTATTTAATACCCAAATTAAAATGAATGGTGCTCTGTAATTTAAAAAGAATATGCCATCTTTTGTAGGGTGAGGAAGATACACAATTCAGTGAAGCTACAAAGTACTAAGATTTCCAACTCTAGCCAAGATGCTACTATCAAGTTAACCTTCCCACTATAGGGGAAGGGAATGGAATGATATATATAAATTAATTATTAATAAATAACTATATATAAGATACATTAATTTTATATGACTTTTTTACCTCAAATACTTATGTTTATTAAAGTTAGACTAACTTAACTGTTTAGAACTAAGATATAACATTACACTATTTGATTTCATAAAATGTCAAGCATCATTTGGCCAAAACTTAAAAAAGGAAATACTTCCTCTCCGTCCCAGTGTGATCAATGTAACTGTGTGTATGTGTATATGTGTACATATGTGTGTGTGTATACACACACCTTAAGTATCCATTCATTAACATTTTATCTGAACATGCAAAGCCTTGTATGCAATTTCTTTGCTTGCAGAGTTTTCCTCCCGAAAGATATAAGCACAAAACAATAAGCAGACACTCTTCAAAGTTTTATTTTAATAACTTCAGGTCAAACTTCCACAACTGTTTTCTGGTCAATTTACTATCCTTGTTTGGCTTCCAAAAAATGGTAGTACCAATATATTTGTGGGGTAAGGAGGACAGACCACTTTAAGAAGCACTGCATTTATTCATCTTGAGTTGAGCATCTGATTGATCAACAAAACATAATAGTATCCCAGAAGGCAGACAGCCAAACCAGGATATAGACAATCTTTGTCAAAATCAGACCAAAAAAAAAATCTACTACCACAGATATAAAAAGTATTGTTATTTATGTTTTCTTTTTCTGTTGGCACAACACTTTTCTTCTTTTAATTATCATATTGTGTAGTTTCTCAAGTCCTTCCTTTAATCTGTTTCCTATGATTGCACAGATAGGATGCAAATTCCAAAGAGTTGATGAGCTCAATTCACCTACTGCTAACAATTTTTCAATTTTGTGAGAGAGAGTGAGTTCCTTGGGTCTTGTTTGTTAGCAACAATAAGTACAAAGACTCCTTGATTTTCTGGTATCTCAGTTATTCCATCAAGTTCCATTTTGGCTTCTTCTATACTTTCAACATCAACACAGTCCACAGCAACACAATGCCATCTGTTCATCTGGTTGATGACTTCCACAGTGACCTTCATTTCTCCTGACCACCTACAACCCAAACATGGAAAGCAACTGTTATAGAAAATTAAGGTTGCCTTAATTTACTCAGTGCTAAGTCCTTTGGTAGGTACAGTATATGCAAATTCATTAAATTGCAGCCTATATAAAATAGTTGTCTTTCTAGCATAATCTCAATGCAGAATAACAATGTGAAATGACTTAAATGAAGGGAGGCAGGACAGAATAGAAGTCTGGTCTGATGTTCCATTCCCCTTTCCAGCTGTTAAAAAGTGTCCCAAATTGAAATTCTTTCTTCTTTCTACTTTGGAATTTCTCTTTTTAGGTGATCCAGCTAAAGGACTCCTGAAATGGAGTGCATATACAAATGAGAAGGCATTGGCAAGAATTTCTACATAGAAGGATTATACCCCATACCTGTCCAGCTTAGATCTCCATGCAGCTCTAGCAGCTGCTGCATTAGAAACTTCTTACATAGGGTTTATATATAAAGTTTATATGAACAACTCTTGGAAGGCATTTATGAGTAACGAAAGCACAGAGAATTTGAACCTATGGTCGCTAAAAGAGCACAATGAAAACTGTGGGATTTCTATCTTGAGGGAATTTTAAAAACTAAGAGCAAGAGAATAACAGCTAAGTAAAAGACAACACTATTTCTCAACTGAGGAGCAAAAGGCCAATGTTCATGGTTGCCAAAATGACTGGGATTGAAGGAGAACTCCAAAAAAGGAGGGAACTGCAGTAAAGGAGTTCATTAATGTAGGTGGAAACTCTGGTCAACATAGTACTTTACTTTGCCATTAAAATCAGTTCCCAAACTCAGAATGCACTAAACAAAATCCAAAAATCCACCAGAACAGCAGTTGAGAGTTTAATGAACTAATTAATGATTTTAGCACCAAACAGAAGATGGTTCAAGCTTTGGCAAAGCATAGAGAAAGCCAGAGCCCAAAATGACTACACCTTTGGAATGAGGGCAATATAATACTTAAACAGAACAAAACTTACAGCTAAACAGCATAATACCAAGACTGTGTAGGCTCAAAACAATTTTCCAGTGTTCTTTCTACCTTCCAAAAGAAAACTGGGGCAAGGACTATAGTTCAGAGGTAGAGTGCTTGCATAACATGTGCAAGGTCCTGGGTTTGAGCTCCAGCATCTCAGAAAGAGGACTCCAAGGGGAAATGGAGATTAATAGGTTTGACAATAATGACAGGAAATGAAAACTAATAAGCTCTTCAAATCATAGTTAGTAAGGGTTTGGACCATAATCCCAACTATTAAACATCTGAAAGACCAAAATCCCAAAAACATAATTCCAAAAAACTAATTCAAAAATTCTTTTAAAAGACTTTTTTAAAATCAGGCTCTGGTTGTAGCTCAGTGATAGTGTGCATTCTTAGCATTTATGAGGCACAAAAATAAATAAATAAATAAAGATATTTATGTATATTTTTAAAGTTGGATTTATTTATGAAACCCAAAAACCTGCACAGGTCACTTTACTCTGTAAAATAAACAATAATAACACTCAGGTATAATAATAACAGTCATACATGTAGGACAGTTACAAGTGGATGAATCGTATTCATAAATAGGTCAAAAAGCATATCACTCATATCATTTATCAATACATATATATGTGGATTTATAAACATTTATATTTATTTATAAATTTATAATATTTATAAAAACATATAGTTGGTAATTGTGTGCATCCTGCTTTATAACCATGGCCATTTGAAATACTGTGATGGACAATCTAAGTCTAAGTAATGCCAATGCAGACAAATGATTCATTTTTAAATTGACATTTTCATCATTGCTGTATTGTGCGGTCAGTGCCTTCCACAGAATTTGGTTTTCTGCGGCTCTTCATATAGCTCCCCACCATGAGAATTGCCATTTTCTGGATTTGGGGTTTTCAGGATTTTCACACTCAGGATTTTAATCTTCAGGATTGTAATTTGGGGAATTTTAGACTTAAGGGATTTCAAGTTTTCAGAATGTCAACATTTGGGATGATGGTGTTTAGGTATCATGATCAGGAAACTGTAATGGATGCTAGAAGCCACAAAATCCACCTAGATTCCATAGGAAAGGTGTAGAGCTGCAGGTCTAAAGGACAATCAGAATGGATACTTAGACGAAAGAAATTTACCATCTGAGACTTTTATTAATCCAGAGTGAGGAATGAGGACTGGGAAAGCAATAGGGTTGGCTGTGGGTTGGCAGTAATGGAATACAGAAAAGCAGGTCGAATGTAAACTCTACCAGCAAATACACTGCTTTATTTTCTGTATAATCCGGTGCCTGGTATTACCCACAGTAGCTGAACAATAATATTTAGTAACTAAATAGAATAATGAAACAAATCGGTTTATGGATATGTCTTCACTCAGTACAGTACTGTGAACCGTGCAATACACAACGGTGAGTATTCTCAATCCCTGAGACACACTGTTCATTCAGTCATTTATTCCACAAACCCTGAGAATTTGCTAGGTATATCCTGGGGAATAGAAAATTATTATTTTTCTGTCTTGGGTTTTGAGGCTTGTGGGCAAGATAAAACATCTGTTTTTTAAAAGTTTAAGCTCAACCGATATTTTAGGTTCTACCAAAACTACCCCAATTATCTTTCTCAACGTACACCATCCCAAACTCCAAGGGGCAGACCAGCTGAGCCAGCTCTCTGCCTGGCTTTCCTGACAAAGCAAAGAAACCAGACAGACACGGTGAAATAAGTAGTTTCATGAGATTGTTTCTTATAAAAGGTGAAGAGTAGCTATCACTCAGTATTTGAAATAGACTTTTAAAAATAGTAATTATTTTAAACAGGGGCTTCTACCTGACATAATGTGCACTATATTCCTTTCTTTTTTCCCTTCCCCTCCAACCCTACTTTCGCTTCAGTGACTGGGGGGACTATATGAGGGAAACAAATGAGGACTGTGAACAAAATCAAGAAGAGACAAGACAAATTCCTGCCATCAGGGTGCCCTCACAGTAGGGAGGTTCAGCAGGGATTAACTTGTATTTAACCACCAGTACAGACCACGTCAGGACACCCACGTGGGGCGCTGCTCCCCAGCTCCCACCCAGCCTGTGCCTGTGGGTCTGGAGGCACTGCCTTTCTAGACTCTTGAGCCCAAAGGCCATGCCTGGAGGCAAAGTTTTTGAAACCGACCAACACAGAACACGTGACCTATCAGAACTGACGCTGGCTCGGGGGAGGCTGAGGCTGGCTGGGGTCAGAATATTAAGCGATCCCAAGCAGTTAGAACAGGAACCCCGGGGGCTGAAGTGTGGGTTGCCCAGGATAGCAGCTGTTTACTAATCTATGTTCTAATTTTTTAAGTAATCAGTGAGCCACACTGGTGCACAGGTTGGATATCATTTTAGATACAGTGGCTATTATGTTTACCAGGAGCACCATCTCCTGCGAAATGTTTTTTTTTTTTCCATTTATGTAATGGTGTGATTTAAACAAAAGTTGCCTCAGCAGCAGTGCATGGTCTGCGGGTGGGTACCAGACACAAGTAAATAGGACTGTTATTTATTCATCTTTATTACTAGTTCGATGTCTGACATATAATTAGGCACTTGAGAATGAAGAATGAAAGAATGCAAGCCTCTGTTACTTGCTTTGATCCCAAGTTGTACAAATTTCTGCAACCTACTGACTGCTATAATCAAAAATCTTATTCTGCTTTAGCAGCTCAATAAAAGTTGGTTTTGATTTGTGCCTTACAGTTTTGTTGATACATTTCAAGAATTTGCTGGCAGCTGTAGATCTCCAATGAATGGATCACATAGTTAGGCTTTATTATACAGTCCTGCATTACCCAAAGGATCAAAGGACGCAACACCTGCATGTGAATGAGATGATGGTGACCAAGTCACAAACGAAAGTCACTCAGATTCCAAAGTTCCCACTGTTTGATAGAGACAATTCTACCTTTCTCCTGAGGACTGCTTAGCAGCCTTTGACCATGGTCCTTGTTATGGTTTGAATGTGAAATGTCCCGCAAAAGCTCATGTGTGACAATTCAGAAAGGCTCAGGCTGAGGTGTAATGATTGGGTTAAAAGAGCCTTAACCCAGTTAGTGAGTTAATACCCTGATAGGGATTAAATGGCAACTGAAGGCAGGGTAGGGTGTAGCCAAAGAAAGTGGGTCATTTGGGGTATAACTTTGGGATATATATTTTGTATCTGGCATGGAGTTTCTCTCTCTCTGCTTTCTGGACCCATGCCTGGAACTGCTGTCCTCTCTGTAATCTTCTGCCATGTTGTTCAGCCTCACCTGGAGCCCCAAGAAATGGAGACACCCTCCTATGGACTAAGACCAAGACAGGTCGCTCCCAAATAGAACTTTTCCTCCTAAAATTATTCTTGTAGAGTCTTTTAGTCACACACACACACACACACACACACACACACACACACACACACACACATACACACACACACACAAATAGCTGACTAAAACAGTCCTCCCTCTGGAATAATAATTTCAGTGTCTGAATGATACCAAAAATCATCTAGTGTGCTTAAAGGAGAGATATAAGAAGTGCAATTATGAATATTGTTCCAAGAAAGGGTTTGTCCAGAGTGACTCTGCATTTCTATATTAGCTAAATCTTTTGGTTGTATATAACAGAAACTATCTCAAAGTAACCTAAGCAAAACTCAAAAAAGGGGGGGGTTATTATAAAAAGAAACAATAGTGTCTGATTGAACCCAAGGGCAGGGATACATGAGTCTTGAGAAGAGCCTGGAGCCGGAAACTGAAAAGAAATTGAAACTATTGCTCCAAATTTGCTTCCCTGTACACTCCTACGACATTCTTCTCTATTTGTTTTCTGATCCTTGTAGAAGTAGCCTTATTTAAAGTTTTTGTGTCATTAATTCCCCTTTACTGGAATTGTTCTAGCAGAGGGCATATTACTATCATTGGAGATTGTTTGAGATTGTAATAGAAGGCATGTCTTTGTTGAGTAGGAGGAAGGAACATTAGAACAAATTATATCTATAAGCTGTTTTAAATGTCTTATGATTCTCTCAAGTATCCATATTCCCAAGAATTGCTTTCCATTGCAATTTCTTGCTATCTCTGTTAACGCACTACTGATTTGATTTTTTTTAACTAAAAGAGCTGACAACTTTCATTTTCAGATTTCACAGTACAAATGAAAACTGTACTTTTTCTGTCCAACTTCTCCCCTCTGAAACTATTCTTTGATAGGAAAGGAGAGCAAGTCTTTGTTGTCATACTGTTAGAAAACACCCAGAGTCACAGCACCATGATCTCCTGATGACATAGAACAAGTAATAAAACTGATAGAAGGAGGCTCCCCTCTATCCTTATCTGTCTGGTCGAGTTACTCCTGGCCAAGTAGGCACCATCATGGGACGAGCAGAAGGTCTCATCATTGGAGGCCCAGGCATCATGGGCATGTGGCCTCCCATGGGTGGCCTCATTCCAGGAGCAGGTCCCACTGATTATCCCAGGAGGTGGAGGGCCCATCATTGGCATCATGGGAGGGCCTCCTGTATGGGGTGCTGGCATCATACCAGGGCAAGGAGGACCCGGTAGACTAGGGGGAGGTGGAATCATAGCACCTGCTGGAGGAGGTGCAGAGAATGGAGTAGGAGGTATCTTTCCTTGTTGAAATCCAGCCATTGTTTCGTCAATCAGGCTTTGAGCCTGCCATTCCATCCATTTCTGATAGTAGTCTTCCACATTCTCTTTGTGTTTCCTGCCACTGCGATGTGTCTTTCTCACAGATGGAGTCATGGGTGAGGTATGAATCGCAGTAGTCGCGGTAAAACTTGGGCATGTTGCTCTACAGGCCGTTGACCACTTGGTACTACTGGTTTCTTTGTCTTATCAATTTAGTCCTTCATTGTTCCTGTGGAGTCAATCACAAGGTCTTGTTGGTTATTCCTCTCCAAAACTTCTCATGAAATACTACTGATTTTCTCCTAACATCTGAAGACAATCAAATAAGTAAAAAAAAAAAAAAAAGAAAAAAGAAAGAAAGAAAGAAAAGAAAAGAAAAATAGCACTAGTTCTTTAACCTATGAATGAAAGTTAAGAAAGACTCATGTCAGGATTTGGAGTTGAACCTGAGCTCAAATCTTGTTTCCATCACTGCTTCCAATGTGACCTTGGAAAAGTTACTCTCTGAAGCTTTTTTCACCAAATACAAAATGGGTTCTTACCCTTACTAGGTTGTTTAATTGAACTAGCAGTTATCCATAAAGCACTGAGAAGCATTGCTATTACTGTAAGCATTAACTGTAAACACTTAAGAGTTGTTGTTAATATAAGTAAAAATAAATCTATTTTGTATATATAACTTTTTAATTTTATGAAATTCTTACATCTAAATTTTCTGCTAATATTCACAAAGGCTCTGTGAAGTTAATGAAATCCCCACATACTAGAGCACGGGAATATCAAAGAACAGAGAACTGGGAACAGTTCAGTTCCTTAAGTTTAATTGTCTAGAGAAAGCTCCAGTAGGGAATGAATGTTCAGTCACTGGAAGTTCCAGTAAGACTATCCTGCTGCATAGCCAATTCCTATAGGTAAGGTCCCAGATTTTGATAGACTGACTGACTTAGGTATCTCTGAGGTCCTGTACTTATTCATTTATTCATATATACATGGTATATTGACCTCTTATCAGAAACTGGTAAGATTCCTAGAATCTGGGGATGCAGGATAAACAACCAAGAAAAAAACCAAAAATATCTCTGCCTGGAGATATACAAATGTAGACAATATCATGTGTATAATATATATAATTGTGTATAAAATAGAAAATTAAATATGAACACATGTATCTTCATTTTCAGGTGTTTCATATACCTTTCTTCTCGCAGTGCACTCCCACCCTCTTTTCCAACCCTCTCCCAAGAAGTACCGGATGCTTCAGTTCAGAAGCCCCACCCCCTCGAGGAGCTACACCTATGGGAAGCTCGAAGATCCAGGCCAGTGGGCGGGACTTCGGGAGTGTTTGACGGTAGAAGGGCGGCGGAACTAAAGTTCCTGCAGTCGTGGTTCTCGGTGGGAAGCCAATTCTGCGGACCGGAAGGGGAAAGCTCTGGAGCTGCTTCCGGCCACCTCAGCGGGAAGCGGAGACGCCAGCAGTTGTATTTTAGAAAACTTAGGTAGAGGTGTGACTGCCGCCGCCGCGGAGGAAGTGAGGACGACGCCTAAGGCTGCCCGGGCCAGCGTTGGGTCCCACTAGCCGGTGAAGATGGTGTTGCTTACGATGATTGCCCGAGTGGCGGACGGGCTTCCTCTGGCCGCCTCGATGCAGGAGGACGAGCAGGTAAAGCCGCAGCCGGGTCCCGCAGGGGCGCTCCGTGCTGCACCGGCTTCCTTCCCAGGATGCGGGAGACCCTGGCGACCTCCGAGCACTCCCCGACGGGGGCTCTTTGATCTCACGGAGGTGGAGAGGCCGCCTATGAAAGGAAATCTTCTCCTGGAGGCGGAGGTGGATTTTTGTGTTACTTGTTTCCTTTTAGAAAAACGCTTCGGAAAAGAAGTAAGCTGCACTAATTGTGATCAACCAGTGTTCTGTGACTTTTTAGGGACTTTGTTGCAAAGTCAGGACCTCTGATTTTCTAACTGCAAATCAGACCGGTGACTGACAAATCCTAGGGAAAATGAGCTCCTAAGGTCCTCAACTCTTTTTTTTTTTTTTTTTACCCCTGTGGCACCTGATCCTTGACCTAGCTTGCTGACATCTTTTGAAAGTGGGTGAGGTAATTCTGCCGCTTGCAAGCGGTTGTGAAAGTTCATTATGGTGCCTTTCTTCAAGGTTATGCACAATTCCCATCTCCCCCGCTAAACCCTACCAAATTCCTGTAATTCATTGTACCTTATTTTGCTAGTTTTGTCTTTGAGTAAGTTGAGTTTCCCAGTAGGCAAACGACAGGTCTTGATCATCTTTTATTCTCCATAGCTTTTACAATAGCAGCTCTATGCCAGTTGGTATTCAGAATTGTATGGAACGGATCAACCACTCTTCCTCCAGTTACGTTAAAAGGAAACTGCTTTGTGACTTAGAATCACAAGGGAGATTTGCGATGTGAGACAAGTTTCTAGAACAAGCTTGGAAGGTCCCTGGAGAAAGGAGGTCGAGAAAAGAATTATGTAACTTATTTAAAGTGGTCAATTTTATATTGTTTTCTTATAGAGCCTAAGTAGTTTTTTTTTTTAAACCTTGAGGCTTAAAAAGGATGAATTCCTAGGAGGAAAAACATTGTGTGCATTTCTTTTCTTGGACTTTTCATTTATGGTACTTATTTTTTAAAAAGCGTAGTGCATCAAATGTGCCAGGCATTTTGTTGATGCAAGTAATTAAAAGAGAGTCTTTACCCTCGTGGAGCTTAGAGTACAGTGGGAAAATCAAGTAACTAGCAAACAATTGTAATGAAGCAGAATCACTATGGAAGAGGAAGAAGATTCTGTGGTTACACATGGAAAGATATCTAATTTAGTTTTGGAAGATCAGAAAAGTCTTCCCAGAAATGACATATAAGCTGACAGGAGGATCTATTGTAAGGGACTCTCCCATTTTATGTCTTTTTATTTTTGAAAGTAAATTTGTTTATTTTCATTTTTAGGAGAGTGAGTGACACAGATGATAAAGTTGCAGGTCATGCTAAGTGAAATATATTTTATTCATTCCCCCAAAGTCTAGTCATGAATTTTTAACTGTGAAATGTTTTCCTCTTGCTTCTCCACTTTTGTTAAGAAATTTCTAGAACCACTCTGCAAGAGGATTGTAATTGTTCAGATGAACACAAACGTGATTTGAACAACAAGGGAAATAGTGTGGGGAAATTTCTTTGAAGGATATGCATCTTGTTAAATATTTTACATATAAGGGGTAGCAATGAGGTGGAAAGGGGAGAATCTGGTCAGTTTTCCAACTTTTGCATTGAATTTTATTCTGGGCAAAGAATATAAAGTGGATTTGAAAGAGTAATATTAGAGGGCCCCTATTTTGCCTTGATACTTTATTGAAAAAAAATTGATATGTTATTGTTTGTTCCTTAATTTTAAATCTGGTATTGGTTTACCAGGATAGGTGTTTTGCTTCATTGACAAGAAATTTTCCACAAAAATACTTTTGTGATTGTAATTCTACTGTATTTTCTTTAGAAATTTTGTTTTTAAGTAATGAAGTCCTTTTTTAAACTGTTAGTTTGAAAATGTGAGTCCTAGAATTATGTTTACTATTATAATTATATATAGAATATTTATAGAGTGCCTTCTGCATACTGAACACAGTGCTAAGTCTGCCTTATTTCATTCAGTCCTCATACCAATCATATTAGAATAGATACTATAATTATCCCCATTTATAGACAAAGAAGCTATGAGGCTTATAGAGAATAGGTCACTTATACAGCTAATAAGTAGCACAGTAGAATTTTTCATTAAGTTTTTTTTTTTAACCTCAGCACTATTGACATTTGAGGATTAATCATTCTTTGTTGTGAGGGATTATCCTGCACATTCTAGGATATCTAAGCACATCCCTGGCCTTTACCTCTAGATGGCAGCAACACCACTTCCTTCCCCTTTCTTATAACAATTCAAAAGATTGTCAGGCATTGCCAAATTTACCTTTGGGAGCAAAATCACCCCTGGATGAGAACCACTGGTTTTTAAACAGTATCTGTCTGGCTCTAGACTAAAGCCTTAGTGCCTAACCACTGTATTTCTCTGCCTTGTTCTAAGACTTTTGATGATATGGTCGCACCTTAGTAGTGACAGCAATGAAAATGAATGTGATTGTGTAGCAAATTACTACCTTGTACCTTTTGTAATACATAAAGACAAATCCTAAATGTGCTATTGAATAACTTCAAGTGTTTTACATAATTTGTCCAGTAATTCTCATCCACTTCCGTTATTGGATTACCAACAGTTATCTTATCATTATAAGATGTATAAAGTTCATTAATCTATTCTAGATAAAGTGGGAGGCAGAATCAGGACATCTATATATATTTAGGTAAACTAACTGACTACGAGCCCTTTGTGATTTGACTTTGAAATTAAACTAAAGGTTAGTCTGCAAAATAGTGGTTATGTTGTTTTGTGAGATCTCTATCAAAGGTGCCACTTGATTTCTTGAGCATTTCCTATGAATTATCAAAACACCACCCAGAAGGTATATCTACTATTAAAGAAATTTTTACTGTAATAATGATACCATAATATTTGGAGCAGGGGCTCCAGAAGCAGACTACCTAGGTTCAAATTCTCATTTTACTCTTTATTGGCCTGGAGTCTTTGGGCAAGTTTGACTTATTAAATATAAAATTGGCATAATAACCATCTCATGGGGTAGTTGTGAAGGTTACATGAGTTTAATTATATAAAGTGTTTTAAACAGGGCCTGGCAGAAAGTGAGAACTTAATTTCATTTACCTATTTTTGAAGAATTTTTAATTCCGTCCTGCCTTTCTTAAAGTTCACAAACCTGAATTGCAAATTGCAAATAATGCACCAGGTGCAAATATTCAATACATGAGAATGAATGAATGATTTTATCCCATTGCAAAATTAATTCATGCTTATTTTTAAAATTTAGTAAATATGTACATGCAAAAAGACTAAAATGACAATGGTGATTATTACCTGTAATCTATACTCAAATTATGTTCTTTTGGTGTGCAACCTTAAACGTGTGTGCATGCATGTTTTTATATAATTAAATAATGGGCAATACTGTAACACTATTTGACCTCAGTTTTTCCATTAATCAGTATCTAATGGATATTGTTTGATATCATTAAATATTTCATGACATTGTTTTAATGGATGCATAGTATTCTGTCATATAAGTATACAAAAGTTTGTTATTTGGTGAAAAAGATAGTGCCAGCCTTTGTTCTCAGGAATGGTAATGCTAATTGAACCAGCATTATACAACGATGGTGGTCAGACAATTAATTATCTTTATATAGAATACGTTCTTAATGTTGTACATTGATATTCTTTGCTTTGTTCTTTGTAAATTCCTGGAATTGTAGCACCAATCCTGAAATTATTTGACCATCATTTCTTGTATTTGATACAGTTTTAGTATCTTTCTCTCAGGTTTTAGTGATGTTTATAGTACTTCTTATAAAGTCAAAGGATTTGTACTAGTTTTTATCTTAACTGGCAGTTTGTCATCTTGTATCTTCAACTAGTCCTTTTAAGGTGCTTACCTGCCTTTGGCAGTGAAAAAACTTACATTTAACATCTGTGGTTGAGATTATTTTTAAAATGCCAATGTCAGAGCCCTACCTCCAAATACTGATTTAATTGGAAGAGAATGGACATGAGTAATTTTTTAATATCCACAGGTGATTCTAATGTGAAGCTACAGTTGAAAATAATGGATCAATGTTGATATTCTTTCTTAGCACTTCAGTAGCATTTCCAACATTATTTGCCTCCCTTTCATGTACTGTTATGAATTCAGATCTCTTCAGAATGCTGCTTTGGTGAAGAAAAAAAAAAAGATAAAACAGGTTATTGTGCACTTGTTCTTATTGGCCAAAAGTATGTGAAAGTATTTACTCTGCTTAAACACATGCATCTAGTCAGGCGTAGTGGTGCATACCTGTAATCCCAGCTGCTTGGGAGGCTAAGGCAGGAAGATTGCAAATTTAAAGCCAGCCTTAGCAACTGAGCAAGACCCTGTCTCAGAATGAAATATTAAAAGGGCTGGGGATGTGGCTCAATGGTTAAGCACCCCTGGGTTCAATCCCTGGTACCAAAAAAATAAAAGTGCACATATACACAGACACACATATATCATATTATTTACTGTAATGTTGATATATATTATGACATTAATTATTATAAAGTAGTGTTAAATATTGAAAACTCTGTATACACATACAAACATGTTAATATAGAGATATTTTTCTAAAGAACAGCATTATAACAAATCATTACCATAATAGCAATACTAAACAAGATAAATCTACAAAGTGATTCTTTGAGTGGATTCTGACTGCTCCTTGTTTACCTCATGTTTATTTACCTTGTTCATGTTGAAATTTCTCAGTTCACCATCTCTTTCTGTGCTTACACATTTGCAGATCTGCCATTGTATCATTTTATTATTGCTTCCTTTTTTTTTTTTTTAAAGAAAGAGGGGACAGTGAGAGAGACAGAAAGAATCAGCTTTTATTTAGTTTTTCACATGGCTTTCATTGCTCTGAGACTTTGTTGTGTATGTGGTGCTGGGGTTTGAACTCGCGTACTTGTGCATGCCAGGCAAGTGCAGTAACGGCTGAGCCACCACTCCAGCCCCCATATTATTGCTTCCTTATTTTTACTATTAGCTCAGCAGAACACTGTCTAGAATTTTAGGATTTCACTTCATATTTTCTCAAAGTTAAATTTCAGACCCAGATCCTAGAAGCTAGTATAAACACTTTTCTACTTCAGCATTTAGTTATTAAATATCTGCCAAAGAGAGATTATGTTCTTTTAATCCAAAATAAATAATTCCAAAATATAGTAATTATTCTTTACCATCACATTTTAGTATGCATAAACTGAGTGACTTATAAACAGCAGAAATTTATTTCTCCAGTAAAGACCGAGAAGTGCAAGGTCAAGGGACCAGCAGATTTGGTGTCTGGCAAAGGTATATTCCTAGTTCATAGATGGTACCTCTGGCTGTGTTCTTGCATAGCAAAAGGGACAAATAACCTCTCTAGAGTCTCTCAGAAGGGCACTAATTTCAATCTGGAGGACTCTACCCTAATGACCTAACCATCCTTCAAAAGCTCCATTTTCCAATACTATCACCTGGGGATTAAGATTTCAACATGATGGGCTGGGCTGGAACTGTGGCTCAATGGTTATGGTGCTTGCCCAGCATGCGCAAGTACATGAGTTCAAACCCCAGCACCACCTACACAACAAAAGCTATGTGAAAAACTAAATTTAAAAAAAAATTGATTCTCTTAACATGATGGGCTGGGGCAGAGACTCAGCAGTTATGGCAACTTGCCTGGCATGAGCAAGGACACAGGTTTGAACCCCAGAACCATGTATACAACGAAGTGTCAGAGCAACAAAAGCCAATTGAAAAACTAAATAAAGTTTAAAAAAATATTTCAGCATGAATTTTGGGGGTATGAGAACATTCAGACCATACCTAACAAAGTCTTCCTTCCCTCACTTCGTGTGTAAATGAATAAATAATGTGTTTGTGTCCCATTCTTCCATTTTTCCTTTAAAAAAAATGACACTACTATAGTGGTGGAGCACTTGCTTAGTATGCATGAGGCCCTAGCACTGCAGAAAGAAAATAATGACACTATTTCTCTAGTAGACGCCCGTCTTCTCAACCTACCCCTTGTAATGGTTGTCCACTTCATGCTTCTCTGCAACTGCAACGTATTTTTAAAATGACATGTTTCTTTCTCTCCTTCTCTCTTTCCTCCTCCCTAACTTCATGGGAAACAGGATTACCTTTCTTCCCCATCCTAGGCAGAGTTATCTGCCCTTGAGCACACACCCATCGCAGGATAGAAGGAAGTACTCAGACTTTGGGGATAGTACCAGAAGATCTTAGAAATGACTACCAAATTAGCAAGTGAATTACAACTGTTCAGAGAACACATGGAGTGTAGCCTTTCAATCACCTCTTTAAAAAGCCCCTATTCCGAACCCTGATGGGCAGAATCACAGCCGCTAGGACAGGAGTCCCCACTGTTGCTCCTTCGCTAGCAAAACAATAAAATGTCTTTATCCTTTTTCTCAATACCATGTACTTGTTACAGGATTGACACTGGAGACAAGGACCAAGCTTTTGGTAACACCTTTTTTTTAACTAATTTTAAAAACCATCCAGAAATTCTTTAGGGAAATATTGCCTATAATTACATCATTCACATGCTATTATTTTCATTTTTTTGCACATATTCCTCAGTATTCAAACTTGCTATCCAAATTCAAGAACCAAATAGATTTATGCATAAAGAATATTTGAGGAGGGTGGCTCAGCGTTTATGGTGCTTGCCTGGCATGTGCAGGGACACAGTTTTAGACCCTAGCACCATGAACACAATGAAACATCGGAGCAATGAAAGCTACATGAGAAACTAAATAAAATGATTCTCTTTCTCTCACTGTCCCTCTCTCTTTAAAAAAAAAAAAAATTTACTTTCCAGTTCTTATCTCTACCCCTACTTATTTTTGCCTTGTTGCAGGCATAGTGTTCATATAATTTGTAGCCACTGGTGGACACATTTAGTTTTGTTTAAATTCTCAGTAATAAAAGGTTTTGTGGAAGTTTCTGCTTGATATTCCAGCATAAAAATAAGATTTGCTGGTCATAAATTTCTCCAGAGTACAGCACATCTGTACCATTCTTTGCCAGTAGCTGTGCAAATGAAATGGGTTAGGAGGAGAGTGCTGACCTAATGGTGGAAAGAGCGCTGCGAGTGCTGTAAGTGTAGCTAAGATTCATGCTTTTGCTTCTTAGCAAATAATTAATGTGATTTTTGAACTAGGGATTAGGTCTTCTTTTATAGTACTAAAAGTAAATCATTTTTCTCTCATTAAAATGAATCTTATTAAGCTGTAAATTAAGGACCTTATTCATATAGTGTCTTCAAAATATCATGATGCTTCTCAATGATTGACACAGCTTTTTGTGTGGAAAATTCTTAAATGAAGGTGTCTTCTTTCAGTCTGGACGGGATCTTCAACAATATCAGAGTCAGGCTAAGCAACTCTTTCGAAAGTTGAATGAACAGTCCCCTACCAGGTGTACCTTGGAAGCAGGAGCCATGACTTTTCAGTGAGTATAGTCCTGATTTCTTTAAGATCATTTAAGAATGAAATCCAGTAATGTAACACCTTATGAGAATTATAACAATCTTTTAAAAGTAAAAATAACTTGAAAAACACAGTCTCTTCATCAAAGTACCTCTTCTGGACATGCTTATAGTAATCTAACCTCTTAACCTGTGTCTAATAAATTCTGTACCCATCATACAATAGTAGATAACTTATTGCTTTAGGAATATCATGGAGCCAAGCATGTGTAGGTTAGTACTGTTGCTCAAACATTTACTAGCAGTGTAACTTTTAGCAATTCACATAAGCTTTTCAAGCTGCTATAAAATAGATCAAACAATCGAAGTTTTGTAAGGATTTTAGGGGAAATCATGTATATTACTTGTCTGGCACATACGGAATAGTCACTAAATATTAGTTAGAAAAAAATAAAAAAATTTAAAAGCATCTCAGTAGGGGCTGGAGCGGTGGCTCAGCGGTTACAGCGCTTGCCCCGCATGTAAGAGTACACAGGTTCAAACCCCAGCACCCACATACACAACTAAGTGTCAGAGCAACAAAAGTCATGTGAAA
Source organism: Aplodontia rufa (assembly GCA_004027875.1). Taxonomy (NCBI): domain Eukaryota; kingdom Metazoa; phylum Chordata; class Mammalia; order Rodentia; family Aplodontiidae; genus Aplodontia; species Aplodontia rufa. The sequence goes on along the minus strand of PVKS010000221.1, from coordinate 181,519 downwards.
AACTAAATAAAAATTGATTCTTTCTCTCTTTTTCTGTCTCTCACTGTCCTTCTCTCTTAAAAAAAAAAAAATCTCAGTGGTATAGACAATGTATATAGCTAAGAGAGGGATCAAAGGAACCTTATTTGCATTTTAAATGTTTTGTAAAGAACTGATATTAAATGTTTAGTACATGTCAAATTTGCATCTGATAAAGCAGGAAAATTACAAGAAGATCACAGAAAAATAAAAGGGATCAGCTAAGTAATCTTTGCCATTTTAGGGACTCGGCAAAGTAATTTAGACCCAGGGGAAACCTATTGGGTTTAACTAAAGGCAAAACATGCAGAATATGCAAACAAAAACAAAACTCTGGACTGTTGATTATGAACATGGTAATCATTGCATTTTATAAGGTATTAATTTACATAGCATCTGAAATGTTTTCTATAAATCTAATGTTCAACACCAAAAAAGTCATTTAGCTGAGCATGCCTACAGTCCCAACTGCTCGTGACACTGAGGCAAGAAGCTTGCTTGGCCCCAGCCTGGGCAACATACCAAGACTCTGTCTCAAATAATGAGTAAATAAATCATATATATATATATATACACACATTCATACACACACATGCACATAGCCATTTAATTGTATAATACAATTGGTCTTCCATATCCATTGATATATAAGGGATTTGAGCATTCTTGGATTTTGGTATCCACAGTAGTCCTGGAACCAAACTCCTACAAGTACTAAGGGAATGGCTGTATATCTCTACTATGGGTTAGGAAACAAAAGACCTAGGAAAGTTCTTACAGAATTGAGAAGATGTTTTCTTCTGCCTGGTTTCTTTAGGATTTTCTCAATCTCATATCTTTTATTTCTACCAGAGAGCTGTTTATTAAAGATTTATTCTTTGCCAGACCTTGTATTAAGTCTTACTATTATTATCCTTACCTTTAATGAGCTTATCTTTTTACTAGCAGAGAGAAACATATTCAAACAAGTATACCATAATATTTTAGGGCAAGAAATGCTGTAATACAATGTAAATGTTTTGGGAGAGGAGAGAAGAAAGCAGTAAATTCCCATTTGTAGGGGCTAATTTGAGAAAGTACAGAGAAGTTTCACAGAAAAAAATATTTTGAACATGTGAAATCAACAGAATTTCTCCAGGTTTATGAAAGAGCATTATAGTTAGAAATGAGCATAAATAGAAGTCTACAAAGATGTTTTAAAATTTAAAAACCTAGCTTTTTAGAAAACAAGCAAGCCATTTGGTATATTAGAATATGTAAAAGAAAATGGCTTATACATCTTTTGAAGGGCTATAAATACTAGACTATGGAGTATAACTTTATTTCATAGGTACTGGGGAACTTCTAGAGTTTGTAAACAAGGTAATGTGGTCCTATCTACTTTTGGGGAATGAAACCGGTGGTACAGATTGTGGTGTAGCTTGAAGGCAGGAGAACAGTTACTTCAGGTGTCCAAGCAAGTACTCGGATAGCAGCATTATTACTATGATTTTAAGAGGCTGAGATATCATGTAAGTCTTTAAGTTTTCCTCTGTGAAGCCCTAGGATGCCTCAGGTTTCACATATGGCAGGGAGGGGAGTTTATATAATGCTTTGGGCCTTTACACTCCTATTTAAATAAAGAACCCCAGATTTAATTGGTTTTTTAATATAATATTTGCTGAAATAATGCTATAGCTAAAAAGAAGTTTGAAAGCTACTTAGTAGCCTAGGCTTTTCCCAAGAATATCCCATACATGCAGTCATATAGCCCAGAGAGCTCACATCCCAAGTGGAAGCCAATTATGTTGTTGGAAAGTTTCCAATTGATTATAAAGTTTTCCTAGTATGGAAAATAGGCAGTGTTATTAGTTCCAAAGCTGCTGTTTTCTATACACAGTAAAAAGTATGTTGTTTAACTTTCAGCTTTAAGGTATCCATGGAAATTTACAGTTCTGTTCTACTTTGTGATTGGAAGAAATTTATTACATATACACTAGTTTATTTACAAAATCAAAAGGTAAATGGAGCAACAACCTTTTTTCAAGAAGTTTTAGATACTGATATGTGTTAGTTGAAGAACTGTAAAATTGTATAATGAATAAACAATTATGATAAATATGCCCAAATACTCCTTTTGGGATATATGTCTCATAATGGGAAGATGTCTGTTTTCTGATTCTGAGGATTTGTGGTTTAAAATTAATTTTCTGACTTGGCCAGCCTCAAAGGGTTAAGGCTAGAGATTTTCATAATTTCGTATGGTACAGAGAGTGTGCTTCAACAAGTTTAAAGTGCTGTTAGCTTTATAACTAATTTTGTCTTGCTTTTTTTTTTTTGTCTCTCCAGCTACATTATTGAGCAGGGAGTGTGTTATCTGGTTTTGTGTGAAGCTGCCTTCCCTAAGAAGTTGGCTTTTGCCTACCTAGAAGATTTGCACTCAGAATTTGATGAACAGCATGGGAAAAAGGTGCCCACTGTGTCTAGACCTTATTCCTTTATTGAGTTTGGTAAGTTTATGCCCCTCACTTCTCTAGTAGAAGAACAAACTAATGGAGGAGAAGTTATTTGTTAACAATGATACAATGTTGACATGATGTTTACTTACTGGAATTTTGGCTTCAGCATCTTCTCCCATTCTATATTTCTACTTTTTTTGGGGCGTGGGGGAGGGTACTGGGATTTAGTCCTGGGACACTCTACCACTGAGCTGTGCCCCCAGTCCTTTTGAAACAGGGTTTTACAAAGTGCATGGCCAAGGTGGTCCTCAAATTTGAGATCCTTCTGCCTCAGCCTTCTAAATTGCTGGAATTACAGGCATTGACCACTACACCCAGCCCTCTTTTTTGCTTATTTGAATGAATGAAACTTTCTTCTTAGAAGTAATTTTCTCTAGTTTTAATTATCTTTTCTCTGTTGAACCTGTTTCCTGGTGTCCTTTTTGTTGTTTGACTCAATTCTTCATTAGGGTCATTTTTTTTTCTTTTTCCTTAGGGACAATGAGAGAGAAGGAGAGAATCAGTTTTATTTAGTTTTTCATGTGGCTTTCATTGCTCTGACACTTCGTTGTATACGTGGTGCTGGGGTTCGAGCTCGAATACTCGCACATGCCGGGCAAGCACCATAACCACTGAGCCACCACTCCAGCCCCTAATAGGGTCACTTGTGACAGAAGCTATGCATAAAGATCTGCTTGATTGTCTTGTAACAGCTGTTATCTTCTTTCCCCCTACCTATAGATACATTCTAATAGTAAGTCTCATTTTATGGAGACAGAATTTGGAAATTAGAAAAAAATGGTACTTCGTTTCTTTTAGTAGAATACGATTCTCCAATTTAAAAAATACTATAAGATATATGGCATTGATTGGAGGCTAATATTTACTATGTTCAGAAGTTATGAGTGTGGGTATCTGTATTTGTGCAAGAGTTGTGAAAAGACTCAATACCAGTCAGACCTTGTAAGGTATCTGATGGCAGTAGATCAAAGGAAATGTCTTAGGAACATCAAGTATAGGGAGTGAGAACAATAGGTTTGGGCTACCTGACCGAAATTTTTAGTTAAAAAGGTAAGTGATTTTATTATTTTAGAATTTCTGGAGTGTTTCAAGTTTGCTGGGTAAGTTGGTCAACTTGCCTTATAGAAATTAAAAATTTAGGGGACTGGAGCGGTGGCTCGGCAGTTACGGCGCTTGCCTGGCATGCTCAAGTACACGGGTTCAAACCCCAGCAACCACGTACACAACTAAGTGTCAGAGCAACGAAAGCCATGTGAAAAACTCAATAAAAATTGATTCTCTCTCAAAAAAAAAAAAAAAAAAGAAATTAAAAATTTGGCAGAATACCCAAATGTCCAAATGTTTCATAACTATAAACTCTCCAGCGACAAATTTTTGTGATGCCTAATTTTTCAAATTTTATTTTTGTAGATAATAACAGTCCAGTAAACCCAATGAAAAAAATAAGACACATATATTAAGGTTACACAGGCAGTAGATGGTATACTCAAACAAGCTTAATGGATTTACATGCAGATATGAATGGGCCATTTAAGGGAACCATAAGGTGTAGTGAGTGACCTACAACCAGTTACACAGTACATATTACTATCCTTTGACCTTAAGATATAAGGGGAGGGAGCAGTTTCTGGAACTGAAAAGGTGAAAATTTATAGAGGAATCCAACGTGAAAGTAGCAGTAATATGGTAGGGAGATACTGCCAGCTGAAAGTGACTTCTTAGGAATAAGTATCCTGACATCACTAGTCTATTTCCTTTCCTACTACTCGGGCTCCTTCATTGCCTGATCCTTACCAGAAGCCAGAGGGTAAGGAGCCCATTGATGTATGCCATACAGGTCAGGTTACCAAGTCATAAAGCAAGGTGCAGAAGAATGGAAAAGGGATCCAAAGATGCAAATGAAAGGTATCCAGCACGTATAACTTCACATTTTTGCTGCAAGTTGAAAGTGCCTTTAATAAGTTGTTATTCTTATAGTTTTGTGAAGTACCAAGATTGGCTAAAGATGGATGAGACTGCAGTTTTATATTGGTACTTTGGGAAATTCCCAGTCACATGTTTGCTTCACCCCAAGTTCAAGAATGGATGATATTGGGAAAGTATACTAAAGAAAATACTTAAAGGCAGCATTTCTCAACTCTTTAGTAATCATTAACTCTTTTGCCTTTTTAGGCTATACCAATGGTAGAGTGTTATCACCATCCTTTTGGGGAATATATAGAATATATAGTTTGAAATTTTCTGCTTTTAAAGAAGGCTTGCTATAGTGGGTCTTAATTTTTGTAAAGACCATAATATATAATAGCAAATGCTTCTTATTCAGAGATCTCCAAAAGTCATTTCTCCTGAATGGTCATCTAATTACATCTTTACATTTTGCAAATGAAGAAATCAAATAAATTTTGATACCCCACATGCTTGGTTAAATTACAGACAGTGGCAAATCCAGGAATAAACTCAGAACTTCTGATTCCCTATTTCAGTACTTTGATGAACATGAAAGGAGTTGTTTTCTTTATCATTCTAGATACCTTCATTCAGAAAACCAAGAAGCTCTACATTGACAGTCGTGCTCGGAGGAACCTAGGCTCCATCAATACTGAATTGCAAGACGTGCAGAGAATCATGGTGGCCAATATTGAAGAAGTGTTACAACGAGGAGAAGCACTCTCAGGTATCTGAAAGCAACGTGAGTCTTATAAAGAGATACCTTAGGCAAGGATAGCTTATAGGACCATTAAGAATTTATGTCTCAGAAATAGATTACATTACAAAGCTTCCAGTATAGTACATTTTTTCCTAGCATAATTAATTTTTATTGAGTTAGGACAGTGTAAAGGATTCATCCATATTTGAAGCAATTACTCTTTCCAAAACTTACAAAACTATGTACAAGATAAGGGAAATGAGAAGAAGAATGAGAGGAAAATGTCAAGATTATTGCAGTGGGTTCCAGGAATAGCCTATTTGGGAGACTTTACTATTGCCAGATCAATATTCATAAAATGCTGTCTTCTCTGCTGAAAAACTTTTAAGTCTGAAACTACAAGATAAGATCTAGTCAGTTCCCAACTTGTTTTTCATTCATTTGGTCATTGTTATTCAGTGCTTTTTGTGTATAAGGCATTATGCTGTATGTATGGAAAATAAGGAGATTGTAAACATTTGTCATTATCCCTGGTTCACAAACATTCTGTCTCAACTAGGTCAGCTTCCTCACCATTTCTAATGGATGGTCCATTCTCACTGTGCTGGACCTGTTAAGATGTAGACAAGTACTGCCTCTTCCAAGAAACCTTCCTTGATCCTTATATCCCACATCACATTAGTCTGTTCTGTACTTTAAATAAACTCTTAAAACATTTAGTTACATGTTTCTTAGCACATGATGTGTGGTATTTATTTATCCAATTTACCTTAAATGTATATATTAGATATTTATAATATATTGTATATTTGATATGTATTTTATATAAACCTATACTTTAATATAAATATCAAATATATTTGAAGTAAATTGGGTAAATATATATGTAAAATTAGGTATTTTTACCTACAATAATTTCTTTTGTGTGGTGCTGGAGGTTGAACTACCATAGTAGTTTTTTCATTTTGTTTTGTTTTTTAAAGAGAGAGGAACAGTGAGAGATAGAGAAAGAATCAATTTAATTTAGTTTTTCATTTGGCTTTCATTGCTCCAACACTTCATTGTATATGTGGTGCTGGGGTTCAAACCTGCATCCTCGCGCATGCAAGTCAAGCACCATAACCATTGAGCCACTGCTCCAGCCCCTATCATAGTAATTTTTAAATTGAGATAATTAAGTAAAATAAGATATAGATATATATATATAGAGAGAGAGAGAGAGAGATGTATTTATTTATTTATTTATATTTATCTGATGTGTGAATGTTACCAGAGTGTTAGAGGTGGGCATGTAAACTCTTGCCAAATGACTTCTCCAAGCGGTAGCTTTGTCTTTTTGTCATCATGTGTTTCAAAATCTTTCTTTATCAAGGAATTCTCTTAGCTATCACTTATTTCTATGACCTAATATTTATTCCTCTGCCCAGTTATTCTGAGCAAATTTAGAGTCGTTTGGTAAATGTTTATTGAGCATTATGATTATATGCCAGGCTCATTCTTGGTACTTGGAATATAGCAGTAAATACAATAAAAATCTCATGCCCAATGGAGTGTATATTCTCGTAGATTAGCTAGAAAGATTCCTTCAGCATTGTCATGGTGGTTTCTCATCCTCTGTTTTCTTTCATGACTAGTTTTTTCTTACTCATTTGACCAGTTTCTAAATTCAGACATGGCTGTCATGCTTGTATTATTAAGTAATGTCACATTTCTCAATCAAAACGAGTCTCTATTAAGCAATTCAGAATATTCCAATTGCATTGACTTAAGGAAAAATAAACAAATTGATATTGCAAAATGTTTTGCCAAAATTTGAAGAAATGAAAAATTTGATCAGAATTAATTTATGTCAAACTGAGAGTTTATTTTCATTATTAAAATATACCCTATATTTTAATCTGACTTACCTTATGTCTGACTATTTATTGAAGTACTCAGTTTGACAATTAGAAAAAGATTACAACTTTACAATGTTCTAGGTTGGGGAGGGGCAAATTTTTCAGAAAATGCTAAAAGCTTAATTTACTTCATATCGGTGTTTTTAGGACCTGATGTTGTATTTTAGTTACAATTTTACTTTCCTATGTCTGTTGAAATATAATTTCTGATAGTTTTAACTTAGTCATCTTTTCTTTGTGAAAAATTTTAGAAATTTTAAACTATACCTTTAAAGTATAGTTCAATACTGTGTCTGATTAAATTTTTTAGTTATCTGATTCTTTTCTTCCATGGATTATAATTTTTGAAATATGATGTGATTTGGACCATTAAAAGATTATAAAGGTGATGATAATTATTAGGAAACTATCAGTGTTTATCAAGTATTTACCATATGAGCAGGTGTGCTCACTTTACAAATAATCTTTCATATTTACAATCTATGATGTAGTTTTTGCTATTTTACTGTTACATTTTATAGATAAAGAAACTGGGAAAGGTTAAGTGACTACTGATATCACATTGGTAGTGCAGCTGATATTTGAACCAAGTCTGAGGCTAGAATCTGTGCTCCTAACAACCTCACTATACAGCCTCAATAATTTTACACATAATTTTGTCAGATAATTTAAAAATATATTACAAATTTTGTAGCACTTCAGTTTTATGAGTTAATCAATATATATAACCTTACCCTTAAAATAAAATGAAATTTAAGCTGAAATTCATTGGTTATTATCATGCCTCATTTTGGTTATAAAATACTTGCTAGGACTAACCTTTTCCTTTTTTCGCTTTGACAGCATTGGATTCGAAGGCTAACAATTTGTCCAGTCTGTCCAAGAAATACCGCCAGGATGCGAAGTACTTGAACATGCGTTCCACTTATGCCAAACTTGCAGCAGTAGCTGTATTTTTCATCATGTTAATAGTGTATGTGCGGTTCTGGTGGCTGTGAAGTAGTGAATCCAGTCATTGATAAGGGAGAACCTAGAACCTGGCAGGTGTATGTTTTCAGGAAGCTGAGCTCACAGGAATGTGTATTAGAATCCAAGTGGAACTTCTGCCTCTAAAGACCTTGCAAGAAAAGTCATCCTGAAAATGAAAAAGTACGCCTCATTTAATGAAGCTTAACCCTATGTGGAAAGTCTCTTTTGGGGGTAGAGGCTTTCTCTGGGTGCTAAGCCATATATGTTAGGGAACAGTAGATTGTTTCACTCTGTTTTTCCCCTCCCTGTACATTTTTAAAACACCACTGACTGGGCATTCTCATTCTCTAATGGAGTCATCAGTGAGATTTAAGGTAACCAGCCTGTGCTAGCAACATTCTGAAATTCCTTCAAAGAAGGCAGCCCTTTGGGAAATTTTTTGACTTTAATCAACATTCCTTTTGTTGGTGACATTTGCAGTTTTCAGTAATCTGAGTTTTTGATGGCCTTTAAACAGAACTCAAGCATATGAAGGTTAATTGCTCTGCTACACAGAGCCTGTCTGTTGTCCCCTATAGGAGTTCATCTTTGTTGTTTTCCTTTTATGATATTTTGCTTATTGCACAATTGCTCTAGGATTAAACTAATTATATTAAGATGCCTTGAAATTATAAAGCACTCCTTGATTAAGAAGCCACAATTTTTCTCTCATTTACTCTTTAAACAAAAGACTTAAATTAGTTTGAGACACTACTAATTTTATTTCATAGCTTTTGATTTATATTATTGTAAGAGTGAATATAACAGGATTGCTAGAGGCCCTGACTTAAGGAGAAGAAAGGCCCAGTTCAGTACTACAGCTTTGTCTTGCCCCTTACTTATTTTGCCCATTATAGTTTTACCCACTCTGTTTTTCTCCTCCTAACATTTTAAAAATTCCCCTGAATCCATTAGTTTCATGTCCTATAACATCCTCTCAGGATATTCTCACATTTCAAAATAATATTGTCCAGCTATACAGTTAATTCAGTTGGAAATTTCTGCAGAACAACTAGTCAAACTGATAAGTACCTGAGAAACTCTCTTGAGAGCAACCTCATTCCTGTTTCAGTTTATGTAAATTCTTCAAGAATGTTCTAACGATAGGTAACTCATTTATAGTGCTTCTATTAACCAATAAAAGTACCTATGATTTTTTCCTTTTTCACTCAGGGATAATGGGAATTTCCTTTTACATTGTGAGGTGGCGTTTTTTAAGTGGGGGAGAATACGTCTTTTGAATATTATTGCCAGTGTCTACACCATAGTCTATAATTCCTGCACATACTGCAAATATTTCTTTAAATTGTACAGGAAAATGAGCCAACTTCTTAACATCTGTAGAGAGAATTTTAACTAGTAAGCAATTTTATAACCTTAAAAGATCTTCAGAGCCACTGTCCTGATTCCTTGTAAAGAAAAACAATCTTATTTCCTTAAAAAAAGGCAAGTAGAAATGTTTATTTTTATTTCTGATAATTTATAAGACAAAATTTTTTTCTTTTATTATGGACCTAAATCTGCCAATTAGAGCTTTGTGCATGAAATATGAAGTTTCTTTCATAGAAAATAAGTGCTTTTAAGTCCCTAAAAGGCATATCCTTTAAGTAATGATAATTGGTAATAAAACTGAAAACCTAAGTAGTAGTAAGTACCATAACTTTTGGTTCTTCTGTAGGAGTGGAGAGTGGCATCTCGTTGTTGAGAAGTTGTATGCTGCAGCCTAATGGTCAGCAATGAAATAAATACTTGTAGAATGTTCCCTTCAGTGTGAAGTTTTGTTATCTAGTTAATTTATGTACACTCATTCTTTCTAGATACATTTCCACCTGATGATGAACAAAGAATAAGGAAATTTTAAGATGAGGGCAGTGGAAAAATGAGATAACAAGACTCAAAATACAGCCCCATTTGGGTTTTTTTCTCCCTACTGGGGTTTGAAGCTAGGGATGCTCTGCTGCTGAGCTACATCTCAGTCCCTTTTTATTTTGAGACAGGATCTTAATGAATTGCCTGGGCTGGCCTCACATTTGGCCTTGCAGGTAGCTGGGATTATATAGGCCTACATCACTGCCCAGCCACTTTTGTTCTTTGATGGAAGGTGTGGGAAGATCTTACTGGATGAATTGTGTCAGCAAACAGGCATCTAAAATAGAATGTGATAAATATTGTATAAAGTTGTTGGGGGTACACTAAGAAAGGAGACTTAATTTATCTCAGAGGGAGAATAGGACATTCTAGATAGAGTTAATGGCATGCACAAAGTATATGTAGAGTGAGGCATATTTGGGAAATGTAACAGCTTGGTTTAGCTTTACTCAGGATAAGCAGAAACAATCAAGATATAATGAAGATGTAGACTGGTATACTATAATAAAGAGACTTGTCTACAATGCCAAGGAGTTTAAATTTTTTAATGGACATGGCACAGAATGGCATTAAATTAGTTTCAGATGTTCACTTTGGCCATAGTGTAAAAGGTACGTTGGAGAGGGGTAAGACTGAGAAAGGGAATTGAAGCCAAGGACTCATCAAAGGCAGAATTAGACCAGTTTCAAATGATTTTTAAGGAAAGTATAATAAGCAGAGTTACCAAATAGTAACTTATTTCGTAGCACTTTCTTTTTTAGGAGCTTATTTAATAATTCTTGTATTGAACAAACCTTTTGATGTTCACATCATTCTGTGAATAAATAAACTTTACAAAGGATGCCGCTCAGAAGCACTTTGAGTAAATTGCCCAAAATCACAAAAAGTGAAGGAGCTTAGATTCGAAACTAGGTAATTGGGCTCTAGAATCTGTGCTTTCAGCCACAAAATAGAACCACCAAATGGCCAAATAAAATAATAGCAAAAGATGTAGTTTGAATTTAACAACAAGAAACTTAATCATACAAACAGAAGTGATTCCAGAAAGCTGGGGACAGCCGGATAGCAGTGGGTTGAAGATTTTATCTTGCACATCTGGTTTTTTAAATGTCTAACAGTGATTGTTAATCTTTTTTGAAAAATGTTTGAAAATCTGATGAAAGGTATTGTGCCTTTACCCCAGGGGACAGAAAAATATTTTTTAAGAGAGGGACAGTGAGAGAGAAAGAGAATCAATTTTATTTAGTTTTTTATCTGGATTTTGTTGCTCCGACACTTTGTTGTGTATGTGGTGCTGGGGTTCAAACCCACATCCTCATGTACGCCAGGCAAGTGCTGGAATCACTGAGCCACTGCTCCAGCCCCATGTACATGCATATCAAGTGTCACATACCATTTCAAGTTATTCAAGGACCATAGAGCCTTTTCATGAGCTAGTGGTTCATGATCCCTCAATGAAGAATTCCAGATGTATAGGATGTGGAACTCAAAAGTAAAGTACGCAGTTGAACACTGCCTAGCTGTGGCAAGTTGGGAAAATTCCACAGTTTGAACTGACATTTTCGGTGAGATGTATTGTTGAAAAACTGTAAAAAAAACGCTTTATATCAGATAATATTTCCCTATAGTGCATCCAGAGATCTAGTTCTGCTGAATTTTTGTTGTGGTTTTAATTCCTCTGTATCACATTTAAGGATTTTAAGATTTTTATTTTCTTTAATTAGTAAGATATCTTACAAAGGCAAGTTAAAAAGGAATCACTTCTCTCACACAGGATTTATTAAAACGTGTAGTGAAACATCACATAATTTAAATTTCCACCTTATTGGTACTCACTACTACTTATGATGGTGAAAACTCCCACCTTAGTTTTCACTACTATACTAAGCTAGAGTATTGTTCAACACACTATCAAGGTTTTTAGTGTGTTTAGCACAACTCACTAAACCCCATCTTGTAGGTTTTTTTTTTTTCAGGAAGTTCAGTAGGAAGGCAAAAACCATGGTTATATAGATTTTATCTCTGTGATTGCATATTAACTAATTGGACCAAACACCTTATACTGTAAGGATGACTTCCCCTCCCAAAAATACATTTTACTGTGAATGACAGTTTGAGATAGAATGAGCAAATTGAATCTCACTTCCTGTTCTTACTTTTTGCTATCAGGTAACGCTGTCTCAGGCAATGTAGTCACTTGGTTCTTAAAAAGTTTATTTCAAGTGCCGTAACAATCCATGTTTTAAATTAGAAAAATCACTGGAAGTTGGGCTTTCATATAGTAATACACATGGGACTAATTTTTCTCTCAGTCTTCATTTATTGAGTACTAAGTATTGGACATTTTATGGATGATATAATCTTTATAGGCATTTTTTTTCTTTTGCCCAAGGCCACATAGCTAGCAAGTTGAAATATAGAAATTCGAATCCAAGGCTACAGCACACTTAATCACTACACTGCACTGTTTACTACTCCTAAATAATGGCACAGACATATTTGTCTTAATACTCTGTCCAGTTAGTATGCTTATTTTGAAGTTATATTTTTTATAAATTCATTTTATTATCCCTTTTTTACTTTATCCCTCTATTCTTTATAAATAACCTCTGCTGTCATGACTTTGTTTGCCCTTTATCATGCTTAGCTTATATACATCTTTCCGTATTTTCTCCCTTTTTCCTTTAATCCCAATGGCATTTCAACAGTTTTCTATATCTGATTCACTAACAGTTTAGCAGAATGAAAGCTAGTCATTAAAAAAAAAAAAAATACTTTCCATTTGTTCCTGTGTCCTTTTACCTATTCTGTTTCCCTCACTTCCTGTTGTTTTTAATCCTCTCCCATTTTTTTCATTTCCCATGTGTTTTTTATTTCCAAGTTTAACATAATGCTGCAGCTTTGCTTCTGTAAATGAGAGTTTTGAAATCAACTGAGTCTTATATTTGAGTCCTGTATTGATATTTAGGCCCTATTTTGTCTTTAAACTGATTTTATAATATACTCTGTTCTTTCTTTTTATTCAGCACATATTAATTCAATGACATTATATACTCCTACTATAAGGAATCATTTTGTAAAATATTTCAAACAATGCAAGAATTCGAGGAAAAGCTTTTTTTATCTAGGACTTCTCCTGTGTTACTGATTACTCCCTAATATAACTGTCTTTCTTCAAACTTGAGTTCTAGACCCAAATTTTTGGCTGCTTAAAGAATATGTTTTTTTAATATTTCATACATAATCCCATAAGACATTGTTAACACCTCCATTATTCTCAAAAGACAAAACCTAACCTGTGCTTATATTTATCAGTACTATAATTGAAATTTTTAGACATCACCTGCCACTCCTTTACCTGAGCATTACCTGGGTCATGAGGTGCATTTGACTCCTCCTTTTCCTCCTACTTCCAACCCAACTATTGACCAAAATCTGTTTTTCATAACCTCCAAAATACTTCTCACCTACCACTTTGTTTCCACCTGCTTGGGATCAAGCAGTTACTAACTTTAACATGGACTCTTGCAATAGCCTCCTTACTACCTTCCTTGTACATGATCCTCTTTTGACCCCTATATACCATAACACCAGAAATTCCAAAAAGATAATCATACCATTTCCTGTAGAATAAAGATAACATACTCTTCTCCATGCTCTGGCCCCACTACACCATTCCAGACTCATCACTAGTTCTACCACGTGTGTTGCCTCACATCAAATAATCTAGGCTCTTCTAACCAGTCAAATACTTTACCTTGTGCTGTGGCTTGCTCTGTACTTTTTTTCCAGAATATTTTCCTCCCATTTTTCCGATAAGTTTGATAAGTTCTGCTCATCCTTCTAAGACCTAGCTCAAATATCTTCTTTATAAAGCCTTTCTAACATTCTCATATACCCTCTTTCCTTCCCAGTGACCTGGGAGAAGTTAGGGTTTCATCCACCCATATTAATGTGTACATATTTCTAGCACAAAATTACCAACTTAAAAATACTAGTTGGTGTGTACTTGTTTGTGCCCTTGAGATGGAGACCATTGGTTTTTCATGTCTTTGAATCCTTGGCACTCAATGCAGTGATTGACACATTGGAGGTACTCAGCAAATATTTGCAGGATAAATATGTTTCCTTAAAACATTCATGCACACTTATTTTTGCAAATAATAATTTGAATGAAAGGAAAAAACACAGCATGGTAAAAAATAGTATAAGCCTAGTAAAGGAATGGGGAAAAAAAGATATGTTTAAAAAAGATCAAAAGAAAGGACCTTAGTAAGATTATATAGTGAACACTTTGGAGAAAAGGGAAGAAATATAGCAAGTGAAATTAATTCTTAGGAGCAGAAACAACTGAAAGGTTTAAGGGGTAAAGAAGGAAAGGAAATAAGCATATCAGATTAGGAGGAAAAGCACAAAAGCCAAATAGACCAGCAAATCTCGGTCTGGGGATATTTCTGGTTGACCATCATGCCTGTAGTTGCTTTTATCTTGTATAGATAATATTTAATGAACTTTTTTTTAATCCCTTAGCTACTTACCAATTTTTTATCTGAAAAAGTAATTCCAGTTTAGTGAGAAATACCTTAACAAATATGTCATATGAGGTAAATATTTTACCATGCTACTGTTAAGAAATTGGTTTAAGGCTTAATTTTGACCTAATGATAAAGAGTTTGTAACAGATAAACTTGAAATTTATCCCTTGTAGGTTGTGTAGGTGGGCAATGAGGTATTTTGGACTGAGCATGCAGGGACAATAAAAAGTTGAAAGTTATATCTTTGTATTTCTCTTATTTAGCCCACTTGCATTATTATGTGGTGTGTTTACTTACACACATAGAACTTTAAAATAAAAACACTTTAACGTTTAAATTGGTTTTTCTTTTTTTCTTTTTTTTTTTTTTTTTTGTTTTTCTTTTCACAATTTTCTGTTTTCTCACTAGTCAAGTTGGGACTTAATGTTGTTAAAAGGGCTGGAGTGGTGGCTCATTGGATACAGCACTTGCCTGGCATGCATGAGGACCTGGGTTCAAATCTCAGCACCACAGGCACAATTAAGTATTGGAAAAACAAAGACCAGATGAAAAACTGATTTCTCTCTCCCTCTCTTCAAAGAAAAAAGTTATTTAAAAATTCTGCTTTTTAAACATTTCTTACCAAAAAAAGACACCGAAGAACTTCCAAAGCAAAGTGTAAAACTTGCTACAATCTGTCCACCTTGAAACTTATAAAAATTGTATATTTGTTTTTACTACAGTATATTCTTGCTGTATACAAAGCAGCATATTTATTTTTATCAATTGAACTCTGCAGTATAAAACAACATTGCTGAAGGGGTTTAGAAATTTATATGAAACTGCACCAGAGACAATTTGTATGCATCACATGCATGCAGCAGGTGAAAAATGGTAGAAAGAGCCTTGAACTTGGGTTGGAAAACAACTTCCAGGCCCAGTTTACCAGTCTCTAGCAGTAAGACTTTGGACAAGCAATTTAGGCCCTGGGTACCTCTCTGCATGTGGAAAAAGGAAATGATATTCATTCTACCTACTTGTGGATTATTTGAGGATAAAAGGTATTTTAAAAAGTAGTAATGGTTGTGAGGATTTTCTAAATCTCAAAATGACTAATAAGTATACTGTACTGGATCACTGTTATTATTATGACTTAATTGTTCTAGATAAGCATTTGTGACCAGTGTAGTTATGCCTGTCCCTCGGGAATCTTAACACCTAGTTCCATAATTATCCCAGTCTTGATAGGGCAGTTTCCCTGCTATACTGCAGTTGAAGGATCCTTTAGCAAGGTCCATTTCTCAGTCCATAACTTGATGCTCCCAGAAGAGGGCAGCAAAACTCCAATACAAAGGCTCTGCCACTTCCTCAAATAAAATGTCTAGATTTTCCTTGAGAGGACAACAACCGTGCTGTAAAGAAAATGGTGGTCTTGGGCTGAGGCTGTAGCTCAGCGGTAGAGTGCTTGCTCAGCGTGTGCAAGACCTGAGTTCCATCCCCAGCATCACACACACACAAGAATGTTTTCGCTAAGCTCATAATAAATACTATAGCAACCATTTGCACATTTCCAAGTAATATTTTACCTTTTATGTGTCTTCTGAAGAAAATTATTATTTCTTTAATCACATTTTAACTATATAACTTCTATATCCAGAACCCCCAGTCATGTTTTCCCATTTAACCCCAAATTAGCATCAGTTGTTATTCATTTTAATTTTTTTACATAATACTGGGATTCATTAGGACATATTTGTGACATATATACATGCACATAACATACTTGGGTCAATTTCATCCCCCAGTACCTCCCTTTTGCCTCCCTCCTTCCACTGGTTCCCTTCCTCTACTCTACTGGGGTCTTTTCAATTTTCATGAGATTCCTCAATTTCTCTCTCCCTCCCTCTCTCTCTCTGGCTTCCACTATGAGAAAAAACAAACAACACTTAACTTTTTGAGTCTGCCTTATTTCACTTATCCTATGCTCTCAAATTTCATCCATTTTCCTGTAAACATAGCTGAACTTAATTTCATTATGTATATATATCACATTTTTCTTTATCCATTCATTCATTCATTGATGGACACCTGGGATGGCTCCATAACAAGATGATTATGAATTGTGCTACTATGAACATGGACATGGCATCAATTTTTGAATAATTTATTTTTTTCTTTTTGTAAGAGGAGAGTAAAGTGTTTGGGCCTGGTTTTTCTAATTTAATATGCCTAGCTAAGTCCAAAGAATGATTCCCAATAGTGTTTATACATGTCTGTCATAAGAGTATCTGTTTAATACTGAGATAATCTTGTATCTATTTTGTTATTCAAATTTGTTTTAGAATCTCCTAGTGCTTTTATACCTTTAATCAGTGAATCTTCTTGTAATGACAGCAGCTAACATTTGAACTAGTTCATTCATAATAGTATATAAAATACTTTCACAGGGATGATATTGTTTGAGCTTCACTGTAGCCTTGTAAGGTTGATAGCCACTATCCTGATTTTGTGGATAAATTTCCTCATCTATAATCAGAATAACTGTTCTCTGCTTGAAGAGAAAATTGCAGGGGGATGCCCCATATCGAGGGCCCCATGGGATGAGCAATTTCTCCCTCTCTCCGGATAAGTGCTTTATAAAAACTGATTCTGAAAGTGATGCTTTTTCTGTCTGCTCTGTTGCAATGAGGGATGATTGGAAGGCTTTCAGTTACAGTTTTCCAATTCCTACTTTTGCCAATTCATTTTTGGCTTTGCTCTTTTGGGGGAAAAAAATCAACTACCCTGTTTTCCACTCTACCTCCTCTACTGCCAACCCCAAGTAGGAATCCTTTCCATTCCAGCTAAACTTCTTCCTGTTCTTGAGAATTGCATCACATTTTTGGCTTAATGTAGACCAACACCCCCACACTGGCACCAGGGAGCATATAAGCTTTCTTTATTGAAAGTTCTGAAAGTTCTTATCTAGTGAGCAAGGAATAAGTCACTCACTTCCTGACTTCCACTCCTGCTACTCAAAAAAATATACATATTCCTCAGATTTTTATTTATTTATAAATCTTCAGCCCTGTCCTGGAATGAGCAAGATACATCAAATAGGGTCAGTATGAAAGGGTATTTGGGATATACCTTGTTGAATGAGTTGTCTACCCTTGCTGCTTCTAATTCTTACACATTTTTCAATCAGTCTGATTGGTTGCCACTATATTGAAAGGGCTTTTCATTAAGGACACTGATACCATCCCCCAACCCGTGTATTACTAAATTCGGTCAATACATCATCAGTCTTTATCTAACTTGACATCTGACAGTACCTGATGCTAATGACCACATCCTCTCTGATAGATGCATTGTTCTCCTTTGGTTTCCATGTGCTATTATTTCTTTCCTGTCTTACCCATGGATTTTCAATATCCTTTGCATACTCCTCTTTCTGCATGAAGTATTCTTGGTATCCGTTAGGACACTACCTCAGCCTCTTGTCCCTCACATTTTCTGCCATAAATCTTTCTCCATTCCATAGTATTATTAGATCTATATGCCAATGACATCCAAATCTCTACCTCCCCTAAATTCTAGATTCATGTACTCAACTACGTCCTGGAACTTCTCTAATTGGGAATTCCTAAAACCATAGTAACTCATTCCCCAAAACCTATCCCTCCTATATTTCTCCTTATTCAAATATGTGTTGCACCATCTACACAGTTACTGTAGCCAGAAACCTAGGATTCATCTTTGATTGCTCTTTTGCTCACCTACCCCCCACATTCAATCAATAACCAAGTCCAGTAAAATCCCCTTTGATTCCCACTGTCATCACCTGACCTAAGTGAGTACCATCTGTGTTAGTGTTACACTCCCTTTTACTAATTTCCTGCCTAGAAAAACACTCTTGGATCTCCCCTTGGATCATTTTTCTCCAGCCATCAGGATGTTCTTTATATAAATGCAGTTCTGGTGAATTAATTGCTTTTGTTTAAAACCATGTAGTTGCTTCCTAACATCCCAAGGATAGAGTGCAAACTTCTTAACATGGCTCATAAGCTTCTCACGAGCAGCAGGCTAAACTGCACTCATGCTGGACTCCAGGGCTCAATACACCTTCCTGCCTCTTTCTTCTGGGCCTTCACAGATGCTGTTTCCTTTGTCTGGAGCATTTTATTTCAGAGCCATAAATGTATTTGGACTGAATTTTACTCTCAAATTGTCATTGATCTGATTCCTGAATCAGAAATGAACTTAGATATTTAACTAATTCTGGAATGAAATCCAAAATTTACATGAAAACGTATTTGAACTGGTTAATTTAGGATCTAGTTTTACCACAGCTGAGTGTAAACCGGAACATATGTTTGTAATTGTACTGGAATGTTTTCTTGATTGTTGTTCTTTGTGACATTCTATCTTTGGAATTTTTTTTTTCATTTCCATGTGGCTTCTACCACTCTCTTTTCTTACCTCTCAACCTTTACTATTTGGTTACCCTACACTTGCTCCTACATGGATGCAGTTTGCATGCTATGATAGCTGCTGTGAGGCAATGGTTAAATTAGAAGTGCTCAGACTGCAACAGGAAGGCATTGAATCGAAAGCAAAGGAGAGGAAGCACAAACCGATACCCACCACAAAGCTGCTGTGTGCCCAGCATGACCCAAGCCGCACCCTCTGGTGGGGAGTCAGGGGAGGAGTAAGAAGCCACAGAGTTTAATAAATCATCAGCAACAGCCTAATCTGCCACTTCCTCTGATCCAACCTTCCTGGGTCACCATGAGTATCACCAGGTACTGGCCTAAGAAGGTGGGTGGTAATGAGAAATGTAGAGGCTGGGGAAGGTCCCTGAAGTGAATGACTGTGGATCATTTGCCTCAAACCTCCTACATAGTCTAGCTCTCAGCATGAAGATCCAGGGTAGTATATTTCTTAGCATCTCTCAGCCAATAGTGATTAGATGAAGGATCCCATGTTCCCCCCAAATACTTGTGCTGCCTGAAAAACTGCTTCTAACAGTAGAAGTAGTTATTTTACAACTAAAGATAATTAATTCCCCTTTGAGATATAATTGATAACTCTAAATATACACTAAGGTATGAATGAATAGCATCAGATTCTTGACTTCAGTGGAGAATGAGAAAGGAAGGACATGGGAGTATCAAAGACATATTCCATCTATTTATTTTGCCCATGGCCAACTCATATTTGTTCCCTTTGCTATTAAAGGAGATACTTACTCTTCAGCAGCCTGAATTATAGGGGAGGGGTTGGGAAGTGTGGGAAAATGTGTAGTAATTATGTCTAGATCTTTAGGATCTAGAAGACTGGGAACTCCTCACTACAGAGAGAACCTCACAGTGGTTCTGTAATTCACCTCCCCAGGCTCTCTACCTCAGAATCTGGGGAAATGAGAGCTGGGCTCTGCTTTTTCAGCTGGAGAGTCAGACACAGAGAATAGAGGCATCCATCTTAGAATGGAGGAAAGGTTGTTTGGCTTGACTAGAATTGGGCACTTGCATCTTTAGAGACTGCCAGCCTCACACTTCATATAACAGAACAGGAAATACTATGAGTGCAGCTGGGAGGGAAGAGAGAACTTACTGTGTACCCAAGCCTGTAAGTTCCTCACTCACCTCTGTGCATCATATTTTCTGCCCTGTAAGTGACCAGGACCGACTGTGAGGAACATTGAGAAACAGATGAAGCATGCCTTCAGGCCTGCCCCCTTCTCTAGCAGCATGCTCGCCGCTCCTGTCATGTTCAGCTTCTGTAATCTTATCAATGCAAATCTTCCAAGATCTAGATCATTACTGAAGCTTAAATGAGGAATTTTAGGCGTTAAAACAGGAGGTGAGGGAAATAGAGCTGGAGTAGAGAGACCTTCTTTTTACCCAAAGCCTCTTTATGAGTAGTAAAATATTCTCAGTTTTAGCAATCCCAACAGCAGTAAGTTGGAAAGGATCTAACAAACGAAAAAGAATGGAATTTGTGGTCAACTGACTGTTTTGAAATTATCTCTCCTCCTTTTCCACCTGCCTTCCCCTTAGAGAGGAAGGGAGCGGGACTGGGAAGCGCCTTGGAGCTCAGAGGAATGCTGCAAACTTCCCAAGTCTAGTTCCTGCCCAGAGTTTCCCACTTTCTTCAGTGGTCAAGGACATTCCTCAAGTTATGTGTAATAATTATGCATGATTTAAACCTTCAGGAGTTGGGTGACTGCACTTCCCAGGTGTAATCTTTCAGCTTTTAACCTGAGTACATTACATTCCTTAAACAAGGAAAATTAGCAAGATGAGTAGAAAGAGAGAGAGAGGCAGACAGTGTTAGCTACTTTTTGAAAAATCATTAAAAAGAGAGAGGTTGGCTGGAGACCATGTTGCAGTAAAGAATGGGTTTCGTTTTTAAAATCAAGGGCGGTTTGGTTATGTTTATATTCTTGAAAAGAGACAACATAGTGAGGGATTTTAACAAACCACTTCATACCTGAGCTTTGATACCCTCATCTGGGGGAAAGTGGATTTCTATGATGATTAAAATTAAATAAAAAATCATATGACAGTAGTGGCTCATATACTGCAAAGACTGAAACACATATTAAAATTTGTAACTATAGGGGCTGGAGTGGTGGCTTGGTGGTTACAGCGCTTGCCCAGCATGCATGAGTACATGGGTTCAAATCTCAACACCCACGTACACAATTAAGTGTCAGAGCAATGAAAGCCATGTGAAGAACTCAATAAAAATTTATTCTCTCTGTCTGTCTGTCTGTCTCTCTCTCTCTCTCTCACTGTCATTCTAAAAAATTTTTTTGTAACTTTATCATCCATTGTCCAGATGAGTAAGCCTTGGTCACAGCTGGTCTCTGCCTCTTCTACCCTATGTAACAGGGCTGTCAGGAAGAGACAGGCTCAAGAGTGGGAGAGGCTAAGACACATAAGGAAGAAGCCAATAGTGGTGCAATTTGTATCATGACGTACTTTGAACGTTTAGAGGATGACGATATGATGATATGACGATGATGATGATGTATGTATGTGTGTGCGTCTGTCTGTCTGACTAAATGCAGTATAGTAGTATTGTATTTATTTTAATTTTCCTGTATTTATTTTTAAATTCTTATTTTAAAAAGAGACACAGGTCAGATCCAACATGTCTCTAAAAAGCTATAATTTACAGATCACATTTTTAGAAATTAAAGCTACCACAGAGGGCTGGAGCAGTGGCTCGGTTGTATTGAGCTTGCCTGGCATGTGTGAGGACCCGGGTTCAAATCCCAGTACCACATACACAACTAAGTGTTGGAGCAACAAAAATCAGATGAAAAACTAAATAAAATTGATTCTCTCTTTCTCTGTCTCTCCTTCTCCCCACCCCTCTCTTTAAAAAATAAAAAAGTTATCGTGCAGAAAAATACCCATGGTGAAATGCGAGGGGCTATATAAATAAAATTACATACTCAAACTTCTGCTTGGACAAAGGAGCAGTTTCTTATAAAGAAACCTAATACAGTTCAGAAGTTTGCTTGTGGAAAGGGTTAATCTTTCTTTTTTGTTTGCTGAGTTGCAATAGCATTTTGCTTTGATACATATTTGGCAACAGTAATCAGAATTCCTTTCTCCAGTTGGCTGTAATGCTTGCATACTTCTACAAATCAATTCCTTTATCTGTGGACAGCATTATACAATTCAATGAAATCTTACTTTGCAGTTTAGTTTTGCTTTGAACCACACAATTCCCATCCCTACACAGAGATAAAGATATGTCAAGATTCCACTCCCCCAATTCCTCTCCCTTTTGCACATGATTTTCTAATTTAAGATGACTTGTGACTTCTTCACTAAATGCATCTCTCCACCTATTCCTTATTTCCATTTTCTGGCGTTTATTCTGTCTTCCTCTTCCCCTGTCCCTTCTCTGCCTCCATCTTTTATTACTAGCAACCCCTTAGGGCAATACCATAGCAGCGTGCTTCATGCATTACATGAACTGATTCTTTGAAGGCAATGAACCAAACAATCTGGTGTCATTTTTTTCAAGAGTGAACAAGAAGCTGCTTTTAAAAATATATGTCTTAAGATATAATTTATATATTATAAAGTTCACATGCTTCAAGCATACAATTCAGTGGTTTTTAGAATGTTTAGAGTTGTGTGTCCATCACAATTAATTTTAGAATTTTCTTCATCCCCAAAAGAAACCTTGTGTCTATTAGCAGTTGCTAATCATTTCTGTCTCCCACCCCATCCCTTTGTGCCCCCTAGTCCAAGGCTACTTCTTCTCCACTTTCTAATTCTATGACATTGCCTATTCTGGGTATTCGTGTAAATATCATAATACAACATATGGTATTTTGTGACTTACGTCCCTCACTTGGCATAATGTTTTTGAGGTTCATCCATATTTTAATATCTATCTGTACTTCATTCCTTTTCATTGTCAAATAATATTCCATTGATTGAATATATCATGTTTTTGCTCATTCATTCATCAGTTGTTGGATGGCTTTCCTTGACTGATGGATATCTAGATTGCTTCTACTTTTTGGCCTTTATGAATAAACCTGTTATGAACATTTGTATATAAATTCTTGTATGGATATATTTTCATTGCTTTTGAGTCTAGAGCTGGGTCCTTTTGTAACTCTATTTTTGCATTTAGAGGGATTGCCAAACTTTTCTAAAGTGGATGTATCATTTTACTTTCACACCAGAGGCACGTGAGGTTTCTAATTTCTCTACATTCCTCACCAACAATTATTCTCTGCCTTGTTTATGATAGCCATCTTAGAGAGTGAGAAGTGGCACCACACTGCGCTTTTGCTTTACATTTGCCTAATGGCTTTTCATGTGTTTATTGACCATTTGTATAATTGGAAAAATTATAATATCTTGCCTATTTTAATTTTATTTATTTATTTTATAGTATTAGGGATTAAACCCAGAGTCTCCAGCATGCTAGGTGAGTGCTCTATCACTCAGTTACATCCTTACCCCACTGTCCATTTTAAACTGGATCATTTGTGGTTTTTTAATATTCTAGATTCAAGGGGTTGGGGATTTAGCTCAGTGGCAGAGCGCTTGCCTAGCATGTGCAAGGTCCCGAGTTCAGTCCTCAGCCCTGAAAAAGAAAAATTCTAGATTCAAGTCTCTTAATAGACATATGATTTGCAATATTTTCTTCTATTCTGGGAGTGGTCCTTTCAGTTTCTTGATGGTGTCTTTTACAACAAAAAGTTTTAAATTTTGATTAAATATAACTTATCACCTGGATTTCTCTCTTACCTTTATCACTTGTGCTTTTTGGTGTTGCATCTTAGAAATCATTGCTTAACCCAAGGTGACAAAGGTTTACTACCACACCCAAAGTCATAAACATTTCATATTATTCTAAAAGTTTCATAGTTGTCACTTCTACATTGAGGCCTGTGATCCACTTGGAGTTAATTATTATTTATCATATTAAACAGAGGTACAAACTAATTATTTTGTATGTGGACGTCCAGCTATTCCAGCACCAGTTTTTGAAAAGATCATTTCTCCAATTGAATTGATTCTCATTTCTTTTCCACCGATTCTATATGTCTGTCTATTCCAACCTCACAGCTTCTTGACTACTGTAGTTTTATATTATGTGTTGAAATCAGGAAGCACAAGCCCATCAACTTTGTTCTTCTTTTTCAAGATTGTTTTGACTATTCTAAGTCCCTCGTATTTCCATATGAATGTTAGGATCAGCAGAAATTGACAGGCAGATAACTAAAATTCATCAGAAAGCCCCTACTCCTAGTAAACAATTAAAACATTTTTTCTTTCATACCAAGGGTAAAATTGAATAAGGAAGCCTGAGCAGGTATACTTTAGAGCTGAAGAGGTATAAGTCCTTTGAAAAGGCAATCAAACTGATGGCAAATGGGAGTAAAGGAACTGAAAAGTTTGGCAAATTTGCCAGCCTGCTGAGAGGAATGTTTGTTCAGAGGAGGCAGCTTGATCTAGCACCATGGAATACTGTGAAAGATAATTGAAATTTTGAAGTCCATTGATCTTCCCAGGAGGGGGAAAAAGTGTCTAAGTAAGCAGTGTTGTTAGTTTGTTGATTCTTACAGACTAAGATTCTCATTCAACCAAGGGAAGCAGCTGGCTCTTTCTTAAAGCGGTAAGACAAGGGGGAAATTAAAAGAAGAAGAAATTCTTCTCTTTTCTGACCTCTCTGTGGCCAGCCTAACCTTTGCCCGTCTTTGTTACCCTTTCCCTTTATAAGTGCCCCAGAATGAAATAAAGGAGAGAGAAAAACATGAAAACTTAGGTGGGAGGTGGGTTATTTGCTGGGTGTAGGAAAGGAATTCTGGAACATTTAAAATTAAAGATCCCTAAAGTACTACTGGTGGAGCCCAAAAGTACTTTGTAATATAACAATATATGGCAAGAGTCACGAGGGTTACCACATTCTTTGAATCAGTAATCCAACTCCTAGGAATTTATCTTAAGGAAAAAAAGATACGCAATTTAAGTGTGTATGTCAACGCGAGTGTTATCTGTAATAGCACAAGCTGAAACATCCTAAATCTGCAAAATAGGGACATGGTTTGTGACATCATGATATATAAATATGGTATATTATTGTACTGGCTTCCTTGTAAATATATACCTTGAATCGCATCACTTTTCACCATGTTCTCTACTTCCCCAAGTCCAAGTCACCGTCATCCCTCACCTGAAGTTAGCAGTAGCCTCCCAACTGGTGTTTCTGTTCTCATCATGTCCCCCACTGCCAGTCTATTCTCAGCGCACATAGTAATCCTTTATAAAATTTAAACTTATCAGCCTTTTACTCAAAAGCTTCCATGTCTCCCCTCTCATTTAGTGAAAACATCAACATATTTTATTCTTCCCAGGCCTTATCTCATCTGGCCTCCATTACCGCTCTGACCTCATCTTGACACACAGGCCTCCTTCTGGCCCAATGACTTTGAACTCACTCTTTCCTCTGTCTCAAACCCTCTTCTCCCAGACATCCATTAGTTTGTTCCCTCACCACCTTCAGATCTTTGTTCAAATGTAATAGATGAGACTTACTTTCCCTAATCATCCTATTTAAAATTGCTGTCTTCCCACTTCCTACTCCTTTTCCTGGCTTTATTTCTTAATTGCACCTAATCACTTCATTAGACTTATATATTTGGATAATTGTCTGTTTCTCTCCGTGTGTGCTATGAGAGCAGGGATTTATGTATGTTGCTGGCTTTTGTATCCTCAGTGTCAACTGGGCCTGGCACAGAGGACTTCTTAATAAATATTTATTGAATGCATGAATGCACCCATAAATGTACTAATTATGAAAAATAAGTCATAATTTTGAAAGTAGAAAAGTTTATAAATCTAAGCTGTGATGGGCACAGTGGCAGTGGCAGTGCGGTATAGTGCAGTCTGGGAGCTGCAGAGTGGAGAGATCTGGATTCGAATCCTGACTCCACCATTTTCTAGTTGGGCAAGTATACCTAAACTTTAAGTTTTATCATCTATAAAGCTAGCATGATAATGTCACCCTCATAGTGTTGTAAAAATTAAATAAGAAATGCATTTGAACACTTGTGCATAGAAGTTGCTCTTTGAACATTAAATCTCTTTCTTCTCCCAAAGAATATATATTCAGTGGATAAAAACTGCAAAAATGGAAATAAATGGATGTTAAAATATAGGAGTTATGTATTTTTGTAATTTATTTTTTAATATACAGTCCTACCTGAGCGTAGATATAAGCAAAATGTGTAAGGCTGGGCCTGAGAGGACTTGGGTTCTGGGTTCATTCCTTATGAGGGCTGTGTGACATTCAGTCCTAACCCTTCCAGAGTCTTTCCTCATTAGTACAACAAAGAGATTGAAGTTAGCAACTTTTACTACCATTAAATGCTTAAAAATCCATAACTCAAAAAGGTAGGCCATTGGGCTACTGTTGTAACTCAATTGCAGAGCATGTGCCTAGCATGTGTAAGGAACTGATTTACTTAGTACCACGTAAATAAATAAATGCAGAAATAAAAAAATAGAAAAATAAATAAGAGGTATTAAAAAATTACAGCTAAAGAAAAAAAAAAAGGTAGGCCATTCCACCTGGTTTCATCTTCAGCCCAACATTACTCAGATGTGCTGGCCAGATGTTTTTAATCTTAGGCATAAAAGACTCTATTCTTGTTATTCATGGGCCAAAAGAAACTGGAGAATTTAGAAAAAGTACTAAACAGATGAGCTTTCCTTCCCTCTGATTCTTAAATATCTACATTGGTATTGTTCAAACAAGAAAATATGAAAATAAAAACAAGTGCTAAACACCTTTGGATTTGAATCAACTATGAGAATCTTTAGCCACGAAGAAGAGTGTTTTTTCATTTTGTTTTGTTTTTTAAGCAGAGTCAGCAGTTCCCAGTCATAAGATAACCTTGCACCCACATGGCTGTGAGCCGAAGTGCAGGAGCAAATGGCTGGAAGGGAATGTGACTAGAGCTTCCCCTGCTCTGGAAAGCTCCACGCCTTTCTTTTCTTCACCTTACTACACCAAGGCGGAGAGGAGGATGTTTAGGTTTACAGGCCGCTGGCCACTGTCAGCAAATTTGCAGCCCAGGCTTCACTTCCCTGAAAGGGGGTGGGAGGGCGTGTCGGCTGCCCTGGCCTCTCTCCAGCACCTGAGCCACAGAGGATTCAAATACCCCATTAGTTGCAAGGCCCTGACTTTAGCCAGATGAAAACTGACGATCTCATCTGGGAAGGGTCTGTTAAAAAATGACAGAACTGCCCAAAGTAAATAGAGGGAACAACCACAACAGAAACTTTCTCCACAATGTTTCTTTATAATTACCAGCCCAACCCACCAGGGCTCTGGCTTGAGTCCCCATCCACTCTCTCTGTTGCCCCCACACAGCCTTGTTTAAATAAGTCCTAGCTGACCTGAGGATTGCATCTTTGTCCACATGCCTCTCTCCTGCCCTCCCCCCAGAGTGCAGGGAGACTCCAAATTGCAGAGCATTTTAAGAAGGGAATTTGAGGATTGTCAAGCAAGAAGACTCTTTAGAGATCACTGATTAGGACTCCCAGATAGTTAAGTAAACTCAGCCTAAATGATGTACCCCAAGTCAAGAGCAAGGTTGGGGTAGAATGGTCACATTCTTCTTAACCTAGCTCTTTCCCAATTACCATTCCCTATTATAAAGGACACAAAATAAGGAAGTTAATTTGAAATTTTCTTTTTCCACCTTTTTGTTCTACTCTGTTGACTTTTAGGGCTGTGTAGAAAGAACACATCTTTAATTTAGACTTGAAAATGAGAAATAAATCTTAATGCTCTGTATACCTTGGTCTTTCTTCAAAGTTCCCAAGGTGTGCTCATGTTACCTGTTTGCTTCTCCAGAGCACCGTGAGATGAGCAGCCAAGCAAAGTGAGTAGGACATGGGCTTTGTCCAGCAAGCCTCAGAATCCTGTCTCTGCACATCGTAGCTATGTGAACTTGTACAAGCAAATTATCTACTCTTAAAATTTACTTTCCATACCTGCAAAGTGGGATCGTAGCATCTACCTCATTATATTGTCATGAGAATTTCCACAAGATGATTCATGTAGTGCACTTAGCATAACTAAAAACTCCACAATGTTAGAAATTGATAATCATCCTGGCAGACATGTATTGTTCCCTTTTTACAAATGAGAAAATTAAAACTTGGGGAGATTAAGAGTTACACCCATACAATTGCTTAGTAAGAAAAATAGAATGGAACTCAGCTTTCCATATCCAAGGCACTTGCTGACCCACCGTTGAGTGTAGACAGTAAATGGTGACTCTGGGTCATGGGTCACAAGTGTCTATCTGTATCATCATGGAATGGCATGTTATTTATTAAGCCCTCACATGCTTAACGTACTAGGAAATGGATGCCTTAGGGGTGAGGTAGGCTCTTCATGTGTAGCCTTTGCACAGATACCAGTCAAAGAAATTAAGGATGGCACTAATCTTTGGCCTGAGACCACAGATGGTAAGCCCAGGGATAGGTCTGAGGTCCTTAAATATGCAGCCTTCCTTTCTTCTGGGAATGCTTCTTTGGTGCTCTAATACTTTACTGATATTCCAGTCTACTTCATGCTCTCTTGTGTCACAGTATTTTTTGGTGTCTATTTGATTCCCTGGTTAGAATAGTGGGATCCAAATCAGAGTGTCAAAAATGATGACCTTAAAGTATGGAAAGAAAATATGTGAATACATGCTTCTATTTATTTTTTAGAAGAAATGAAAGAGAAAGAAAGAGAGAATCAATTTTATTTTTTTTTCATCTGGCCTTTGTTTCCCCAACACTTAGTTGTGTATGTGGTGCTGGGGTTTGAACTTGGGTCCTCATGCAAGGAGGGCAAGCACTCCAACAACTGAGCCACCACTCCAACTCCTACACACCACACTTTTTTTTTTAATAGAGGAGGACAATGAGAAAGAGAGAGAGAATCAATTTTTATTGAGTTTTTCACATGGCCTTCATTGCTCTAACACTAAGTTGTGTACATGGGTGCTGGGGTTTGAATCCATGTACTTGCACATGCCAGGCAAGCGCTGTAACTGCCGAGCCACTGCTCCAGCCCCACAGCACACTTTTAACACTAATTATTCTTAGAGAGTAGAAAAGTGAAGATGAGGATAGGAATTTTACCACTCACTTTAAATTCTATATTTATAGTGAATATTCTATATTCACTATAAATTCTTCTACATTTTTCTTGTTTTAATAAACTATTTTAATAATTAGAAATAAGATTATTTTTAAATAAACACTAATATCTTAGTATTTAATAATACTTTTAATAAACGTCACCAGCTTCTTTAAGAAGAGGCTCTACCAGAAGCGTATCTGCCTACTAACACTGCAGGAGAGCCCTTGCCAAAGTGCAAATGAGACTCAAGATTCTGCAGCAGAGGGCTGCACATGAGGAGGCTCAGTAAGAGCATCAGAAACTCACTGAGTTGCCTCAGACCACTTGAGCTTCCCCAGATTTATCTTGAGTTTGGTTTTCTCTACAAGGCTTTTAAACTATATAAACTATAGGTACTTTTGTACTCTGAAGTGTTATAATTCTGAATAACAGTGCATGCAAAAGAAAGCAAGCATGTCATATGGGAGCCAGGGTGAAATTTCATACTTTTCCCCAAAGCAAACTGAAAATTGATGTGAAACTCCCTTTTTCTTCCCTATTTCTCTCTTTCTCTCTCTCTTTCCTCCTCAGTTATTTACACTTTCTATATTTAGGGCATTCTCCCTTTTATGGGCCCTCATGGGATGCACAACTTCCTACTTTCAAAGCAGAAAATGTCAGATCGTCATTTCCCAGTCTCCTTTGCAGCTAGGCATAGGCACCAGGATCTGCACTAGACTTTGACTTGGAAATGAATGACCTCAAAGACTGCTGAATCTGTTCTGCAGATAGCAACATTAGTTGCAATAACCACATTCAATTTCCAAATGCTACAGCGGTGGCAGTTGTAACAGC
The DNA here is from genome assembly GCA_004027875.1 of Aplodontia rufa. Lineage (NCBI taxonomy): Eukaryota > Metazoa > Chordata > Mammalia > Rodentia > Aplodontiidae > Aplodontia > Aplodontia rufa. Next base: position 151,560 of record PVKS010000221.1, on the reverse strand, counting down.
AGGGACCCACATCCAGGGTTGGTGTCCCTGGTCCCAGCAGAGTTGTCTCTGCAGTGGGAGGCTTTGGTGCCTTCATGGGATTTTTCTAGCAGTCACCTCTAAACCCGGGTCTCTAGTCCTGGAGAATGATCAATATTGTTTAATAAACTCATTTTCTGTTTAACTAACAAATTTGTTTCTCTTGCTTGCAGCCAAAACCCCTGATTAAAACATCTATTTTTTAAAATGTACTTGATTTAAAAAAAAAGAAATATATTTAAGGAAAGTTGTGTTTTATCCTTCATTTTCTTGACCCCTCATTTCTCCATTCCTTTCTCCGAAGTGGCCATTATTATTAATTTCTTATATTTTCTTCCAGAGATGTTCTGTGTGTACACAAGCGTATCTTTGTATTTAGGAAGAAACACTGAAATTCACCATATCCACAAACAGGGTCATTCCATACATTGTTCTCTACCTTGCTTTTAAACTGAGCAATGCAAGTTGGAAATAATTTCATGAATACAAAGCTGCCTCATTTTTTTTAAGAGGGAGGAACAATGAGAGAGAGAGAGAGAGAATCAATTTTTATTTAGTTTTTCATGTGGCTTTTGTTGCTCCAACACTTCATTGCATACATGGTGCTGGGGTTTGAACCCATGTACTCGCACATGCCAGACAAGCGCCATAACTGCTGAGCCAATGCTCCAGCCCTTGCCTCATTCTTTTTTAGTGCTGATTAATATCTCTTTAAATTAATATAATCTATATAAACTGTCTACTACTAAGAACAGTTATGTTTTTATGACTATGAATAATGTTGTAGTGAGTGTCTTAATGCCCAGCCCAAGCAGATTGATTCATAGGAAAAATTTATGGTAGTGAAGTTTCTGGTTCAAAGAGTGTAACTTTTTAATTTTAACAGGTATTACCAAACTGCTCTACAATTTTTTATCCCACTAAGAACATTTTAGACTCCCTGCATCTTCATATCCTCACTTCATTGATTATATTATCAAATTTTAGTAATTTTGTAGTTTTTCATTTAAAATTTAGTCGGCTTTTATTCTTCAAATTGTTATTGAGTGAACATTTTTCATATACTTAAAAGCCATTTGTATTTATTCACCTGTATATTCTACTTGTATCCTTTATTATTTTCTATTGGATTTTGACCTGTTTTTAATTGCTTTATAAGAACTCCATATTTTAGGGAAGCTACACTTTGTCATATTGGTTGCAAATATTTTTTCTCTATTTATTTTTGGTCTACCAGCCTTGTTGATTTTATTTGTTTTTTTGTTCTTTGCTTTGTGTAAGTCGCTAATTTCAGGGAGACAAATCTGCCTGTGTTTTGGCTTATGACTCTATTTGCTTAGAATGGCTTCTCGTTGGGAAGCTTCTCATGGTCTCAGTGTTGAAGCTACTAATCTAGAAAACCAAAACCTGAGACTTCCTGGTTGAAGACAATAGATTCAACACATTCATTGCAGTCCACTCCCTCCTAGAACTCAACCAAAATTTACTGTTGTGATTATGTAATACGTTCACATGATATTAAAGCCAAAAAATTTTAAAGAGGCACAAACTAAAAAGTTTCCCTCATTTATGTCTCCTGTTGTCCCAATTTCACTTTCTGCCTGTGCATGAGTAAGCACTAGTTCTTCTGTGTGTTTACAGAGTTTCTTCACACATATGCAAGCAAATAAGAATTTAGGTAAATGAATTTTTTTGAAAGGATAAGCCTAAGAGAATATGCAAGGGACAGAAGCAAGGCAATTTTAAAAGCTGGACCTATATGGATGGGGTAACTGGATCAAGAAACTTGAGCAAGCTGAATCCCGGGCCAGCAGAAGATAAAGCTAAAGCAACCTGCTTTAACGTTTCAGAATCTCCCAGATGCTCAGTAGTTAGAGATCTTAGGTACTTTTGGAAATGTGGTTGAGACTGAGGATGAAAACAACAGGATGAGTTGAAAATCAGCTCAGGAAACAGCAAAACCTCCAGATGCCCCATCCTCTTGGGATTGTCAGTTAGACTGTCCCCCTTCTCCACGACAGCCAAAGAAAGAAGGGTGTTTTTTGTTTCATTTTCCAGTTTTTTTTTTCCTAGCAGGACAGTAAAACGGAGGGAAATCCAAGCACTGCTGTGTGAAAGGACATCCTGAAGGGTGAATTATATACACCCTGAAGGCGATTATGTACAAACCACCTAGAGCCATCGGAGATACCCTGCTTCTGCCTTCTTCCCTTACTTAGTTGTGGACCCCATCAGCTATCCTGGACATTAGGAAAGCCTTCTCTGGGACCCTGAACACAGGAGAGAAATGCCCTAAAGTTATTTTGAAAACAACACATCTCTGAAAGAAAAGTAAAACAAAAAATTAGCCAGGCATGGTGGCATATGCCAGTATCTCGGCGGTTTAGGAGGTTTGTGTAGGAGGATTGCAAGATCAAAGCTAGCCTCAGAAACTTATCAAGGCTCTAAGCAACTTAGGGAGACCCTGTATCAAAGCAAAAAATAAAAAGGGCTGTGAATATGGCTCGGTGGTTTAGTGCTGCTGGGTTTAACACCTGGTACAAAAAAAGAAATATCCTCAAAAAGATAAGAGGGATAAGTGCATATATGAAATAAGAACAGAAAGCTCTTTTAAAAAGGAATATTTAGGTGGCTCTGTGGTTACGGCACTTGCCTGACATGTGCAGATATGTGAGTTCAAACCCCAGCACCACGTACGCAGCAAAGACTCAGAGCAACGAAGGCCACATGAAAAACAAAAATAATATTGATTCTCTCTTTCTTTCTCTCTCTCACTGTCCCTCTCTCTTATTAAAAAAAAAAAAAAGGAATATTTAGATGGGGCTGGAGCAGTGTGGCTCAGCAGTACCAGCACTTGCCTGGCATGCACGAGGACACAGGTTGGAATCCCAGCACCATGTACACAATGAACCGTGGGAGCAACAAAAGCCACATGAAAACTAAATAAAATTGATTCTCTCTTTCTCTCTCTCTCTCTCTGTCTTTCTCACTGTTCCTCTCTCTTTTTTTTTTAAGAAAGGAATATTTAGAGAACAAAAGAAAAAGGTCTTATAAATTTAATAGTGGAAGTAGATGTTTAAAAACTCAGTAGAAGTTTGGAAAGAGGAAAGTAAAGCCAGAAGATAAGACAGAAAGTAGAAATATAAGAGCGAAAGTAGTTTATTTGATTGAAGATCACAAGAAATGTCTGTCAGGGAGTGGAGAAGTGAGACGGGGAAGCCAACATATCCAGCAAGTTACTGTGAACAACTGGAACTTGATTTTGTTGGGGAACTCAGAGGGCCTTATTCAGAAAGCAAACCTTAGAGTTATCCCCCGCAGAGCTGAGGAAGCTGGGGTATTTATCTGTTAACTCATCAGTCACTGGTTAAGGGCTGCTCCAGGGAGGAGGGGGTTTATATCTCAACTTTCCTGAACAAACCTTCAGCAGACAGAAAAAGCGCTCAGGCCCACACATAGGTGGTGGCAGTTTAGAAGGTACGGATATACAAGAGAACGTGGCCAGGACCTGATAGTGACTTTTATCTCCCCTGCTCTCTCATAGGAAACTACTGGAAAATATACTCTGCCAAAACAAAGGAGTAAATCAAGAAAGAGGAAGAAGTGGAATCCAGGAACCAGAGTACTCAATACAGAGATGAAGGGAATCCCCAGGACATGGTGAAGGGAGATCCCAAGAGGACAGCTGTCCAGTGGACCTTGACATCAATCAACACAGATAGGAGCAGATGAGAAGCTCTGGAGGAACTCTTTTTCAAGATAGAATTAGTGCAGTACCAAATTTCTCTGAACATATTAAGAGAAGACTTAAACAACTGATGGAGAATATGAATTAAATTAATGACCTATGCACAGAAAAAGATAGATAAAAAAATGAGACAGTTATGAATTCTAGAGAAAGCAAAATATTTTTGAGGAAAGAAAAAGTGGTCATAATTCATAAATTATTTTATAATAATTCAATACAGGTACAGATATTTAACCATAGTAATATATGCTGAGTATCAGTGTAAAAATGAGATAGATGAACTAAGGAAATACTGCAATGGGGGGTATGAGATGGGATGAAAAATAAATCTCTACCTTCTGTGGTAGAGATTCAATAGATAAAATTAAGAAATAGCGGGGCTGGAGCAGTGGCTCAGTGGTTGGAGTGCTTGCCTGGCAAGTGGGAGGACCAGGGTTCAAACCCCAGCATCACATACACAGCTGTGTCAGAGCAACAAAGGCCAGATGAAAAAATAAATAAAATTGATTCTCTCCCCGCCACTCCAGAAAAAAATAGCAATTTAGAAATATATTGATTACCAAAAAAAAAATTTTTTTTAAAGGAATTAGTTAAAGCATTGAATGTGATTTCCTCTGATGGTTGAGAAATGGGGATGGTGGGGCAAATTGCTGGTTTTGATAATTAGTAACATAGAAGAACTATTTGAGTGTTTAAACGATGTGCCTGTTTAACTTTGATATAAATAAGTAAAAATTGGTAATCTATGTCTTCTCTTCTGCTGCTTTACAAAAATGGGAGGTGGTGAGATGGAAAATGTGTATTGTTCCTAGCTGATAAGGAAACTGAGCAGGTAACTGAGAAATTGTCCTGTTCCATGAGTCCATCGACCCAGCAGAGTCATTGTCTTTCCATTTCCTGTTGAGGCAGAAGAAAAATTATGAGCAAATGGGAAATTTAGATTTTAAAATATTTTCAAAATTTGTTGATGCGAAACTGACCTTAAATGTGGGCCTGCCGTAATAGGCTTTTGAACCAAAGAAATGACCCAAGGTAATTACAAAGAAAGGATTCTATCAAGTAAAAAAAAAACAAGATTATATTAAGGCAGCTACTAACAGTACTTAAATGTCAGTGGAATATATTCTTGTGTCTGAATATGAATTTCTTGAAATTTCACTTTAAAATTTATGATACCTCTTATCCTTAAAAAGTTAACAATATGACTATTTGGTTTATAGTTTTAATTTTAACAAGCATGGTTTGTACAGTCTTTTGATCAACCATATCTAAGACCGAAATTGCATTGTTGAGATCTGCAGCCCTCCAGAATCTACCACTTTCTAATTGAAGGCAAAATACCCACAGAATGCAGCCTCCTAAAGACAGAATCCGTCTTACTTTCTGATTTCAACTTCTATGTACTGGATTCTTCTCCTCACTTTAGAAAACTGCTTTTAAAAATTCCAGATATAAAATAAAAAAAGAAGAAATTCTTCCTTTAGCTATCACCCAAACTTTCTCTTTTCCTTCATCACAATGCGTAGTTCTAAAAGCATATTTGCTAACTTCCTCTCTTCCTTTCCTTCCTCACCACATACTACTTCTAAACCCCTTGCAGTCTAGCTTTCGCTTTGGCTATTGCTCTGAACCTGCTAGCGCAGAGCTCGCACAGGGCTTTATACTTGCTAAAATTGCTTGAGTCTGCTGAGTCCTTGTGTCCTCCTCAACCTCTCTTAGCCTTTGACTTTTAAAGCTCTTCTAGTTCTCTCCCTCTCTCTTTTGCTCTCTCACACAGACACACACCTCCACTCCCCCACCAATCCCTTCACCTCCCTCCCTCTGTGTCACTCTTCTTTCCTGATTTTCCTTCCTCTCATTATTATTTTCTTCCTCTCTTTGGCTGCCCTTTTCCACTCTCTAATAAGCCTCCACTGGGTTCCTGTGACTCCTTGCAAGATCTGCTATCCGCCTATGCCTCCAATCCCGTGTGTACCCTGTTCCCCCTTGCTCTACACTCCAGTTACAGCAGTGTTTCAGTTCCTCTAATCCATGTTCTGTACTGTCTTAGGACCTGTTCCCTCTACCTGGAACACTTCCCCTGCAACCCCCGCAAAAGCCCCTCATCTGGCTATTTCCAGTCCAACTTTCAGGTCTCAGCTTCATATCAGTTCCTCAGAGTGGCTCTCCCTACATGCCTTTCTCTTTCTACTACCACCAAACTAAATCAATTAAAACCATTTTTTATTTCAGAAATAATTTATTTTCATCAAATTATTTATACAATTCAAAATTATAGCCCTTAATTGTATTATGGGATTTTTGCATAAATATCTACCTTTCTCTTCAAAGTTTTAAGTTTCATGAGGATAAGAACCCTGTCAGCTTTGTTTTGATGTGTATTTAACATTTAAGATGGTAGAAAATAAATTTTTATTGAATAAATGAATGAACAAAGTGCTTTCTTCAGGCCAGGCACTGCAGTGAGCACATTATGTATCTTGTCACCCTTTTATTCTCATAAGACCAGATGCATAGGTACTATCATCAGGCTCATTTTCAGATGAGTAAAGAGAAGTTACAGAGACTGAGTAATATGCCTAAAATCTCATAGAAAATAAATAAGCACCTATCAAGCCATGAAGGAACATGTTGGAAACTTAAATGAATATTACTAAGGAAAAGAAGCCAGTCTGAAAGGCTGTATATACTGTGGTTCCAGCTACATGACCTGGAAAGGCAAAGCTGTGGAGATAATAAAAGGATTGGTGGTTGTCAGAGGACAGGGGAGGGAGGATGAGCATGTGGAGAACAAAGGAATTTGGGGATAGTGCAACGAATCTGCACGATACTGTAACGTATAATGTTATTACACATTTGTCGAAATCTGTGCAATGCACACCACCAAGAGAGAGCCTTAACATGTACTATGGACTCTGGATGATTTTGATGTAGCAATGTAGGTTCATCAGCTGTAACAAACTGTGGAGAGTTGCTTCACTCTGTTGAAGGACGCTGATAATGGGAAGGCTATGCGTGTGTAGGGTAAGGGGTGTATGAAGATCTCTGTGCATTCTGCTCAATTTTGCTGTGAATTTAAAACTGCTCTAAAAATAAAATCTTTGTTTAAACAATGAGTGTCAGAGGCAGGATTTGAAAGCACATTTGTCTGCCTATGTATTGCATATGTGTGTGAGATACGTCTATACACACACACATATATATGTATATTGCTTCCTAGTTGACAAATCTAATAAGTTCACCTTCCAAAACTTTTCTCACACTTATTTATTTTTTATTTGTTCCTATGATTTCTCTTGTGTCCTCCTTCTAGGATCTGTGCCAAACTGGATAACAGTGTTTGGGGGGGGAACTGGGGTCATGGTGAAGATTAAGCAGCTCCAGCAGCTTTCGTATCCTATCACATGTATCTAAGGAACTTTCAGGAAGCATGTGAAACAGGAACGGCATGATGATGGCCAATGTTCTGAGAGCATTCCTGCTCTTTCTATGTGCTCATTTCCAGCTTCCCCACCAAGGCTTTGGATTGATCCCCATTTTCCTGCCCCTTACTCAGGCCTTCTATTCCTGTCTTCAAATGCATATTCTATTCCCTTTTCCCAACAAAATGTACCTATCCTGGAAAATGTTCACAGCAGAATGGTAAATGAAAAAAAAAAAAGATGTGAAATTACAGAAAGAGTTGTTAAAGGTTAAATTTTGTCCCCTTTTCTCAAAAAAAATTCATATGTAGAAGAACCTGGTAATGTAACTTCATGGGGAAATAGGACCACATAGATGTAATTAGTCCAGTTAAAATACAGTCATGATGGTGTAGAGTCAGTCTCTAATTCATTATGACTATTCTCCTTGCATGCAGGGGCGCCATGTGGAGATGAAGGCTGAGATCAAGTGATACAGAAGAAGCCAAGGAAAGCCAAATACTTCCAGCAAACCCCCAGGAGCTAGGAGAGAGCCCCAGAACAGAGTCATTCTCAGGGACTCCTGAGGAACTAATCTACTCACACCTTGGTCCCAGACTTCAGCCTCCAGAACTGTGAGACAGTAAATTCTGTTGTGTAACTCATTCAGTGTGGCACCTTGGTTGGGAAGCCCTACCAAACCAATAGAAGCTAATAGAAATTAAATAGCTCAATTCTGTAAGGCAAAACAACCCCATGTATACTATGGGTTATCCATAGAAACAGAGAGAGAGAGAGGGAAAGAGAGAGAGGAAATATATTTAAAAAGTTAACAGTGATTCTTTCTGGAAGGTGGTTAACAAGAAATTTTGCTTTGTACTTTGCATCTTCAGTCTTTCCCCTCAGTTCTTTACAATATTATATATTATTACATAAACAAACTCTTGATCCTCAGTCTCCTTATCTGTGATGTTTAAATGGCCATTCTAGCCTCCCAGCATTGTCGTGAAGTTAAAAGTACCTGACATACAATAGGTCTGCTGAGAATGGGTAGAGCAGCTTCAAAAAAAAATAAAGCAGGAGGTGACAGACTGCACCCGTGCAATGTTAGGTGTGATCACTGCTGCAATGCAGGGATGCAGATGCTGCTCAGCATGGGCATTTGTGAGTGCTGCAGGTGAATATGGCATGTGGGACCTGGTGGGACATCTGGAGTTTGGAAGGGTGGGCAAAGAAAAGCAAGAGGGTCTGAAAGTTTGATTTTAGGAAGGTTGACTTAATAAGGACAACTTAACCCATTTGGAAACCATTTCTAATTCTGGGGCACAGAAATGATGGTGCAAGTGAAAAGGAAAGAGGCAGCAAAATAAAGTAGAAAAAGAAGCGAGGAAGTCAAACAATTCTAACAGGAAGAATGCCGTTTCCTCATTTCATCCCTGCAAACCTCTGGGAATTGGGGTGAGCAATGTAACTTACTTATTATCATTTTCCATAGCCCATGGGAAGATGTGCTTTCCCAAGGAGGAGTGTTCCCAGCATCCCTCCTGGCCGTATGTGTGATAAGCTGTTCTTCTCTAGGGACTGTTTAGGTAGATGTTACCAAAACATGTCATCTTGCTTCTGATTTATTTCAATAGTGAAGGCTAATTATCTTGAATCTTGTATTTTCTTATTTGTGACTTCACAGTTTGGTTTCCAAAAGTATTGGGCTGTTTACTTCTTTGTGTTTAGCTTTATTTTCTCTGGATTCCTTCAAAAATTCAGCAACTGAGGGAAGAATTGGATCCCTATAAAAGATATTCACAGTGGGGCATGGTGATGCATAATCTCAGCTACTAGGAAGCTTGAGGAAGGAGAACCAGAAATTTGAGGCCAACCTGGAAAATTAGTGAGACCCCTTCTCAAACTACAAGATAAAAAGGCATGGGGATGTAGCTTAGTGGTAGAGGAACCCTGAATTCAATCCCCAAAAAAGTACCAAAAAAAATTCATAATCCACTACTTTCTGAGAGGTCACTGGTACCCCTTTCTCCACTCACCTTGTCAAAATCTACATGTCTTCTTTCATTCCTACTTTTATGTCTGCAAGATTATGTAGCAACATGGGCAAATTACTCTGCTTTCTATTGCTAATAACACAATACCAAAAACTAGATAATTTATAAAATAAAGAAGTTTATTTTGACCAATAATTCTGGAGGTGCAAGGTCAAACACTACATCTGGTAATGGCCTTCTTGCTGACAGAGTCCTGACATGGTATACGGAATCACATGGCAAGGGACAAGGAGCACACATGTATTTGTATGTGTCTGATCTCTCCCATTTCTTACAAAGCACCAGGATTCAATAATGGGGTTCCACCCTGATGAGCTTATCTAATCCTAACCACCTTCCTAAGGTCCTACCTCTAAATACTATAACTGGATTTAGTTTCTGTTCTCTTAATACTTTAAGAAAATTAAGGAATTAAATTTCAAAACATGAAGGCTTGGAGGATACTGAAACCATATCCAAACCACAGTGATGGGAAACATTTATAATATTAAATAATGAAGAGAAGAGACATAAACTGCATGTAAATCATGATTCTAACTATGTAAACATAAATGAAAAAATTAACAAAAGCATTCATACAATACAAGGAAAGTAAGACTGGAAGGAAACAAAACAAAAAAGTTAATAAAAGATACAGTACAGTGCTAGGATTGTATATTTTTTTCTTATTCTCTATTTCCCTAAAAATTTTGATGTAATGAAAAATATACTTTCATAATAAAGAAACGGACTTAGTGTGATAAGGAAAGGGGTGGAAAGAGTAACAAAGTTTGCTAAAATAAGTAAAACAGGAAAGCTAGCTGTCGCCGAGGTTTTATGGAAGTACATTTACGTAGCAGTCAGCTCAGTGTGTGTGAACTGATGGAGGAATAGGACTACGGAACGGCTTTGGAAGACATGTAACATTAACTGTTTGTCACTCTTGTCGTTCACTGGAGCATCACCAACAGGAAGAGCAACAGAAGGGAGACTTCAGACAGGGGGCGTTAGAGAGGAGCTGTGGCACTGGGAGATCAAGCACATTAGAGGGTTGGGGGCTATGAGGACCAAGTAAAAATGAAATAATTTAGGGGTTTTCCAGGAAGTGCTTCAAGCAGGCCCAGGTGAAACAGTGACACTGTATATTTTTAGACGTCCTGTGAAGAGGAGTATCTTTCACCTCTCACTAAATTAGCTATGCTCCTTGGAGCCATGGACATCTTTCTGCTGTAGCAGCAAAAGGATCAAAGCACGTGTTTAGAAAGAGAAGTGAAAAACACCAGATGTGAGCAAAACCACAAGGGGAATTTCAGACAGGCAGCGTGCACCAGATGACCCAATTTGGAATGTGGCCCAGGCCCCAGGGTAGACAGACCCTCTAAGGATGAGGTGGGGCAGACAGAGGTTATTGATTCCAGTTTAAGCCAAATGTTGCTAACTTGGTCTGTGACCTTGCTCAAGCCACTGACCTCTTCTAAACCACTTTCCTTGTCTATAAAAAGCAAGGACTGCTTATTTCCTCTCAGGAATAGCTAATGGAAATCATGTTAAAAACTAGAGGTAATAATGAGACATGATCTTGTGATCTTGAAGACTGTTATAAATTATATATGAGTCCACAGCGTAGATATGCATTTTATGGGAAAAGTGTGTATGAAAATATAGGATTAAAGACTGTGTCATATCAATTCACAAAGTAAATAGTCAACATGTTGATATTTGAAGGGGTGTGACAGGACATATTTTTTTTTCTCTTGCACATAACTCTTTAGTACTCCTGGGGTTAGAATAAAGCATACTGCTTAGCACATAGTACCAAGTAAATTATATTCAGTGGAATAGAGCCTATCTCAAACTCCAGTTCTCGTTACCATTTAGCTGCTATGTGGTCTTGGGTAAGTTATTTCTTAGCTTTGTGCTTCAGTTTAGTAATCTATAGAATGGGGTTAATATTAATACCAATCTCATAGACTTGCTGTGAATTCTGAATAAAATAATAAATCCAAAGAGCTTAGAAGAGTACCGAGTGAATAAAGTTAGTTATTACTATCTCCCCAAACCTTCAATGTGGCCTTTAAAGCTCCATGCATTTTCACATTTCATTTCAGTTTTCTCCTCCAAATATTTCCCACATTCTTGCACCATTTAAGAATATTTCCTGTCTGTCTTATTCATCTGTGTAGGACACTGCTCCCTGCAGACTTCAGCCTTACTTACTTTGCACCAAAGCCATTAATTCACTCTTGTTCACGCCAACTTTGAGTCAAGTTTGACCACACACCCAGAAATCTATGAAGCATCATGAACGCCTATGATCTCCCACTCCTGGGCTTCTTACATAACAGGGTGGTGTTAATCACAGGGAATGTTCCACTAAAAAGTCTGTTTTTCATATTTCTGATAGAAAAAGTTTACAGTTGTGGTCTTGCAATATGGGACATGATATTGTCTTGGGATCACGCCTTAGAAGTGTGGGACAGGAAAAGAAGTTCCGGGTGTAGTGAACCCAACCTCCCCCCCTCAGAGAGAAGTTGTCATTGGAAAGGAAGAGGGATGTGGTACTGATCCAAGAGGGGAGGATGCTGGAATTCATCCTAGGTCTCATGTATCCAGGAAGTGACTCTACATGAGAACACTGGGGTGGGGGTGGGAACAGATGCATAAGCCTTGTGATATTTTGGATTCAGGACTATAAGGAAATAATGGGGACAGACCTGAGCAGAATGTTGGGGAATCATTTTCCCTAAAGTACCAATATGAATCAATTCTACTTTTGCCCCTCATGGAATCAGTAGGAAGAGACAACATAACCCTTCCCTGGACAACCTCTGATATAGTTTCTCCAACAGCAGTATCGGTCCTTTCCAAGAGCATCCTTGTCTTCCGCCACAGCCAAATATGATTATGTAATCATTATCATTCTTCCCTTGTCACCTTCAAATCACTTAGATTTTCTCTCATTCCTCAATAGAATCATCTTATAGGATGTCTTTATTATAAGATAATCAGTTCCATAGAAATTTTTGAACCTCTATTATATAAGACTAAATCCTAGGGGACACAATGATGGGTAAGACTTGGTTGCTACTCTCAAGAAGCTGATAGCACATGATTAAGGAAGATTTAAATTGGTAATTAACACTAAATTCAGGGGTGGTCTATGCTCTTCCAATTACCTTCCCTACTGGTTTGCTTATCCTGTGCTTACTTATGCACCTACTGTGTGCATAAAATCAAATAAAACATTATCTTTACCTTTAAGGAATATAAATACAGTGTGAAAGAACCAGGCTCAACCTTTTACCTGGTTGACTGAAAATGAATTGAGAACACCAAGTATTCCTCTTTGTTCTCCATGGAGTCGGTGGGGTGCACTCCTCTGTATTTTCTTCTTTCAACCACTATATAGTTGAGTTGCCATTGAGATATATTGTTATTATTGAGTCCAGTTTCAGAGGCATCTGAGAATAAGAGGCAGAAGAACAAATCTCCATTACAACAGTGAGTAGCTGATAACTCCATGTCAGGTACCTTTCATACTACACCCTGAACTGTGCGGGTTAGACTCTCAAATAGACACATGTGAAATATTATTGTCCATAAACTATCTGGGTTAATTGAAGGTAAGGCTGATTAGATAAATATTAAACTTCCAAGGAAGGATACGGAAAGGGCTCCCAAGGAATTTTCTTTTTTCTTGTTAGAAGGAGAATTTTAGATGAAGTCAAATTTTAGATTCCAATTGATAGAAATAAAATTACCTCTTATAATATCAGGGTTTGCAGCTGATGTAATTGCTGAATAAAGGATGTGGTAAATCCCGTTGGGGCCCTGCCTACACAGAGACCCCACAGTGTGGAGGAATGACTCACCGCAACGAACTAAGCCAACTATTGATTAACTGTGCCTACAGAAGCAGCGTAATATTGGACTAGGAAAGGACATCATAGATGGTGATGAATGCCTAGTACCAGCATAAAATTTGGAATCAGATGGTCCTAAATTCAAATTTCGACTCAGACCCCTCTTCACTCATGTGACCTTGAGTACTTTAGGCTTCTGCTTCTGAATTTTCTCATTTGCGTAATGTAGGTAACTATTCCTATCTAGGAGAATTGTTTTTTATGGATTAAATAAGGTAATGTGGTTGAAGACACTTGGCAGAATGGACACTCCATAAATACTGTTATTTTTTAAATTCTACAAGTGAGGACCAAATCCTGGAGGACTGATGTAGCTTGCCTGAGTCCTGTAATTAAGCAATATCACATTGGGATTAAAACCCTTGTGTTCATTACTCCTGGTCCACCCATCTATTGTTTCCAAAATCGGAGCTGAAGCAAAGATAATCGCAAATGTATTTACCTCCAGTGTGTAAAGACGGGGATGAAATGAAAAAGAGAGGAGGAGCCTGGCGTGGAGTGAGAGGTGTTAAAAAGTAGATTTACTTTCCTGGTTTTGCATTACTTCTCTGAGTTGACACAGACTGAGCATACACCCACTAATGGCAGAAAGAAGTGGCAGAACATTGCCAACAGGGGATTATGATGTGTCACATTAATCCGTAAATAATCCACCTGTTCGCAATTGGAAGGGATGTGATAGTGTATGTGTTTTTTTTCTCACCCATAGCTCCTTTGATCTCCTAGGGTCACCCCAGATCTAATTTTCCAGAAGATCTGATATGAGCCTTTGCTTTGGAATTTCAAAACTTGCTAATGTGCAAATTTGGCAGAGGGATGCAAATTAAAAGGTATATAAGTGAAAAATCACTTGAGACCTACAAATTGCTTCAGTGTGGGATTGGTGTTCCTCATGAATAAAAGAGCTCTGGGTTAGATGGGACGCCTGGCTGTTTCGCTGGCAGTAAGTCCCCAGAAGAGAGAGTTTATTATGGGCATCTGTATTGTCACGTATACCACCAAGTGGTCATCTGCCAAATATTGAATGCAAAATACTTGCTACATTTTATTTTCCTTTTTCAGATCTTCATGAGGCAGATAGCACTTCTTTTATTGCAGATGGAGACATGGAAGCTTAGAACAATTGTAACTTGCCCAATATCACTCAACTGGTGAGTGAAAGATTGGCAGAATCACATTATTGGTGTGCTATTCTGAATCTAAAATTGCTTTTCCTTCAGCCTCTACTATCTAGTATTGTGAGAGCAGAGGGAGTGGATGTTAAAGCTCAAATTAAAGGAGCTTAAGCAGATATTTATTATAGTCATTTACAGAGAATACAATCCCTTGGAGTGCCCATACTTAAATCATTTTCAGCTCATTGACTTTCTTATTCACGGCCTCTCCTCTGATCTGTGAGCATCAAACCACAGTTATCCTCTTTCACTTCATTTGTTTTCAGTGTCAGTTCTCCTCCCACATTTGGCTGCTTTCAGGGGCAACCAGGAGCACCACTTCTTGCCAAGAAGGGGAGCGTGAGTGTAGGAAGCCACTCTCACTCATATAAACACACATGTGCACCAAAACACATGCACACACGCATATGCACACGTTTGTGCTCATTTGCTATATTTGGAAATTAACAATTTAAGAACATGTTACTATTCTGACAGTGCATATATTATGTATAAATCATTTCCAAACTTTGGGATGAAAAAACATTGTGATGAAGCAATAGAAAGTGGAGAGACATGCACTAAAGAGAATACCAACAGACCGAGAACCTTCAGGGTTCAGCCCTAGCCTTGCTACAAGCATATTCAGACCCTGACCCTTAGAAGACAATGAGTTTAAGGCAACCTTAGTGATTCTTCATCCACTGACTCTGAGCTTTCCCTCTGTCACCGGCCTGTGTATCCCAAGCACTGGTGGTCCTCAGTCTATAATCTCTGCAGGTTTGGGGTCACATCTGTGGAATTCTCCCTGCTGTGGTTTAGCACCGCATACATATTAGCTCTGTTTAATGATGATAACATTTTTTCAGTCTTCCTACTGCTTTCTGTGTGCTTTGTTCAGGAGATAGACAAAAGTTGTTTTGTTTTGTATTAGAGAGAGGGACAGTGAGAGAGAGAAAAAGATAGCCAATTTTCTTTAGTTTTTTTATGTGGCTTTCGTTGCTCCAACACTTCATTGCATACATGGTGCTGGGGTTCAAACCTGCATCCTCAGGCGCCAGGCAAGCACCGTAACCGCTGAGCCACCACTCCAGCCCTGACAAAATATTTTTAGATCAATTTAATTATGTATATCCCACAACAACTGTAGCATTTAACAATTGAATTTATTCATCAAATATGTAGTGTTTGAACAATATGGTAATATCACTTCATTTTTTGCATTAAACTTTAATGGTTATAAAACACATCTTTGATTTTTGTCATACCAGGACTTCCCAGAAATCCTTTGAGAAGAGTAGAAAGGGATAAAAGTATTATCTATTTCATGAGGTTTTTGAGAATCAAATGCTATAAACAACAAAAGCACCCAGCATTGTGTGCTGTCAGAAGCATTCATTAACCGTTTCTAGTAGCATAATTATTAGGTCATATTGCTGATAACAAATCACAGTTCTAAGATGCTAAGAACTTGATTGAAGGTTACACAGTGAAGTCATGGAATCCAAAAGAATCTAAGTTTCCAGGATCCAAATCATTTTACTCATTTCAGGAAATTATCCGTTGAGACTGCAATGACCGAAGGGAAAAAAGCCGAGCCTCAAAGGAAGAGTCTACATGGCAGGTTTTATGGTGGGTGAGTAGGCAGAAGTGTTTAGGGGCAAAGCAGAGCTCAGGGGAGAGGGTGAGGCCGTGTCATGTACCATGACCAGCTGTACTATTCATTTTTGGTTCCTCAAATGCTCTTTTTTCCCTCAGCACCTTCACATAAGTTTTCCTTCTCCTCCGTCTCTCCTCTTCCCCAGCTCTCCACCTGAATAACCCCTGTGCTTCTAGGCCCAACCCCATGTCTCTTCTTCAGGGAGGCTGTCCCCAGACCCCCATCTGCACCTACCGACACCATCATTTAGCACCCTGAACATCTTCTTTGGAGTACACGTGTCCAATGTCTGTCTTCCCAGTTCAAACATGAGCATTTGACATTATCAACTTTGTCTTGCTTCCTGGCTGATGTAGCCCCAGCACCTTTTAAGCTGCCTGGGAAATTTATCGAACGCAGAGTAGGTGAAGACGGAGATATGAAGATGTAGAATAAGGAAAAAAGGTAGGAAGTCATGGAAAATGTGTTACCATTTTGCCCCAGAACAACTCTGAGTGCTGCAAAGGAGGAGTCAGGCAGGAAGGAGATGCAGAGAAGCAATAGAAAGGAATTGAGAAGAAAGACACAACACAAGCAGGTCTAGAGCAATCAAGGCACAGGTGAATAAACATCGGGCTTCACCCTAAGATCCCACAGGTATACTAAACCTTCTACAGACACATGAAAGGTAGCTAAAAATTAACCCCATCTCCCAAACTTCCCCTTGAATGTCTGTTGCCCTTTTGACATTGACCACTGGAGCATTCTAGGGAACCCAGTAACAAACATGCTGAGAAGAGGAGGGAGGAAAGGAAAGTTTCCACCAGGATGATCTATTTCTGGCTCTGCCCATTCTACAGTGCAGGGCACTAGCGGTGGGACTTTCAACAGGAAGTGTCCACCTTCAGGAGAGTGAGAATCATGCAGGAGGTAAGAGCAACTCTTCCCCAGGGCTGGGGTCTCCTCCCTCTGCAGCCCTAGGCAATGGTGCCTGGGTGTCTCTCTTGTGCTTCCTCTGGGTTAGGGCAGCACCGAGGGAGGATGAGATGCTGGAGCTTCAGCAGAGGCCATTCTGTTTATGTTCCCACTCCCTCGCCCTGGGAAGCCCCGGGTTCCCACACTCACTGAGGCAGGAAGGTCACCACGGACACCTCATCTGTCTGGGCCGCTGACTAACTACAGATAAGCAGCAGCTGCTGCCTCCCAGTTAGAGTCACCTTCCAGATCGCCCACCAAGGACCCCGGCAGAAGAAGCCTCAACCCCAGCCTGGCACCCACCAGGTCTCCCAGCAACATCAGCTGTACATGGAATGGCCTTGGGGCCCAGGAAGATGTACTCTACAGGGGCACTAGGACAGAGGTGGGCAAGCAGCTGAGAGTGCTAAGGCACATCTTCCTGCCAGTCGACTGAGAGCTTTACTTTCCTAACTTTACATTTACCCAGCAGTTTACCGTTCTGCAGCGCTCTGCTGCATACATTCTCTCACATGACTCTGACCACCATCTGTGAAGATCGCAGAGCAGGTGTTTCTTTGTGTCCATTTTGCAGATGAGTAAACAGCCTCAGGATGTTCAAGAGCCTTGCCCAGATTCACACAGCTGGTCAGCGGTAAAGGGAGTTTTTCAGCCTCCTTTTCCCTGGGTCTTTGATGTGAACATGTGAAGCCAAGTAGACATGTCCTAATTTTTATCTCTAAAAGAGAACTCTTTTCTCCCAAGTTTAACCTATTTTCCACCCAAGCCTGAAGTGCAGGGAGACATACACAGAATTTGCATCTGATTCCTCTACTTGCCAGCCAAACAACTTAGTAGTTGTGCGATCTTGGGTTTGGTTTTCCTAAATATTTGCTTCCACATTTATAAAATGCAGGTAATGTTACCTAACTTAAGGGTTGTTGTAAGGTTTAAGAATAATAATAAATATCTGCTGACTCTTTTTGTCAATCTGGGCTCAATTCTAAGCATATACATGCATTGATTCCTCAATGACCCTATGTTGTTTCATATATTCTATCTTATATGCTGTGTTATTTCATTGTACAAATAGGAAACAATGATAAAGAAAGAAACTTGCCCACACTTTACCAGCAACCTAATGGCAGAGGTAGGATTCCAACCCAGGCTGTCGGACTCCACAACCAAGTCCTTAATCTCCATGCTTACTGATGATGCAAATCGTGTTTACTCTGGTGAATAAGTACTCAGTCAAGAACTTATGAAGAATTGAAACAGATTTGGCTTGATCTGTAAGCAGAGTGAACAACTAACTACCTGAACTAATGAGCTAATCAAAAGTATCTTCAAGGGCTGGAGCGCTGGCTCAGCGGTTTCGGTGCTTGCCTGGCAAGCTCAAGGACCCGGGTTCAAACCCCAGTACCACATACACAACTAAGTGTTAGAGCAACTAAGGCCATGTGAAAAACTAAGGTTATTCTTCCTTTCTCTGTCTCTCTCTCTCTCTCACTGTCCCTCTCTTTAAAAAAATTTTTTTTCTTCAATTTATTACACTATGATTTCTAATTTCCTACTACTAGATTTATTCCTTTGGAGGAAGAAGTCACCCTGGGGAAATTTGCCAAAGTCTGGAGTCATCTTTGGTTGTCACAACTGTGAGGGTGCTGTTCATATCTAATGGGTCAGGTCAGGGATGCTGCTACACATCCCACAGTTCCAAGGACGGTCCCCCAACAAAGAATTATCTGGCCTACCTGGGCACAGTGGCACACACAATTCAGAGGCTGAGGCTGGAGGATTACAAGTTTGAGGCCAGCATATGTAAACTAGCAAGACTCTATCATAAAATAAAAAATAAAGTAAAAAGGGATTGAGAAATAGCTAAGTGTTATAAAACCCCAGGATTCAATTCCTAGTACCAAAACAAAAACAAAAAACAAAACAAAACAAAAAAACTAGCCCAAAATGTCAATATGCTGAAATTTAAAAACTACTTTAATGTTGAATTATTAAGGGCTGGACTGGAGAGGTGGCTCAGCAGTAGAGCACATGCCTGGCATGTGTGAGGACCCAAGTTTGATCCCTGGCAACACATACCCAATTAAGTGTTGGAAAAACAAAAATCGAATGAAACAATAAAGTTGACTCTTACTTTATCTCTCTCTCTCTCTCTCTCTCTCTCATACTCTGTTTCTTAAAAAATAGTGAGTGTTGAATATTAAGATTACTTTAGTCTTGAAATGCCCCCTTAGTACCCAAAATTGTCACACTGAAAAGCAAAGCAATGCCCTATGTAACATGTACCGATGCATTAACATGGTTTAGAATATGCCACCATTTGTTGTTAACTATTGTTGCCGAAGCTGCTGTTGCTGCCAAGCAAAGGAGATTGCTCTGGAAACGGTTAGGCTGAGTTAGGGCTTATGGTAGCATTAGAGAATTGATGCTTGTTTTTCTGTTAAATTATGTTACCAACTCCCAGATTGTTCTAAACTATTGAAGTAGGTCATAAATAAACTCAGCAACACCATTTCCTTTCAGCATGCAACTCTGTGAATCCCTGATATCTCTCAGTCCAGTCCTTGTTTTGTTTTTCTTCCTTTCATGTATACATCAAACATTTCTATAGTTTGATTTTCTTGGCCCCCTTTTGGAAACTTGCATCTTTAAAATGGTAAAAATTTACTTTGCCAAAGAGAACTTTGCCCAAAAGAACAATCTTGCTACTCTAGACATGTGTAAAGCATCTTTGATTCTTGGCAGCGTATCCAGCTTTCTCACTGTGTTGGAGAATGCTGTGCTTGATTTTATACGATTCACTGATTCCCATCTCATCACACATTCGCTTCAAAGACTCCATGAATAATCCTGAAGGGTGTTCTATCAGTCAGTTTCATCTAGGTTGTTATACAATAACAAAATATCCCTGTATCTTAACAACAAGATAGATTTAACTTTAGCTCATGCTGTGTACATCATGAATTAGCTGCTATCCTGTTTCGTGTCCTCTGCATTTGTGATTCAGGCTACGGTTATAGGCCCTATGTGGGATGTGGCAGTATTGTAGTGAGGGAAAAGAGCCATAGTGGAATGACAGGATGGCTTTTATACATGTTATGCTCAGAACTAGCATATACCACATATTTGCATATTCTTTTGTCCATTGGCCATTGAAAGCTAATGGCCAAGACACACACCAAATTCCTTTTATAAGACTCACAGACAGAGGCAGAAAATATTCTAAACAATGATAGAAGTTGCCACTGGAATCTATCTTTGCCCCCAAAGTCATGAACTTTCTCAGAGTCAGGGTCTTGGCCTTGAGTTGTTAAATTTTTTAAGAGTTTTTGTTTGTTTATTTGTTTTGGTCAAGATGTGGTAAGAATACAAAGTGAAAGAATTGAAAAGGTACAACTGTCCAATCCTAATGATTGATTTGATGAAGAGCAGGAGTAAGTGGAAAAGATAGAATCAAGGATAACTTCTAAGATTCTAGCTTAGGTGACTGATGAATAGTAGTGTCAACTATTGAGGTAAAGAACAGAGAGGAAAGGGAGGGTTAACAGGAGATTGGACATATTTATATATGTATTTATTTATTTTTCAAGCGTAGTAGATGAATTTTATTATAGAAAGTAAAGCATAGGGAAAAGCATACTTCCCCCAGAGTGGGGGAAGGGGACAGAGCCCGACATATTTATTTTTGACCCAAACAACATGAAACGTCTTTTGGACTATCATATAGAAGAGGCAAAAGACAGCAGGATATATGAGTAAGGTTTGTAAGAAAGTACTGACCGAACTGGAAGTAAAGAGCTGAGATTCGACAGCACTTTAATAGTAAGAATAGCCATTCTGGTCATATTCACTGAGCACTTGGGTATCAGGCTCTGTGCTAAGTATTTATATGTTTTCTTATTTAGTTCTCACAATAGCCGTAAAGTTAGTTGGTGTTTTTAATCCTCATTTAGTAGATAAGAAAATGAAGCCTAGAGAAGCTTAAAAATTCAAAAGAGAATTTGGCCTAGGTCTCACAGCTAGGAAGCTGCAAAAAGCATCCTAATTCTTTGTCTCTGCAACTTACATTATAGCAAGTTATGTTTAGTGGGAAACGTGAGAGCTGTTAGGGTTTAGATATTAGGTGTCCCCCCAAAAGCTTATACGTAAGACAATACAAGAATGTTCAGAGGTGAGATGATGAAGTTATGAGGGCCTTGACCTAATCAGCGCATCAATCCACTTGAATGGATTACCTGGGATGTGATGGTAGGCAGGTAGGGTGTGGCCGGAGAAGGAGGTCACTGGGAGCAAGCCTCTGAGGCTTACATTTTGTCCTTGTTGAGAGGACGTCTCTCTGCTTCCTGAGGTGCTTTTCTCTGCCACACCCTTCCACCATGATGTACTGACTCTCCTTGAGCCCAGAGCAATGGGGATAGCAATCTTTGGATCAAGACCTCTGAAACTTTCCTTTCTCAAAAATTGTTTTTGTTAGGTCTTTTGGTCACAGAAGTGAAAAGGGTGAGTAAAACAATAGCAAATGGGAACATCCAGGCACCACAGATAGAAGAGAGGGGGCCAAGAGCAGGATGCTGAATAATATGAATATTTAAGGATAAGGGAGAGAAAGGAGTCTTGAAAGGAAACAGAGAAAGATCAGGTAGGAAGACACCAGAAGGGTATGAATCTCAGAAGTCAAGGGTGCAGAGTGACAGCAAAGAAAGCTTGTGTACCAGAGTCAGGGACAGTAGAGTGTTCCAAGAGCAAAGCTGAAAAGTGTCTATTGGTATTGACAGTTAGGTCTGAACCTTGACAACATCCCTAACTACAGGGTAACTTCTGCAACCTTCCATAACCCAACTGAAGACCCAGGAAAAAAAATATGACCCACAGGTGGTAGTGACATTCTCACTTTAGAAACATCAACTTGTTTCTGGGCATACCCTTTGAACTCCAAGACCTGCTAGGATAGGTCTTTGCTTCTGGCTCTTGGTGGCCTGGCTTTTGGACTCTGCACCTTTGCAGGCTTGTCTGAGGTTCTGGACCATTCTTCAGCTTAGGAAATCCAGCTACCTGGTTTAGATACTACCTACTCCTACCCTGAGGGAGTGAGGTTGGACACTGTTTATCAGTCCCACAGTGCTATGTCTCCAGTTGGTTCTCTAGAACTCAGCCCTCAGAAATGGGGAGTTGTGGTCTCAAGAGTGGCTGCTCTACCTATTCTGTAGAGGAAGCAAATTACTGACAACGGGGCTGCTGACTTTGAGATCTCGGGTTGCTTTCCAGACCTTTCCAAGTCTTAAAAGTGTCTGCAGCCAGAGCAAGTGCTCTGTCTTCAGGTGGGCCTGCTCCGTTGCCATACTTTTCAATCAAGCTCTAGCAGTTTATGTAGGTATAACGTCTATATTTGGGGGCAAGAGGACATGTATGGAAATGAGACTTCTCATTTCTGATGGAAAAGTAGGATGCAGAACAGTGGGCTGGCTGTAGTCTGGAAGCCCATACTGTGGGCACCACTGAGACTTTCTCACAGCCCTGACCAACAGGAAAGAGCCCTTGAATCTGAAGAGGAGTTAACCACAACATTAGATGAGGTAGGGGCCAGACCTGCCTCACTCTTAGCAACTTACCCTGAAGGAGTTCATCTCATAGGGTCCCTGCAAAGCAAGGAAAGCAGGACTCTCTGGCTTCTCTGTCTTTGTGTTCATTTGGAGGTTGCATCTTCTGCCTGAGTCTTCTGTGGCCACACCCCCAGTAAGGGTCACCAGAAAACCAAAAAATACGAGACCCGTAAACTTGAATTTTAGGTAACAAATTTGTGGGGCAGGGAGTTACTGGGAATTGAACCTGGACGGTCTTTACAACTGAGTCACTTCCTTAGCCCTTTTTATTTTTTATTTTGAGACAGAACCTCACTAAGTTGTTGAAACTGGCTTTGAATTTGCGATCCTCCTGACTCAGCTCCCAAAGTCACCGGGATTACAGGTATGTACCACTGTGCCCAGTCAGGTAACAATTTTTTAGTCTAAGTATATGCCACATGATATTTAGAATATAGTTATATGAAGGCATTATGCATGGTTAATCAGGAATTCAAATTTAACTAGTTGTCCTGAATTTTATCTGGCAAACTTGTGGCCATCATGACACCTACTTCTTAAGACTTGGTGGAAACTGATAGGCTTTGAAATCCCAAGAGAGCACTGGAATACTTTATAAAAAGAAGAAAAGCAGAGAACTGGGCCTCTGCTAGGACTACTGAGTCCTGATCCTGTGTGGTTCCCTTATGCTCCTGAACCACCTCTGCAGGTCCATGAAATCTCATCTGAGCGCCTATTTCATCATTTGTCTTTCATCAACTGCATTAGAAAGAAATAGTGAACAGCTTGACCGGTGACAGCACAAAATGATTCGTATCCTGTATCACTTTCTAGGGGATGGTTTTTTGGTCTTCTAGAACAATGCCCTAATACTCCCTTGAGCATCTTCAACTCCACACACACCTATCCAACTATGCTTCACGTAGCACTCTAGTACCAACAGTCCTGGGTTACTTGAAGCATCAGCACCTTCAAAAGAGTCTCCAGAAATTTGTGGATGAATTCTTGTACAGCCAGGTATCTGTAGTTCTGGAGTGAGAGAGACGCCCTGGTCACTTTAGAGCACCTAAACATTCCAAAAGATTCTTCCTAGTGCTTTCTATTTCTATCTAATGACCCTAGTAATGATCTCCCAAAAGAGAGAAGGAAGTTCTCTTGATGTGCTGAGGTTGACACTGTGTTTGGGCAACTCAAGACTCCCTCTCCCTTGCTATCTGCTGGGCACTTTTCTGAGGACTCACCATGTTAACTAATTTAACACTCATAATAATCCCAACAGGTATGCATTTTTATTATTGCTATTTTATAGATAAGGAAACTGGAACACAAAAAGATAAAGCAACTACTCAGAAGTCACACAGA
The DNA here is from genome assembly GCA_004027875.1 of Aplodontia rufa. Taxonomy (NCBI): domain Eukaryota; kingdom Metazoa; phylum Chordata; class Mammalia; order Rodentia; family Aplodontiidae; genus Aplodontia; species Aplodontia rufa. The sequence continues at coordinate 127,728 of PVKS010000221.1, read as the reverse complement.
CAAAAATTTGCTAAGAAATAAAAGATGAGATTTAAATTCAAGCAATCCAGCTCCAGAGTCTGTCCTCTTAATCAGTGTGCCAATTCTAGGCAGCTCAAACCCAGCTTCATTAGATCTTGCACTAAGATTGATGCTGCCAACACCATAGAGTGGGCTATCCTCACCCAGGAGAAACCCTATCCTGCCTTCCACTGTCTTTGTTTGTAAAGATGAAGGGCTTGCTATCTAAGATGTCTTCAAGCCCTAGAGGGTCTAACACATTACAACAGTGGCTGCCCAGCCTACAAGTGCAGCTCTCGCTCTACAAGGTGATTCACCTTATCTATAACTAGGGTGCTCCATCAGCCACATACCCAACAGCCAGAATCACGGAGCAGATGCTCTTTCCTAGAGTACAAGTAGCAGTAGATTCGCTCCTGGAAGACACTGGCTTCAGTATTTCACAATCATCATCTTCAAATGATATACTTCAGACATTTACATTGGATCTGGTCCTAATCCAGATCCAACGCCTCAGATCATGTAAAATGACAAGAAGGCCTTTTGAGGAATAGGACAGTACACATTCCTGCCAGGAGGGCATGAATGCAGCCTCATCCCAGTGACACACCTGTTCTGCAATCAAAACATGATAGGAGGCCCTCTCTGACATGATGTGTTTTGGTACACTTACAAATAAATATCTGAACCCAATGTAAAGATAACCTGGGCTTCCTGAAGAGCAACTATGACTTCTGATAAGTACATTTCTGGGACCCCACCTATGGGACTTCCACCTTGCCCAGTAATGCCAACGTCCTGGAAGTGAGAGTTTCACAGAAAAGGCACACTCCCTCCCTCCATCCACGCTGGCCACTTACATCCTGAAGACTAAAGAATTGTTTCTAATTGTTTCTACTTCCATAGTCTTTTTTTTTCTTTTTTAAAGAAAGAAGGACAGAGAGAGAGAGAGAGAGAATCAATCTTTATTGAGTTTTTCCCATGGCTTTCGTTGCTCTAACACTTAGTACGTGGGTGCTGGGGTTTGAACTCGCGTACTCACGCATAGCTGGGCAAGCGCCAAAACCACTGAGCCACCGCTCCAGCCCCTTCCATAGTCTCTTAAAGCACTGCTGTCCAATGAAAGCCCTCAGCTGTGCTCCAGTTTGGGCCTATCAGGGCCATATCCACCCGCTCCCAACTCCTAGACAGGTGACAAGGTAATGGGTAGGAACAGCTGCATGTTTGCATCCCTCCACAACTGCTTTTCTGTGTGATAAAAGTTTTTTTTTAAAATTTTCTTAGAGAGGGAGAGAGAGAGAGAGAGAGTCAAATCTTTATTTAGTTTTTCATGTGGCCTTCATCGCTCCAACACCTCGTAGTGTACGTGGTGCTGAGGTTTGAACCCATGTCCTTGTGCATGCCGGGCACCCTTTCTTCTCAGGGCTTTTGATACTCCTGCAGTGGGACTGTACTTGGGAAGGTTCACATCAAATAGAAGAAACTTTCATGAGAGTAGCATGTTGTGCCTGCAGCAGCCTTCAGAGAGAAGGTCTGAGTATCAAACACCACCTAATTCTTTCCTTAACACATTTATTCTACCCAAGCTATGAGATTTCTGACAACAGTAACAGCCAGCAAGAGCAGCTAAGATTACTCAAGCACGTACCGTGAACCAGGCACTACACTCAGTGCTTTGCACAGATGTTTTTACATTTATTTCTCACAATGCAATGATGAGAATGCCATTTTATCTTCAATTTATAGCTGACAAATTTGTGTCAAAGGTCACATAAGTAAATGGTAAAGCAAAATTTTGAACCCTAGTTAATTTGCAGAGGGGGAGTTCAGTCACTCTGCTTCCACAGTCACATATCAGTTGATTTCCCCCCATGCCCAATCTCTTAATTTCCATTGTTTTCTAGTGCTCACCCCTCCCAGCAATAAGGGGGCATAAACGTGAACTGTGTTCCCGAGAGGAAATAGACTCACATTGATATCATGGCTCACCAGCTAGGCCATGGGAAAGGGCGAGGGCAGGAGTTATTGTAATCTGACCCTTTGAAAGAGAGAGCCTACCTCAAGCCCCAGCAGGTTTTCTACACCTTTCCTGTCTCCATCATTCACTGATGGATCCTAAATACCTGGAACCACACCTCGCTCATAGTAAGTGCCCAACAAACATTAGCTTGGGAACCCACTGAGCTGGCGTTTACTAAGGCGGGTCCTTTGGGGTGGCAGGAAAGTGGGTCTTAGCAGAAGCAGATGATAGGATTTTCTTGACAGTGATCATGACATAGTCTGTTCTTGTAGGCGTGCTTCCTTCTGTCTCATTCCAACCAATAGATGCTGCTTACTTTTCATGTATCTTCTCTACCTCACACTGCCTATGAATTCATAAATCCTGATTTCTTATCATATTGTTCTGCTTCCTCGTAGCTTTGGTTTGCCAAAACCCTCCACAGCCCCGTGCAATTGTACAGCATCCTTATCATGTTTCCTAATTCAAATCCCAGAAGGAAAGAATCTGATCAACTGAACTCATCCTTTCATTGAGGCCCTGATTTTTGTAGAGGCGATCCTAATGTGAGAGGTCAATTCCTGGTTCAGTCAGGAGCCATTCCTAGGTAAAGAACAACGTAGCTCTGCTTCTGGGTACAGGGGGCTGTGGGTGGGGCAGTTTCATCTCGAAGAGGAAGTTGGGTGTGGTAGGCACTGTGTTGACATATCCAGTGTAGGAGTGCTCCTGGGAGCCCCTCTCTCCCCTCTGAAAGACATAATCTTGTGAGTTTGGACTTTTCCTCAGACATTCCCAGGAAAGACCAGCCGAATGCAACTGGTGGTTGGTGAGTTTGGAATCTCTTTTAACCTACCATCTCCTTGCACTCTTCCTTGTGGGACTACTTTGTTTTGTTTGGATTTTCAGCTTGTATCTGTTTGGAGTTGGCTTGCTCCTGGACTCTCTTCTGTTTGGGTGAATTGGCTTCTTACTGGACTGCTTAACTCAGGAAAAGGTAAGTGTTTGGATTCAACTTCGGTTATGGATCAGTGTCTCATCTTGGAAGAGATGGTCTCACATCTTCTCCCTTCCCCCGCTCCCTTCTACTCAGATCCACTCTGCTCCAGGTTGTCCTTTACCTGAGGGTGCTCTCCCTCCCCAAGTCCTCCCAGCTACTCTTGAATGAACAACATTAGCAAGTGGCTGGTGATTTCAATGAGGACAATTTTAGAGGAATGATTGAGGCAGAAACCAAACAGAAGCAAGTGGAGGAGGAAGTGGAAACAGTGAGTGTAAGACGACTCATCTGAGAAGTTTAGAGAGGGAGCAGAAGAAAGCAACTCTGTGTCAATAGTTTTTGTTGTTGTCAAAGAATTCGCTTATGATTATGTAATATAGGGATTCATAAATCATTTCTTAAAACTAGGAAGAAGAAATTTATAATGTTCCATTAAGCAACTCCTTAAATAATTATGATAATTATCATTTTTTGAGCACCTACTAAATGGATGGATTCTGCTAGAAATGTTATAGTTTCTGTTTCTTATGTAATACAAAGTCCCAGTTGTTCCAGAATTCAGAAAGATGCATTTGTAGTACAGAGTAAGACAGTATCTCTCCCTCAGGCAATGAATAATCAGTAGCCATTGGTTTATGAGGGGGTTAAGAATATTGCTGGGGCTACATCTTTGCTTCAGTAGTGTTTTAGCCATGTGCACACATGTCTAGGGAGATTTCCAAGGTATGTAGTTTGCTGCAGGAATACAGGGGCCTCCAGAGGGGTACAGTCTGCTGAGGAAGGAGTCTGCTGTGGTAAGACTGGGCTTTAGCCTTGGATGTGTCTTCCCAGAGAAAAACAAAGAAGGGGCTCTGGGTAACAGAAAGAGCCATTTTATGAAACTCTATTGCTTTAGGGCCTATTGCCCAGTGAGTAACTGAAGGTAACATCAGGAAGAGAGCTTTCCCTTTCTTGTTTTGAAAGAGGATGCCCTGCAAGCACCACAGGGGCAATCACAGCCTTCAATTTCCCATAAAACCAGCGCCATGGTGTGGGCTGTGATGGCAGGAAAAGTTTTCTTCCAATTTGGAGCAAGGTAATAATAAATTATTTCAGTTAATTCTGTGGTAACTTTTTACCTTTAGCATTAATGCAAGAAAATGGACACTCTGACTTCCTGTTTTTCTAAAGCATCATTGACAGAGGTAACCATGCAGGGCTCCACACTGACACACTGTCTGCAGACCTCTAGATCACAGCAGATGGTCCGAGCAAGCATTGCCTTGCCAGCTAAGCTGACTGTAACAATACACTGCAGCCCTGATTTAAGAGCACAGGTAAGATCTTCCCATTCACAACACAAATATCTTTGCACAGAAAAAGTCTTCTCAAAGCAACCCATCCTGATGAGCCCATGGGAAACTGAACAACACAGTCCCTGTCACTCCATCCTCTAGTACCATCTTTTTCTCTGTAGCTCTTATCCCTATGTTTTGTAATTTTTCTTATTCCTTCTTTTTAAAAAAATCATCTCTTTTGTTATCCTATAGTGTACATGGCATGGAAGCAGTGTCCTGTCCTGGTCTGTTTATCTTTGTGTCCCCCAAACCTAGATCAATGACTGTCACAGAATGTTCAATAAATATTGAGTTAATTCACTTTGTGGGTTTCTCAGAAATATTTGGAAGATGATGGTAACAAAGATTTTTAATTAGTATCCTCACATTTGAATATATAGCCTAGAAATGTCTAGGATATTTGCCATATTTAGAACATCCCTACAATGACTGTACTGTAATATGCCTATTTTATGGATGAGAAAACTGAGGATTACAGTAAAAGCAACTTTCCCCAACTCCACAGAAGATAAGGACCAGAGCTGGCATAAATTAGTACAAGAAGATCCTGTAGGCGATAATGCTACAGTTGTGACAAGAGTCAACAAAAGCCTTAATTGGTATGGTAGAAATAGGAATCAAATGGGATGAACAGGAAAGGAAAAAACTATAAATACTGAGAAACAGGAGAGACGGAATCCAATATACTACTAGACATAGCTCATAAAATTGAATGAGAAAAGAACTTTTTTCTAAGACAGAAGTAACTTTAATTTCTTTCAGAACAGAAGACAGTTTGTTGAAAACCAAGAACCAGATCAAGTGAATTCAAGTCTTTGCAGCTTTTAGCACATCTATAATAAAATTATGTTAATACTGACGTTATACTCGGATTTTAAGTGCACAGCAGATGAGAATAAAAGGTCTCATGGGAAAAACAAGACATTGAGTCCTAATGTAGAGATTCCAGCAATAGTGTCTAAAGAATGAACCAGGGAGCAGTGCTCTACCTGGGGGAGAGGTTATTAATCATGAGGCTCCTGGGAAATATGAGGGAGCCTTGAAACAGGCCTTGGCTTAGAGAAAAGGAATTGCAGGACCCAGGTGAGGAGGTCTGGCTCTCCTTGCATCCCCTTCCCCTGTCCATCAGCTGGGGTTACAGACTATACTGGTCCCTGACCCCCAGCATCTTTGGAGGGGGAACCAGGTGCAGATGACTGCCGGGATTAGAAGGGCTCGCTAGCATGGTCAGCCACACATAGTGAGGGGCGGTTAAGGGAACAGAATTAGTGCATACAAGGAGCCTCAGGAAGCTAAATACATCCTGAGTCATATTGACTACAAGGTGGGGGGCAGCCTGTCCATTCAATCAATATTTGCTAAATGCTCTTCATATCCTAGGCACTGTGCCAGGCATTGGACTAGGTGCTGGAATGGAAATAATAACCTATTTCCTGATTTCTCCCCTCTCTTCTAGAGAAGTAATTGGACTAAGGTCTGGCTCTCATTGGCACAGGGACTGGGTAGGACTGTGTCTGCAAGAGACAGACCTCATCTTGGGTAGTAGGGCCTGGATGAGACAATACTTATATTATTCCTAGAATTTGTGTTTATTTACTATTCTTCAGTAGGTATAATCTATATTTGATAAGTAAATTAACTATTTTATGTTTAATTTTATTTTATTTTAAAGAGAGAAGGACAGTGAGAGAGAGAGAGAGGAATGAGAGAAACAGAATCAATTTTTATTGAGTTTTTCACATGGCTTTCATTGCTCTGACACTTAGTTGTGTACATGGGTGCTGGGGTTTGAACACTTGTACTTGCACATGCTGGCAAGTGCTGTAACCTCCGAGCCACTGCTCCAGCCCTTATGTTTTATTTTAAATTATACATATACATATGTATGTGTATATATAGATATAGAGAGATAGTCTACCTATGGACTACATAAAGAGGGGGAGGTTTGACTTTTCAGTTTTTAAAACAGCAGCATGTCTAAACTGCGGTGCTTAAACAATCACCTAAAATAGGTATATTTCTAATCACTCAGGAGAAGTAATAGCAGACTGAGGAAAAGGCATGGTCCATCACCACACTAATACATGGACACCTAAGTCACAGTGAGGAGGCCACAGTGGAGTATAAGGATTCTAAGTCATTGCAAAATGAGGGACTGGCCAGTAACCTGGAGGGAGGATCCTATCCACAACACTTTAAGCCACAGCACATAGTGAACTGGAGGTTCTGAGTGAACCTCCAGGTTAGCATGTGTACCCCATTACACTCAGCTCAAGTAGGTCTGCAGGATCACCCCTATTCTCTCAGGCAAGCTGGTTCCTCTTTGGTACAGAAAGGGAATCAAGGAACCAGATTTGGCATAATCAGTGGTCATAGGCCCTTGATTTATTGAGTAAAATTGAGATTAGTACTTAATTATTTGCCATTATGGAATATATTTCTCTAGGGTAAATGTTGTGCAGGATAGTAAGATTTCTGTAATAGCCTGTTCAATCAGATATAGAATTGGCTCTCTAGGATAATTGGAGGTGTAGGGAGGGGGATGGGGAGGGGAGAGGGTGTATGAAGAACTCATAGGAGTCTGGAGATTGGGAAGATGGGGGAACCATCCCAGAAGCCGAAGTCATTCCTCCACGAACTACCCATTTAATGCATGAGTTCTTCTGGGGGAAACTGCAACAGGTAAAACCCAAGGTGGTCATCCATGATCTGGCTTTTCCCCTTGATAACAAAGTTTATATCCATTGATTGCTAATGTTTTGATAATGTTTCCCCCTCAACTGTATTTCTATATACTTCTAATTAAAAAAAAAAGAAAAAAAAATTTCCTAAAAAAAAAAAAAAGAATTGCCCCCTTACGGCATCCCGTCCAGGGTCTTTTACAGGAACTCAAATGACACTAATTGAAAAAAATGTAACATGAGGGTTGGGGATGTAGTTCAGTGGTAAAGTGCTTGCCTGGCATGCTGGAGTGCTGGGTTCAATCCCCCATACTGCATGGGGGTGGGGAGGGTTACACTAGCAGAGAAAGGGAAAGAATAGGAGAATGAGAAAAAAATGAAATTTCATTCTTTAAGCACACTTAATTTTGACTATATGACCACAAGTTCTAGCTGAAAAGATTTCAATCTCTGCTTTGGTGTAAACTATGAGGAATCCAGGAGACAGAAGAGTTTAGAAAGCACTTTCAGAAATTTCTAGGTCTGTGGTCTGCATTATTTCAATCTCAGTCCTACACCCCATTAAGAATTTCGGGTATTTCACTGTTACAAGGAATTTTAAAAGCAGTCAATCAATGTACCTAGTAATGTTTAGTAAGTGTTTACTCTAGGATGGGCAATTTTTCTTTTTCCTTTTTTTTTTTAAATTTCAATACTGGGAATTGAACCCAGGGATGCTCTACCACTAAGCTACATCCCCAACCAACCCTTTTTGTTTTATTTTGAGACAGGGACTTAGTAAGTTGCCCAGGCTGGCCTCAAACTTGTGATCCTCTTGCCTCTCACACTTCCCAGTAGCTAGAATTACAGTCATGTGCCCGCACACCCAGCTGCCAGGCACTTTTCTAATCATTTTACATTTATTCACTCAATCCACGTATAACCTCACAAAAATCTATGAGGTTTCTATTTTACAGGTGAGGACCCTGGGGCACCAAGATTGTCCAAGCTCTCACAACAAGCAAATGCCAAAGTCAGAATTCACACCCCGACAGTCTGACTCTGAGGTCACACTCACAGCCACCATGCTACATGCTAACTCCAGCGCTGGTGATCTCAGTCCATCCACATTCTCCAAGTAAATGGTTTATTAAAACAACACTTAGCTCTGTTTATATGTTTGCATTCATCTGTTGGATGATTACCTATTACCACTGACGTTTGTTAAGTTTGTTTCTAAAAGTGACAAATTTAGTTTTAAAAATAATTCATCTTTTTCTGCTCTCTTTTTCACAAGATAGTTGTTTGGATAGTAACCTTTTAAGAACTGAAATAAGTGACACAGAGCACTTTTGTGAGGATGGATGGAGGAGAGCCACTCATTCAAGAGCTTGTTTTCAACAAGTGTCAGCTGCCAGGATGCAAAGGGAAAGCGCATGCCAATGTAATTAATATTTAATAAAATAAAACTTATGTTCATTGAAATCATCCTGTATAACAAAAAGGACCTTTAACTTTTCTTTCCGGTCATTTTTCCTAAGTCAGTAAACAATTCCCTCTTATTTCTCCCAGGTTTGATATAAGACTAGCCTTTTCACAATTGATACCCTTAATGAAAGTCAGGCATAAGCAGTGGATAGGAAAGAATTCAGATTTCTGACTAATTTGTGATATTTTAGATTTTCAGTGACTCTTAACTATTTATGAGATAAACTCATCTGGACTGACCACATTTTTCCTTTTCATTATTAGTTCTTGCACCGGATATTTTTAAAAATTTATAATCATCCCACTTTGGCCATAAGGAAAGGAACAGCAAGCATCAGACTATATATTGGGAATTTTCCTATAAAATATTATTTTGACTTTATCAGGTTGAATAAAATCTAAAATTAGGGGCTGGAGTGGTGGCAGGGGCTGGAGTGGTGGCTCATCGGTTACAGCGCTTGCCCAGCATACGAAAACACACAGGTTCAAACCCCAGCACCCACATACACAACTAAAAGTCACAGCAATGAAAGCCATGTGAAAAATACAATAAAAATAGATTCTCTCTGTCTCTGTCTCTGTCTCTGTCTCTCTCTCTCTCTGCCCTTCTCCCTCTAAACAAAAAAAGAAAGAAAATCTAAAATTATACTGTATATGTTAGTTTTGGATGGTGTGCTTGGTTTAAATGTGTTGTGATTTTTTAAAAAAAATTTATTTGCATTTATTTTATGCTAAATTTATTCCCATGTCATAAGTTTTTGTTTCTTCAAGTTCTTTGGAGATAATCTTTTTCTTCTATACAACCTCCTCTTGTGGTTTAGGAACAATCTGTACCTTTTCAGGGAGAATCATCTCATCTTGGCAGGGGAGCTTGGGTATGGGTTAATTCATCCATAAGCTCTGTAAATACAGCCGCATTTCCTGGGTGCTCTGTTCACTTGGATATGTTCAATGAACAGAGAATCTACATTTAAACCCTTAAGTTGAGCATTGCTCTCTGTAGTTTTAAGTCTGTGCTTAAAAACACTTTCTACTTGTGCCATTGTAGTGCTGGAATGGTATGCACTGTATCTTCAAAGAGCCATCCTTAGATACTTGGTGCTTTTCTGATTAGCATACCCTTGATGGCCTGGGCAGTTTTATGGGCATTCTTAAGTGAACATGAAGATTTGAATCTCCTGATTTGCACAATTTTCTGGGGTTTTCTGGGTCAAGAGATCAGCGAACCATCTTTTTACAGATCATCTCAGGCCCTTACAGGAAAAGCTGTTGTAAATTTTAGAGCCCCAGTTGCCCCACCTATAAAATGGAAATAATAATGATACCTACTTCATAGAGACTTAGCTGAGAGACCCTTCTGATCCTTAAGAATTATTGATCTTATATCTCCTAATACCTTTCATATGCAGTTCACCAAATGAAAATTAGATGTTCTGAATTGCTCTCAGGGCGAATAAGCCCACTACAATGTGCTTTTCTTATGTAACAGCTTTGAGAGATGGACCGGCTTCCTCCCCAGCACAAGAGGTTGAGGGTAGAGAAGGGAGCAGTGAAAGACCACTGAGCCGCTCTCTCGAGGAAGAACTACTTTCACTGTACATCTTATTTGTTTAGGTGATATTTTGAGAACCATATTCACCGTGTTAGCTTGCTCTCCAAAAAGAAGCCAAGTATCTGAAAACAGAACCCACACCCAGGGAAGTCAAAGCCCAAGGGGTTACTGGCATCGCTGTCTCACCCACCCCACCTGGAGTGTGAGAGCATAAGGGGTGGGTGGTGTCCCAACTATCTTTCTCTTTCTGTCCTCCAAAGTAATAAACAGGCCTCTTTTCCTCTTCTAAAGACTGGTTTTGAAGGAAATTCAACTCAGTTGAAGCATCTCCAAATTACTGTGGCTGGTTTACAAGCCACTCTGGAAAATTATGCCCCAGAACAAATTTAGCAAGTCTGTTTTACAGTAAAAAGAAACCCATGGACATAGTTTATTATGAAAATATGATCCTACTGAGGAATTTTTTTTGGTTTTATGAGTAAATATAGATATTATGTTAAGAAATTAGATAATTTATACATATGAATTCAATACCAGTGAATATTATTTCTTAGGAAAAGGCCAATAAATCACTAAATTTTTAAAATTGAAGATAAAATATTTCATAAATTAAGTAATTTGATTCCAATATTGATATGGATGGAGACACACATGATAGAGAAGTACATTAGGGAAAATTTTCTTTTAGTTAAGAAAAAAAATCACTGGATAAAAGATAATACAATCTTATCAGCGAAAAAAGATATTCTTTAGGAGTTGAAGGCTATGGTGTCATCAAGATAAACATCAAATAGCATGGCAGATAAAAAAAACTGTTGCTTCTTTGTGGTCAGTAGGAATTTGCTTGGTGTCTAGAGATACTGAATTTTATATTTGGTGATCAGGCCAGCGAGACACTGATAGAATGGAATCAACAGAGCATGTTCTACTAAGTTAAAGATGAGAAAACTGTGAAGGGAACATGAAGGGCCTGACAGAGCTCTGGGTACTCTGCTGAACTAATTAAGAAGCAGATGGGTGACTGCTGGTTTCCTCTCAAGATGCTCGTGTTTTTTGAAATGTATTATTATCACTTAATGACACACAGCAATAGTAATGTCAGTTCTGTGTATTGCCTTTACAAAGAAAGAAACATTTAAGGAGATAAGCCTACACCTCCACAGCAGGAAGAACCCATCTTTTTGCTGTGTGAATAATTTAACCAGAAACATTGCCCACTATTCAGAGAACAGTGATGTAATCTTTTGGTCAATCTGTACTTCTTGGTACATTAATCTCATGACACCTCTGTAAACTATTATTATTGCTTTACCAAATATTGACTGCAAACTGAAAAAACAAGGAACCTGCCTTATACAATTTCAGAAAATAAGAGCAAAAGAGAACGGAGAGGTGATCCTGCATAGGCTGCCATTTTACAGACGAAGAAACAGAAGTATGGAGGGACTTGCTCCTGTCTCACCTGGCTGGGACATAGCCCGTGTGGAGCTCCCTTCCCTGACTCCAGGATCAACACTGCAGAACCTCTCTCATCGTGCTGGGAATGAGCATGATAGGCACTGGGAAAATAGAAAGAGACATAGAACTCAACATTGAGGAGCTTACGATCCAGTAGGGAAAGCAAACATGTACCTCTCTTCAAAACTATATTGCACTCTGCACACTGTTGCTAGGATGACCCTTCTAAAAACATGTCTGACGCAGGGCTGGAGCGGTGGCTCGGCAGTTACTGCGCTTACCTGGCATGTGCAGGTACGTGGGTTCAAACCCCAGCACCCACATACACAAATAAGTGTCAGAGCAACTAAATCCGTGTGAAAAACTCAATAAAAATTGATTCTCTCTGTCTCTCTCTGTCTCTCAAAACAAACAAACAAACAAACAAAAAACCCCATGCCTGAACCTGCTTAAAACCCTGCAGTGGTGACTTGAGGCCTCTCAGATGAAGCTTGATTCTTGTTCTGCAAATTCTTGTCAAACTGGGTCTGTCTGTGTGAGTGCCTAAGATCTAACCATAATGAGCAGAGTGCTTTTTCCTAGGTACAGCATGTTGTTCCACCCTGGCAGGCCATTGCTCATGTTGTCCCCTGCCTGGAGTCCTTGAAATGACTCCTCTCTTCACTCCACACAGGGTTATTTCCTTTGTCACAGGTTTTCTTAGGTTTCCCCCTCCCATCTCTAATCTCAGGTAGAATTGATCCCTCTTCTTTTTTTGTCCTTCATATTCTGCTCATACCTTTTCTATAGCATTGTAATATTGGCTGCTTTAAAATTCGTAACTGTATTTTTTATACTTGTATCTTTCTCTGCCAATTGAAGATAAACTCCTCTGTACCCCTAGAATCTAGTTCAGTGCCTGGTTTAGAAGAACTACATTGAATAAACTATCCATAGAGGGCTTTACAAAGTGCTATTGGACTGCACTAGAAGGAGAAATGACCTGTGCTTGGAAGAGTCACCCCAGAAGCTGAAATATATATATATCAAGTAGAAAACAATAATCCATCAAGGCAGATTGATACGGTTTCATCCATAACTGGTTGCAAGAAGGCACAAAGGTACAGAGGATTGACAATGGTGGAAATGGTGGTATGTTTGGGAAATGTTGAAGATACCTGAGAAGACAGGCTGTGTGGTAATGGTAGTTTTCTTGGTATTGTTGTTAAAATGGAAGATGAGGGTATAAATGTCAGGGCCTGAAAATCCATGCTAAGAAAGGAGTCATGATTGTATTGCAGAGTTAGCAAAAGAAGTGTTTGGATGGTCAGTATCCAGGAGAGTGAATGATAGAGTTGCCTGTCAGAGAAACAGACATGCAGCACCAGGATAGAGGTTGTTTTGGGGTGGGGAGAGCCTGAGGGGCTTTGAGTCTAGATAGGGCATTGCTGAACTGAGGGTTCAGAGAAGTGATAGTATCCATCTGAGAAGTTATGGAGGCCTGAACCAATGCAGTGGAGAAAAGAATGATTGCCTGTAATCCCAGTGATTCAGGAGGCTGAGGCAGGAGGATCACAAGTTCAAAGCCAGCCTCAGAAACTTAGCAAGACCCTAACCAACTTAGTGAAACTGTGTCTCAAAATAAAAAAAAAATACATTTTATATTATTTTGTTGAAAACTTGTATGGTTGTTCTATAATAAATCTCTCAACAAAAAAAGGGGGGATGGGATTATGGCTCAGTGGTTAAGCATTGCTGGGTTCGATCCATGTTAAAAAAATGCAAAAATGGGGATAGTGAGTGGTGGCTGGTTGAAGATGAGGAATAAGGGGAAACAGAGTCAAGAGTGATCCAATAGTTTGTCTTCATTGTTGAATTAGATGGTATTGTTCCAATATGGAAAGCAGGAAGAGAACATAAGGGTTGTTTGGGGGTGCTTTGGAGATACTTAAATGAAGATTTTTGAGAAAGCAGTTGGAAATATGTGTCTCACAGTCAGGAAAAAAGGTTAATTGATAAGGATGTTTAAATGATTATTCAGTCCAGAGGACAGGATGAGAGCATCTGGAGAACCTGTGAGAGGGACAGAAGAAGGTCTGGAGTGAGAACCTTGGGAAGGTGGAGAGAGGATGAGAACACATAGATGAAATCAAAGGAGACACAGAAGTAGGGGCAAATTCAAAGTGGAGTCATGGAAGCCATAGAAAGAGAGAGTTTGTTCCCAGGGAACAAAGAGTTAGCAATGTCAAAACAAAGAAAGGATACTGATGAGGAGGACTGAGAAAAGACCCTGAAGGAGCTGTAATATAAGGCTGTGAACATACTCATTGGGGGCTGGAGAATGTCCAGCATAAGCCAGCCCCAGCATGGAGCCAGTGAACCAGAGACAAAAGGCTCCTTCTCTTTTCTAGTCTCATCCAGTTCATAAGCCTGAGGTTGAATTGAAACTATGATTTATGTTAAATAACTTCATGTAATTAGGGCTGGTGAAATTGAGGTAGTTGGACTATCCCTGCCCCCCCCAAAAAAAACTCGATAAAGAATTGAATCTTTAAAAAAGAAAAAAGAACTGAGAGTCTTCAATACTAATTTTGTTCTTCATTTGTGTGAGTTGAGATTAGGTTAAGGAAGTAGCTGATTACAGTTTAAGAAAAAAAAACATGACAAGCAAGAGAGAAAAAGAAATATTCATTTTTTAAAGCTGGATATGGCAGAAAATACCTATAATCCCAGCTACATGGGAGGCTGAGGCAGAAGGATCACAAGTTCAAGGCCTGCCTCAGCAACTTAGTAAAACCCTGTCATGAAATAAAATATTAAAAAGGACTGCAGATGGCTGTGGACATAGTTCACAGTAGTAGGCTTGCATGTGCAAGGCCCCGAGTTCATCCCTGGCATTGCAAAACTAAAAGTATTCATTCTTTTAAAAAACAAAAGTCCCACAGCACTTCATCTTTATGCCTCCACATAGTCTACAATCTATGATAGGAAAAGATAAGCAAGCATAGCTATTATACCGCTTTAAAGGGCTAACAAAAAAAATCACTATATAATTAGGCATTTACTAAAAAAATTTTCCAAATGCTTCAAAACTGGTCTAGAAAGAGAGTAAGTATGAGGAGTCAAAATGTGGTCTGTGGATGATACTGAAATCAAGAGTAAGCATTTAGAAGTCTTGAGAGCAAACGGTGACTATTGTGACATCCAGGCATTTCATCAGGGGACTCGCGTCAGCAAGCTGGGTATGGACTAGTTTGGAGCTGTGGAATTCATACAGTGAGTCACATGTGGCACGACCTATGCGTTAGTCAGGGGCAAGAGGACACGGACCACAAGTTTGGAGATTTTTAAGATAAAAATAAAAGATATTGAACCATGCAGAGAATTTGAAAAGTACCACTTTAGATCACATTTGCAAGTTAAGACTTCTTTTTTAAATGTATATATATTTTTAATTGATTCAACATAATCTTATATATTGGAGGGAATTGTTACATATTCATGCATACATAAATATTGACAAAGTAAGTTAAGCCCGATCTTAGTCTGGGATCTCTGTCCTCCTCCACACCCCATCACCCATTCCCCAATCTCATGTCTCCTCTGTAATACCCCCATGTTATAGAGAGAAATGAACCTATAAATGTCCATTAATTACTGGAATTTCTGAGTTTCTCTGCCTGCCTGAGTACAGTTTGACTTCTCATGGGAGTCGAGTATACCCAACCATATTGATAACCTCATTTCTTTCCCTCCTCTCCCTTCCTCCATCCCTTCTCCCCAAACCTTCATAGTTATGATTCCCCCAGCTTATATGAAATTTCACCTTTGGTGAGTTTATTAATTAAACTTAGCTAATTTTCATCCTATAGCTAATTTGGAATGAGGAGGTAGACAGCTTGAGAACATACACACACAAAACAAAAGAGAAAAAAAAGAAAGCAAATGTACTTATATAGTGGGAAGAAATTGAAACACTAGATGTGCCTTGGAGACTGAAATTCCCAAAAGAGCCCTATAAGAAGATCTTCTAGATTAAATTCAGCCTAGTTTATTTAAATTTTTTTTGTTCTTTACAATATTCTGAGTCTTTAGGGGTACCTGGTACATGGTAGGCACCAAATAAATGTCTGATGAATATTGAATTAATTATTCTTAACTACAAGATAAGGACTGGATTTAATGAGAGGAAATGCTAGAATTTGAAAAAATGTGTAGGAGACTTTAAAGACGTTTAGGCACAGGTTGATGGGACCAATTAATCTAGTGGATACAGAAATAAAGGAAATGTGAATCCAAGAATTATTGGGAAATATTCAGTTTTCGCCTTTCAGTAGACAACAAGGGCATCCACCAAAGTCCAATCAGGAATCTGGGATCATCTTTGACTCTTCTCGTTTTCTTTGCCCCCAACAGTCTATCACCCTCTGGGTCGCTCTGGTTACTACTCTGTCCTCTTCCTCACACTGCTTTAGTTTGAGTCACACCACCTCTCACCGGGACTTTTTTTTTTTTTTTTAAGAGAGAGGGACAGTGAGAGAGACAGAGAAAGAGAGAAACAACTTTATTTTAGTTTTTTTCACATGGCCTTAGTTGCTCCAACACTCAGTTGTGTACATGGTGCTGGGGTTTGAAGCCGGGTCCTCGGGCTTGCCAGGCAAGCGCGGAAACCGCTGAGCCACCGCTCCAGCCCCTCACCGGGACTTTTGAAGCTTCCTAAGTAGTCTTCCAGTCTGTTATGGTTTGGATGAAAGGTGTCCCCCAAAATCTCATGTGAGACAATACAGGAAGATGGAGGTTAAATTGTTGGATTGTAAGAGCCTTAACTCCATCCATGAGTTAATCCCCTGGTGGGATTAACTGGTAACTGCAGCCTGGTAGAATGTGGCTGGAGGAGGTGGGTCTTTGGGGTCCTTTGGGATACATATTTTGTATCTGCTGTGGAGTTTCTCTGTCTGCTCCCTGAAGCCATGCCTTCTGCTGTGATGTTCAGCCTCATCTCTAGGCCCCAATAATGGAGCCAACCTTCTGTGGACCAAGACCTCTAAAACTGTGAGCTCCCAAATAATTTTCCTCCTAAAATTATTCTTTTCAGGTTCTTGGGTCACAACAACGAAAAAGCTAACTAAAATACTGTCCCAGGCTCTTCCATATTCAACCATTAAAGACTCTGGATTTACCTTCTAAACTTAAGCTATACCTAAGCTCTGTGGTAGAGTAGCTCCTGGTCAGGCCTATATTCCCTAGTACTTATGCTCGCTCCAGCCTTGTGTTCTGCGACATACTTGGTGATCCTGGAACCCAAGCAACATTAAACTATTTTCAACGTGGGCCCAAGGGGGAGCCATGCTAGATTCTGCCTCTCAGCCTATGGTTCTCCTTCTGCCCAGACTGCTCTCTACCTCTACATCCTGCCTGCCTCTCCTTCTGAGTTCCTATTGCTGTAGTAACATATCACTACAAAGGCAATGGCTTTTAGAAACAGACTTATCATTTTATTCTTTGAAGATCTGAAGATCAGAAGTCTTAAATGATGACCTAATGGGGCTAAAGTCAAGGTGACAGGGGAGTTGCTTACTTTCCGGAGCTTCCAGAGGGAATCTGTTCCTCATCATTTTTTGGTTTTGGAGATTTTGTTTTTCCTGATGGCTGTGTCACTTCACCATTTGCCTACTTTGTCAATCTCTCTCTGATACTCCTGCCTTATTTTTATGGAAGGATCATTGCGACTACATCAGATGAATAGCCTAATCTCATCTTCTCTGAACTTCATCACATCTGCAAAGCAACTGTTGCATATAAGCAGCTATCATTTACTGGTTTAGGATACAGGCGTCTTTGGGAAGCTATTATTCTCCTTACCACACTTATCCAACTCCAATTGCTGGTTTTTTAAAATGTTTTATTTCCAAGAAGCCAATGATTTGATGGCTAAATATATGACAAATTAAATAGGATTTCACAATCAGGTCTCTTCCCGCCCTGGACAATTTCTTCAGGTGTGGTGAGAAGGGAAACAACAAGAGAGAAAAAAATCAGTCAATTAGGATGTATTCCTTAAAAATATCCATGGCGGGGGCTGGATCAGTGGTTCAGTAGTAGAGCACTTGCCTGGCATGCACAAGGACCTGGGTTCAAACCCCAGCACCACATACACAACTAAGTTTTGGAAAAACAAAACCAGAGGAAAAACTAAATAAAATTGGCTCTCTCTCATTCTCTCTTTCTACAAAATATATATATCCTTAGCGTGAGGTGAAAGTCTTCAATGTAATGATAATCACAATGAGTATTTGTTACTGTCTGCTAATAAAAGTAAGGTATGACTGTGCATAAGAAGATATTTATTCTGTTTCCAGAGCAAGTGGTCATTAATGTTAAGGTTTACCTGTTTCTGTTTCCTATTTTTAGACACTCTGTATTTACTAATTTGAGAAGTGCTAGCCATGAGCTCTTTTGCCATTGCTCTCACAAGACAGAATGGGACTAATGACAATAAACCTAAAGTGCTCCCAATCCATTCTGAGGTTCACAGTTTGTTTGTGTGTGAATTGTGGCCATGGAAATCCATTCACATAAAGAGGCTCTGCCAGGAACATAGTTAATTAGTTTTAAATGAATGCTTCTTAGACCTCTTGCATTGGTTTCAGAAATCTCAGTCCACGCTTGGCCAGCTTCATTGCTCTGGGTCTGAGTTGAGACAGAAAGAAGGTCATGGTCAAGAAAGATGTCCAGCTCATGGCAGCCAGGAAGCAAATCAGAGAGAAGAGAGAAGGAGGGGGAACACTTGATCTCTTGAAGCTCAGCTCAGATATCACCTTTTCTCTGAAGCATCCTTTGTTCCACCTTCCTCTCAGAGCCAGTGACTCTCTATTTTGTGTCATATGCATATCATAATCACTGCATGTTTTGCATTTATTAGCTTTTAAGACATGTCAATCTATCTACTATGAACTCCTGAGGGACAGCTTAGTTATTCTATTTTTTAGAGAGAGAGTTTATTTTATTCTTTCATCTGGTATTTGTTTTACCTCCACTTAGTTGTACATGTGCTAGGGATTTGCTAGGGATTGAATCTGGGTCCTAGAGAATATCAGGCAAGTGCTCTACTGCTGAACCACCTCTCTGGCCCAGCCTAGTTATCTTTGATTACCAGTTCTAAGCATGTTACAGGATACATAGCAAGCAATGACCCATTTTCATGTTACATAGTCATGCATGAAGATTTCGTTGGTAACTGAAGCTACCAGTGCGGCCTTAACTCTCCAGGGTCATCACATCCCCTCGAGTCAAATAGACTTTCAAATTATTTTTATTTATTTTTTTTTAAGAGAGAGGGACAGTGAGAGAGGGAATCAATTTTACTTAGTTTTTCATTTGGCTGTCATTGCTTTGACACTTTGCAATAATGTGATACTGGGATTTGAACCTGTGTCCCTGTGCATACCAGGCAAATGCCATAACCGCTGAGCCCCAGTCCTCAAATGCTCCTTGATCCTGCTGTTCTTTTCTCCTCCTCATTTCTCTCTCTAATGCTCTTCATCAGTTCTGTTTTATGAGTTCCTTAGTCATTCTTAAGGTGCGGATCAAAATTTTCCCTCTGCAATGCCTCTACGATTTTCTCAAAACAGAATCAGTCATTTTCTTTAAGTTGCTAAGATATTTTGTACATATCTATATTACATAGTTTACATTGCATTTTGCTTAGTTATATTCACATCTATTCTTCTATACGAGTGTGCAAGGACCACACCTCCCTTATACCAGTGTTAGGCAAATAGCAAGTACTCGACAATGTTTACTAAATTACACTGAACATATAAACCGATGCGCATGGAGAGCAATAAAAAAGAACCAAAAGATGAAAAGGATGCCCTTGATGAAACAAGGAAGAAGGAAGAGACTGAGAAGACTCTTGCAGAGAACATTCAGAAGTCCATTAGAGGCAGACTGCGGTGATACCTGGAGCTAGTGCTGACCCTGGTCAAAGAGACCCATGCACACCAGTGCCAAATGCACTGAGCTGTGAACCTAGAAATCAATGAGAGAGGCCACTGATTTTGACCACAAAGCAATGCTAAGAATTGTGGGAAGCCTATCTTTGAGAGCTCCCTAGTCAGGTCCCTGGGTCTGCTCTATTGAGGAAGAGGAACATCAGACCACTATCAGCTCAACCTGCTTGAATATCAGGGATATGGGCACCCCAGCACAGTTCTAAGTCTGGTTAGAAGGCTTCATTCTTTCTTCTGGTAATAGGATTCAAAGCACTGGGAGATGTGGATAGCTCTAAGGGACTACAGGGACCAATATGACAGGTTTCCTTATGAAAAAAAATCCAGAGATTTTTATCAGCAGGCAGAGTCAGCCCAGTTTTCTAGTCTCTTTTTAGAACGAAAGGCAAAGTCTAAGTCTGGATTCAGAATTGAGAGCAAGTTCTCTTCTAGAGAACTTTTCTGGTCGAGAGAGTTCCTCTGTACAAGGCATTCTCTGACCCAGTGGATGAATATTCCCCATGCCTCTGCCAACCTTGAACCTTGCTCTCCTGTCTTCCACCAACACTGCCTTCAACTGCATCATCCACCCTGTGTTCTGCTTGGCTAAGCTTACATTACAGCCAGTTGTCTGACATGACCTGAGCCTTATTTAGACAAACTCCTACATCTGCCATCTGCCTGGACTTTTGCCCCAATTGATTTTGTCTCACCTCTATTTCTGTGATCTGCATCTATTGTGATCTAGATCAATCTACTTTCTGTCATCAGATAGGTGATGCATTCTCAGCATGGTTCTTGGGGGATAAAAGAAACTTTTTTTTTTTTTTAAATAGCTGGGTGCCATGGTGCATGCCTGTAATCCCAGCAGCTCTGGAGGCTGAGGTAGGAGGATCATAAGTTCAAAGCCAGCCAGCCAGCCTCAGCAACTTAGCCAGAACCTGTCTTAAAAACAACAACAAAAACCTGAGCTGGGAGTGTGACTCAGTGGTTAAGAAAGTGCACATATACATGCAATATATAAACTGCTAACACAATATATCTGTATTATTAGGGTTCTCCAGAGAACAGAACTGACAGGATGCATATAGATATAGAGAAATAGGTTTATTATGAGGGATTGGCTTGGGAGCTTATGGAGACTGGAAAGTCCCATGTTCTGCTGTCTGCAAGATGGAGGCCCAAGAAACCCAGTGGTATAGTTCCAGTCCGAGTCTGAAGGCCTAAGAACCAAGGGAGCAAATCATTAAGTTCCAGTCTGACTCCAAAGACCGAAGAACTGGGCGAATTGATACTAGAGGGCCGGAGAGGACAGGTAGCATTCTTGTCTTTCCCCTAACCTTCCATCCCATTTTGCCCATCAGTGGGCTGGAGGACGCCCACCTGTGTGGCTTTTCTTTTTCCTCAGTCTATCAATTTGATTCCTATTCTGTTCCAGAAACACCCTCACAGATACACCTCCAAAATAATGTTTTACCAGCTATCCGGGTAACCCTTAGCTCAGTACTGTTGACACACAAAGTTAACCACCACTGTGGTATTAAAATTTCATATATGAGATTCTACAAAGTTTCCCTTAAAGAGCAATGATGGGAAAAAAGGGGGAGGGGAGAAATGCCATGACTGGTGATTTGGCTTCAATCCAGTTTACAAGAGGAACACAAGAAGAGTAGATGGTTAGGAAACAGGCAGCCAAGGTCGATGACTGAAAGCAGCTTCTGGAGAGGATTTTAATCCAGAAAGCAGTTGCGACCACTTATATGCCACAGAGCTGTGTAAAACCCTTTAGTACTTGTTAGCAAAGAACTTCTCCTCATGTTATTCTCAGTGTCTGCGTTCCCTGCAGAAACAGTAGCAGCATTTTCCAAGGAGACAGTAGCCCACCTTCCTCTTTTCTGCTTCAGCTTTTATGCTAATTGTTACCATGGGTCACATTTTGCAACATAAGGCTGTGAAAAACACTGCCCAGATTGTGTTTGTAGAAGTGCCTTTCATGGCAGCCTTTCAATGCGTTGGGTAATTTAAAAGATGCAATTGTAATCATGACTAACTCATCAAGACGCTTGAGGGAAACCTGAACATCCTTAACCTACTTTTGAAAAGACAGGCAAGAAAATTATAGTTGTAGGGATAATCCAAGCAAAACAATTCCAAGTCTTTGAACAACAGACAGACTCTAGAACCTCCTCAGCTGAGCTTGAGATAGCTAGGACAAGAAAACAGAATATTAATTAAAGGAAGTCCAGAAATCGTTTATGTCTCCTCTAGCATGATTTTTGTTGTTTGTCTTGATTTTTAAAAACACAGTCTTCTTGGGACTGGAGCCATGGTGGCTCAACGGTAGAGTGCTTGCCTGGCATGTGTGAGGACTTGGGTTCAAACTCCAGCACCACGTATACAACTAAGAGTCAGAAAAATAAAAAACTGATGGAAAAATAAAACTGATTCTCTCATTCTCTCTTTAAAAAATTGTCTTCTTGATTCTTCCATTGCACTTACTCATGAAGAATTTACTACTGGATCTTTGCATTTTCTTGGACAAATCATTAATGTAGCATATTCATCTCCTAGATGAGAGTCCCATGCTTTCTTTGTGTCCTACTTTCTTACTCTTGTCATAAGCACCAAAGCAGGGTTGATGTTGTTGGGATGGAAAGTTGAAGGAAGGAGATGAATGAACCACAGTGTCCACTTAGAATCAATAGCCAACACTTGGTAGCTTATCCATGATAAATCTTGCTTTCAGTTTCTTGTTGACATTATCACCCACTCTGTGTGCTTAACCCTATAGTAGATGTTATTACCAGCTCTGTTTGTTCATGACGCCATGAACATCAGTTGAACAAAGAAATATTCAGGAAAGCTGAGATTTTAGGTGTCACATAACCACCCCCAAATTCCTCATCATCATTTTAGTGCATCTGGCATTGTTTTAGGAATAAAATATAATTTATATTTTGTCAAAATAGTTGTGCATATGGACACAATCTTGTTCCTCCTTTCTGGTCATACTTTGTGTTCCAGATAGAGGATAAGAGGAAGGAAGATTTTAAAAGCATCGTTCCCAGGGAGGGTGTGAATCACAGGTGAATGTGTGACTTTAAGTAATAGGGAAGCATCCCTGTTCATGTGCACCCAACTGAGAGGGCCATTTACCACAGAAGAGTAAAGACAAAGGAAACTGTGAGCAATCAGCCAGCTTTTCCAATCTTGGGTCATTTTCACATTGTAGCATCAATTTTTTTTTAAATTTTGTAAATTCTTGCAACATTAAACATATCCATTTTTTTTTTCATTTGTGGTTTGCCATGGAAATCAGGACACACTGAATTTAATTCTTGATGTGACGTTAGCTGACTCTAGAACATTTGGTCTTTTCAATTCTCCAAGATGGTTTGAGTAATAGAAAGCATACAGGCTTTGGGATTATTGAAGCAGAATTTCAATTCTGTTACCACTTGTTAGCTTATTGATCTTGGACAAATTATTTAACTTCTTTGAGCCTCAGTACCTTTATATATTAAAAAGATACTTACTTTTGGAAAATATGTGAAGATTTAATGAAATCATGCATGCAAAAAAAATCTAGCCCACAGGATTCACTATATAAATGACTGTTGTTACAGGAATAGCTGCAGAGATGGGGAAAGACAAAGTGACAACATGCTCATTAGTGGATAGATGCCTTCTTAACCATAGGGTTTTACCAGCAAATGAGAATACGGCCCAGCCACATAGCAACACAGTCCTGTTTTTCTCCAGGGTTTGGCCACCACAGAAATCAGAAGGTGCAGGGTTGAGAGAGAGGGAGAATCAGAAGAATGGGGCCAGACAGGATATGTTCTTCCTATAGACAGAGAATCTCCCAGCATTCCTCAGCAGTTGAGTTGGAATGCTGGGAGATTGCTGCCAGCTGATGTTATATGCATCAAGCCAAGCTACCAAAATATTTTCAGTCTCCACAGATATTACTACTTAGCTCTAGATAAGTTATCTCCACAAATATTTTGCCAAAATCAAGACAAGCAGCTGTATAACTAGCTTCCAAGTTCACAGAGCTGACAAACCACTGTGTCATCAAAGAAAGAGAGTCATGCAAAATAAAAGGCTTTGGTTCAACCCCTAGTCAGGGAGTCAGGCGGCTGTGAGGTGGCAGGTTTAACTCTGGCTCATTAATGAAGGTTCCCTTTATGTCCTCCTCCTCCTCTTTGCCTACCCACTGCTGGTTCCACAGGATAGGCCGCTTACCTGAATCATTACAAATTGAGTGTGTACTGCATTCCCAGCATTTATTCAATACACCTGTGCTGAATGTCTTCCATGAGAATAACAAAACTAATGAGTGTGTACTTATACAAGTCCCAATACAGTAGCCATTCATTCCACTAGTTGTTAAATGGTATATATAATATGTAGAAACCAACTGTAGAGGGCTCAGGAAAAGGAACCGTGAGGCTGAGGAAGATTGCACAGAGGAGGTGACGTTTTCACTAGGCCTTGAGCTGGGATTTTACAGGTGAGGGCAGGATGGGTGGAGGAGAAAGGGAGGAAGGGCTTTCCAGCGAAAGGAAGTTCATGCACAGAGGTGAGGAGGATATGAGCCCATAGTATTTCTAGGGTCTGACTGGTAGTTTAATGAGCCCAGAACATAGGCTGTACAATGTGGGGCAGCTATGGAAGAAGCCAGAAGGCCATGAGTTTTTTTTTGCCTCTATGAAGTTGAAGTCATTGGTGGCTTTTAAGTATACAGTGATAAGATTATCTCTGTATTTTGGATAGTCCTGAGGACTTCAGTTTAGTGAATGGTTGGAAAGAAGGCAAAAACAGATGTTAGGAAATGGTTGGGAGGTTACTGAAATTATAGAATGATTTCAAATGCTGCAAACTGATCAAGGAGGGTAAGGCCTGAGAACCAGTTCATTGGATTCTTCAGTTGGAGATCTTTGGTGAGACCTAAAAGTAATTTCACTAGAACAATTCAAGCAGAATTTGGATGACAAAAACAATGATTCTCAAAGAGTGGTCCCCAGAACAGCAGCAGCTGTATCACCTGGGAACTTTCTAGAAATCCAAATTATCCAACTCATCCCAAACTCACCCCAAAATTCTAAGAATAGAGCCCAATAATTAGTGTTCGTTACAAGCCTTCTGGTGATTCTGGTGCATATTGAAGTTTGGGAAGCATTTCTCCAAACTCTCGTGCAAGCATTTCTTACTAGGAGCCAACTCCTACAATTGAGGCATTTGGTATTCTCCAATATTAAGGTCTAACAATTCTCTGCTAAGGTGGTTCTTCTGTCAGTCATATGCTGTCTCTTACTCAGTAAATGTAGTTTCTGCCTAGCAATCCCAAAATTATGGTTTAAGGCCTAATGCAAGCATCACTCTCCTGGGAAGTTTCTCCATTTTCCTCCAGGCAGCCCTCGTATGGATAGTTTTGCAAACATTTTTATTGTGACACTTATTATGTTGCATTGTTTGGCCACTGTTTTCCATCCAACTAACTTGAAGCTCCTCAGGAGTAGGAACTTCCCTGTCCATACCCATTTCCACATCATTTTTATGTGGTAGGTGCTTAGTAAATATAGGAAGAGGACACTGTAATGGGTTGAGGAAGTAAGACCAGCAAGGGACAAATTACTCTTTTAAAAAGTTTGGGAGAAAAAGAAAAGTTAAAAGTATCTGAGCCTACAATAAAGTGTGTGTGTGTGTGTGTGTGTGTGTGTGTGAAGGGTGGAAGAGAATTGTTGGCTGGGGGGGGTTAAGCCAGTACAGATGAATGATGAGATGGGGGCACATGGATAATGAACAGCAAAACTCATGGAAAAGCAGAAGGAGATGAAATCAGTGACTAATGCAGGCAGATTAGCACTGAAGGAAGAGAAGATTCTATAAGGGGAGGAAATAAAGGTAGGAACAAAAAAGATAGGTCGGGAGGTTGAGGGGAAAGCCTGGCCTACCAGTATAGAAGTGATGGAGGCTGGGGCAGGTCTTGCAGGGGATGGGATATCAAGCGAGGAGATGTCTTTAGCAAAGTAGGAAGTGAAGCTTTTGCTGGGAAAGAGAAGGGGAACAGAAAGTGGGAAAGAGAAGAGTGGTGAAGGCCATGGAGCGGGCAAGTCAGGGTAAAGAGCTGTAACTGGGGATTCTTTTGGAAGGCTCCTTCTCCATGAGTCAAGTTAAGGACAGGCCCACTCACTGGGCCCTTGGCAATGAAGGGAGCATGTGGGAATGTGGGTATTGTCTCCAAGGGCTGTCTCTTCAATAAGATAGACAACTTCTGTATGCAGATCCCAATACCAACATAGAAAAATACTCTAGCTCTGGAACACTGGAATATCCTGCAGACAATAACAATATTATATATGGCAACTATGAGTAACAGAGGAAAATATTTAGAATACATGAATTACCTGAGAATCAAGGTTAAAAGCTATAGCTTGTGTGATATGCTTGTGCAACTGAATAAACTGGGAATGATGGTACATGCCTGTAATTCCAGTGACTCAGGATCCTGAGGCAGGAGGATTCCAAGTTCAAAGTCAGCCTCAGCATTAGTGAGGCCCTGAACAATTTAGCAAAACCCTATCTCAATATAAAAAATAAAAAGTGCTGGGAATGTTGCCCAGTGATTAAGTGCCCCAGGGTTCAATTCCTGATAGTAAATAAATAAATAAATAAAGTAAAATAAAGAAAAATAACTGAATAAAATATACCAAAATTTTATGAATGGTGATATGAGAGGTTATTTTCCCTTTAATTTTTAAATTGATGTTTTTATGTTTTACAATTAAAGTTATGGCAATAAATATAATTGGTTGTTTCTCTACTGGTTTTTCTCTTTTATTAGGAAGAGAATATTAGAAAAGAATATTTCAAAATAAAAAGTTGGAGTGTGGAATCAATCAACAAAGTTGTCTGACCTCCCATCTAACAGGAAGATCAGGGGAAAGAAGTTCTTGAGTTGCCCTATAGTCAGAGGCTGCCAATCAGGAGACTGGGTACTATGCTATAGGACAGCACAGAGAGGTATGTGGACAAGCCCTTGTCTCACAATAAACTTGGGAGACCAGGCTTACAATAAATAATTAGAAGACAACTTAGTGCTCAAATGGGTCATCTGAACAATGGATGGGATTGGATCACTGAGGCAGAGATATGTGGGCAAGTGAGATCAACTGCGTCACTAGGATTGGTTAGATGGACCTGGGATTATCACTTAGAAGCTGTATCTTGGGCAACTTCCTCTGGTTTCAGTTTCTCTTTGAGGTGGGAATGATGCCGACTCATAAACTGTTTGGAGCATTATAAACCAAATAGGTAAAATGCTTAATAAGTGCTTGACACACAGTATATACCCATTAATGCTGGCTATCATAATCATGGTAAATGTCATTAGTGTTGTCATTATCTGTGAATATTTATGATGCAGGGCACTGATTTGAAATTCAGGGAGTTATGCTGAGCGCCGGCCTCTTTCACTGCTGGAACAATGCTGTGGGTTCACCCTAGGCCTTCAAGAGGGAAGAGGGAGATGTGCAAGCGGGAACTCCTCCTTGCTTCTGTGCACGCTACTTCCCCACTTCTAAATAGGTGCATGTTACTCCAGAGGACCCTTTCACCTTCCTCTCCCACTCTTCTGTTTCTCTTCAACTCTCTCTATTTCCCCTTTCTCTTCAAAACCTCAAGTGGTGGATGAGTAAGGAACTTCACTACTTTCTGCATGTTCTAAGTTTGCTGTTTTTGAAACTTCAATGTGCTTCCTAATTCCAGCACTTGGGTTTCCATAAGTGTGTGTTCCCCCTACCATTCCTTACCTTACTTTAAAAATGTCTATTCCCCCAACCATTGTCTTCAGTAATCTCTCAAATGACAGTCATCAGTAGAAAGACAAGGATGCTAAGCCATAAGAGTTCAATTAAGAAAGGCTCTTCGGGGGAAACTATGTCTTACAAAAGAAACCAACGCAGGTGTGAATTGTCCTCAGGGCTCTTCGCAGCAGGGAAGACTGGACTCAGATAGAAATCTTAATGTGGGAAACAGTCTCCGTCTCACCATCTGTTCTTCAATTCCTGCTTAGACTTTCACTAAGTGTTACAAGAGAGAAGAAGTCAACTGTTTGAAAGAAAAAATGGTTGGACCAGGGGTCTGAGCAAAATAACAATGTGGTAATGTTGCAATATCCCTAACAGAGATCAAAATGATTTCTCTTTAAAAAACCAAGTTGGTATCCAGGAAATTCAGATGCAACCACCTCTCATACGCAGAATTCCAATTTCATATTCTATCCTGCACTGACCCAAAATACTGACATATTTGTAGTTTTATCAGAAACCCTCTTTATATATTTACAAGTCCATTATCTTTAGCAACAGATACCTGGTCTGAGCCTGGCAATTACCACCTCTGTCTGTTTGCACATATTAGCAGACATACACACCACTGATTTGTACTTTCCTATAAAATTACTCTTTCCCTTTTTAATTAGAGTGTTTGCAGAAGTAAACCCTGTCGTTAAGGCCATGTACACTTCTATTATAAATACCTGTTGGCAGCCATTAATTATCTCCTGATGAATTACTTATTTAAAAGGAGTTTTTTTTTTAATAAATGGGATTTCCCCTCATTACTTTTGATGCCTCTGTCACGCTTAGTTAATCATGTTGGAATTCTATATAACAAGAAAATGTTCCTTTTTTTTTTTTTTTTGCTTCAGGGAACTTAGTTATATGTGATCTGCACTTAGATGGCATGAAGATTTTCCATATTTTAAGGAGGAAACTTTCTGTGTGCCTGAACCTCACCACTCAAGAATTTCTTGGCTAATCATGAAGGCAAAATATAAGAATGTTTGGTAGAAACGATTGAATAGTCTCTGAGAACAAATGTGGTAACATTTCAAAAAATATTAAGAGTTGCATAACCATTTTAGTGACTAAAGCCCTGAGACTCATCCAATAATAACGTGGTTTGATAATTACACAGTTGTGGATTGATGGTGCTCTAGAACTGAGGAGATGCTCTTGAACTGAGGTACGTGCAGGTCAGCTCTTTTTTTACATCATCATATACAAAAAGCATACACCCACTTAGGAAGTAATGTGTGAATCGCTATAACATACCGAAGAGAAGACTTTAAATCAGCTGGTGATAAAATGGACATTTCCATACTGATTTTCTTGCTTATCTCTGTAATAGCAGAGGATTTTGGATTTCTAGTTAAGTTTTATAAGTACCATTTACATGGGTACTATATAGATGTGTATAGGTATATATACATACAACACATATGTGAGTGAGTGTATGTGTGTGTTGAGTATATGTATGTGTGTTGCTGGGGACTGAACCTAGGACCTTGTGCATGCTGGGCAAGTGTTCTACCACTCAGCTGCATCCCAGCCCAGGAATAGACCATCATACAAAGACAACCTTAAAATTTCCTCTATTCAGAAAGTTGGTCTAGTAGCGTGAGATACTAGATACAGATAAGATGTAGTGCTTTACAATCTAATACTTTTTTAGAGTTATAATGGGAAGGGGAAGGGAGGGATAAGGGAGGGCATTTGGGGGGCACTCCTGGGGATAATTGCAATATCCAGAATATATACACAATTTATACACATTTTATATTATTTGTTAAAATCTTGTAAGGTTGTTCAAAAATAAAAAATTAAAAAAAATTTCCTCTATTCAACCTCAATTACATTGAGATACATTTGTGAAAGGGCAAAAATATGTCAGAAAGCCAAAATTACAACTACTAATATTATTTGTACCCTTAATCAGAGCAAAGACAATTGAATCTATACTCAATGGAAGGGTCTGGCTGGCTCCTAATTCTCAGAGCTGATTTGAATTTTGAGGTTA
Organism: Aplodontia rufa; assembly: GCA_004027875.1. Lineage (NCBI taxonomy): Eukaryota > Metazoa > Chordata > Mammalia > Rodentia > Aplodontiidae > Aplodontia > Aplodontia rufa. The sequence goes on along the minus strand of PVKS010000221.1, from coordinate 98,400 downwards.
ACTTCAATTCTTTGGAATTTGTTCTCCGGTTGAACTTCATGGAACTTTCAGAATGTGGGTCTTTATTGGGCATTTTCTCTGTTTAAGGCAAAGACCCATTACTCTGGGGTTTACAAACAAACATAAGAGATGAGTAGGAGATGATCCTGATCTTCACACTGTTTACCGTCAGGAGTGTTGGCCACCTAAGTTCATATTTGGCAGGCTGAACTGGAGGAAATACAATTGGCCTTGAAATTCATCATAGTGCTCTCTACGTTCCCATGGCCCTGTGCTTCATCTCTGTCATAATTATGTTATTTATATATTGGCCTCCCTCAATGCACTGCGATTTTCAGAGAGCAGGAGCTGGTTTGGTCTTATTTATGTCTACATAGCCAGAGTCAAGGATCTACTCTGCAAAGGGTAGGCTCCCTCAAAATACCTTAAAATAAAAGAATGTATTTGCTTGTTTAGATTTCCCAATGACAGTGGGTCAGGTTGTGCTGAACTAATATAGAAGTGAAAAGAAACTGATGCTTTCTGCTCAGAGGTCCCCACTCTATCATGTGCTTTGCACTGTTGCAGGAAGATACAGTAGAATGAAACTGAATGAGAAGTCAGAAACTGTGGGTTTTTTCCTTAACTGTGTCATTAATTACTTGGTTAACCCTGGGCAATACACTTTTTCTCAATTTTTTTCTTCATCTGCAAAATGGGGTTAATAATGAGTGGCCTCCCTGTTTCCCACAATTGTGTTGAGGATCAAATGAGATAATATATTTAAAAGTATATAAAGGGGGGCTGGAGCGGTGGCTCGGTGATTAGGGCACTTGTCTTGCATGCTCGAGTACATGAGTTCAAACCCCAGCATCACTTACACAACAAAGTGTCAGAGGAATGAAAGTCACATGAAAAACTAAATAAAAATTGCTTCTCTCTTTCTCTCTCTGTCTCTCACTGTCCCTCTCTCTCTTTAAAAAAAAAAAAAAGTATATAAAGGGACTGGAATGGTGACTCAGCAGTTCTGGTGCCTGCCTGGCATGCGCGAGAATACAAGTTTGAACCCCAGCACAATGTACACAGCGAAGTGTCCAAATAACTAAGGCCACATGAAAAACTAAAATAAAATTGATTCTCTCTCTCTCTCTCTCTCTCACTGTTGCTCTCTTTTAAAAAAAAACACTTAAAAATATAAAAGTATATAAAGCACTTCCCCAAAGCAAGGCATTATTAAAAGAAAGAAATCTTCCTTTATAATCCCTGCTTCTGCAAACATCTCACTTCACATCTTGGATTCTTGGGTTATGTGGTGAGATAGGTGGAGCAGCTAAACTTATGCTCAATACCTGTTCTGGAATCTCAACTTCAATATCAATAGTGTTTGACTGATAGCCTGGGATTCTCCGTGACACCTATGCATTCCATCAGCTTTTCATTTCTCCCCAGTTTATACAGACGTATATGTTCCTTATTCAGCATCGATTTAAAACATGTGTTACTGAGCATTTCTGTACGCTGTGTGTTACAAATGGACAAAATACGCAAAACTAAGCCAGTCTCTGCCCTTGAGGTTTCTATAGCTTATTTGATTTGAGAGGACAGATGAGAACAAATGAGTGATCAATCCTATATTTGCTTTGGTAGGTAATTTTATATGTGAGTTTTAATAAGTAAAGATATATTTGTAATTTTAAGTCCTGAATAAAACTACAGATAGCTCTTAATCATGTTTTCCTATTGCTTAAAGTCTGTGGATTTTAACTGAGTCCTGGAGACTGAGATTTTTTTTTTCATACGAAAGTTTATGGTGTCCCCTTTTTCTTTGCATCAGTGACTCTACAGAACTTTAAGAATTAGCAGAAACTATGATTAGTTATAGGACTCTCTCAATGTCGCCTGCAAATCTCTCCTATGAAGTAGGATTTATTTTGACTAGAAGCAATGTACTTGGGGAAGACCATTCCCGAATGCAGTTTTGAGTAAGCTGCTAAGTACATTTGGGGCTAACATTCTCAGGTAGATTCGGGCATTTTACATCTTCAGCTGCTACTCAAGTTTTGAGATATCACTACAAGTCAATCTGGCTTCTGATAGTGATCAGGGAAATATATGTACACAGTGGAACTTAGTCTTAATTTTGGGAAGAGGCCAATTGCAAGAGGGCAATTCCATTCTGCTAATCAGTCAGGCTACGCCCAGCTCTCCCCAAGGCTGACGGCAGCTACTGCTGTTACTCCAGAACACAATTTCCCCCTTCCAGCTATATTGATATCTTGCCTACTTATCTTCTCTATCAAACCTTCTTTTCCTTCTCCTTTACATCCTGTATCTGGAAATAACATTATCATACTTCAAGGTATTGAGGTCACTGCTGATTCCTTGATCTCCTTTTCCTTTCATCTAAGCAGTTACCAATCTCAGGAGCCAAGCCCATCTTTTCTGCTTTCCCACAGCTCCTGCCTGAGTTCTTCCCAGTTCAGGCAACAAACTCTGATTTCCATTTCCCCTACCTCTACGCACATTGCTGTGTGTCTAGAACAGCTTTAAAGCTCTAAATGTGAGAAATATCCTCTTCTGCACCTGATTAAATTAATGGTTTGGTCCTCCCATTCTTAGTCCAGTTGTTGGGTTCTTCCTGACAGCCTTCCCTGATCACCTGTGGGTTGAGATAGAACTCACAGTCCCTCAGTTGTGAACCCACAACACTGCTCACACTGGATCTTAATTCTCTACACGTGTCTCCATCCCTCAAATCCTTGTACAGGATCTGGCACATGATAAATACTTATTAAAATGACAGCTGATGGGTTGGACTTGTCCATATCTTGTACTCTTTTCTGGTCTCAATTTCTTCCCTTGATTTTTCAGTTCTTTTTTTAATATCAACTTATATCCATATCTTCCTTCAAAACACGTTTTTCAAAGCATTTGTTCAGGTCTAGCCTTCTTCCATTCACAGGGTTTACTCTGTTCCTCTTATTCTTACCAGAACATATGAAATGAGTTTAACTTTATGATAGATGACATTATGGCAAATTCAACAAAAGTTATGTGTGAACATAATAGTTGCTTTCTTTAAAATAGCTGCTAAGGAACTATACATCTATTTTAATAATGTTGTTTTAGCAAGTCATTTTTGTAGTTGCTCTTCAGCAATAAGTACACTTACCTTCTTCTGAATCTACTTTAACAGTGACAAATTTGCTCTTTGCAAATTTGATCTTTGTGCATTTTAAAATTTAAATAATAGCTAATAATATTTAAATAAAAATTAAATAATAGCTAATAATATTTAAATAAAATTTAAATAATATAGCCAATTCACTGTGAATTATCTTACTGAGTAAAGAAGATGATCAGACTGTAATGTCAAGAACTAAATGTTAATGTTATTTTCTTTTTAAAAACATATCTGCATAAGAGAAATGTCAAAATTGAGACATTATGTTATTTTTGAAATAACATGTTTCCAGCATCCCAAGGTGAGTATTTTCAGTAATAGTACTTTGCTTATCTATTCTACAATATTTATTAAAGTGCAATTTTGTAACATCATGGGCCTATGCTCATACTGACCTGACTTGCACTTGCTTAGTGCTGTTTCATATTCTAATTCAACATCTGTTTATGTGGTAGACACTGGGTGAATAAGGTCACGGTCCTTGCCTATAAAGACTTCCTAATCTAGTTGAGAAGATAAAAATGCAAACAGTCCTGTGTGAAAAACAGATATCAGTGAAAGATAAAAGAAGCAGTACAGTGGAGGGACTGTCTGTTAGGGGTAGGAATTCGTTACAGTGTCTGCAAGCCTTCTCAGGAGTGAAGGATGAATGCTGATTAGAAGTTCTTCAAGAGAAGGAGGAGTCAGTCCAAGCTAAGGGAACAGAGGGTACCCAATCTGAAACAGCTAGATGTGTTTGGGGAATCTGAAGTCATTCAATACTGTTATCATCTAAAGTCAGAGGTATCAAGAAATGGGATCCAAAGAGGAAAGTCCTTGTATGTTCCTTTTTTAGAAGTTCCGACTTTGTCCTATAGGAGTCAGGGAAAGGCTCTGTGGGTAGGATTTCCCATCCCAACAGGATTGTAAACCCCCAAATCCAATTAATCACAAAAGTCCTGTCCTCCCTACCCCCATTTTTTTTCAAAATCGTCTCAGAACAGTCCATTTCTTTGCACTCTGCCATCTATTCCATTAATTCAGGGATTCACAGCTCCATGCTGGACTGTTTCACAAACTCCTGACTGGTCTTGGGCCTCCAGTGCACCTCTCGCTCTTGACAATCAATTTTGCACAGGATGATCAGAGCAACCTGCCCTTCCATCAAATCTCACCCCTGCTCAAAAACCTTCAGTGGTCTTCTATGATCTAAGGTAACACCCCTGTCTGCACCTTTCAGCTTGTTATTCAAAGTCTGTATGATCTGGCTCCCAGCCCCATTTTCCTCCTTGACTCCCCTAACTGCTAAGAGTGCCAAAAGTCATCTACTGTTCCCTTGTCTGTACTTCTGCTTTTATGTGGAGTCTTCCCTGAAATGACAGGTCCACACAGTTTGTTGTCCGTTGTTAATTTGAGCTCTTACAAACCCTCTTGTAACCAGGGCAGATCCCATCTCCCACTGTCCTGCCCAGAAATAACCAGTGTCCTGGGTATTGTCTTTTAGTATATACATATGCATCCCCAAATAATATATAGTATTGTTTTGAGAAAATTTAGATATACGTAAATGGCACACTTTATCTCCCTCTGCATTAGTATTTTTTTAACTATCATTTGGTTTTCAAGATTTATCCCTATCAACATACATGAAGATTGTCTTTTCAAATGCTGTATTATATTTCACTTTATAAATGTATTATTCATTATTCATTCTGTCCCCTAAGAATGGGCATTTAGGTTGGTCCCAATTTTGGGCTATTACAGTGTTACAATGAATATCCTTAGCTGATTTACTCATATACATTTTGCTGACTTTCTAATATCTTGTTGTCACCCCCAGATACTTTATGAAAAGTCTTCCCTCAATCCCCTAGTCTGCTGCATCAAGGTCTTAGTTCTTGAGATAGCTAATGCGTCTTTGGTATCATTCCTCTGTCTGAAGCATACTGCTACGCAAAGTAAGGCATTTAAGAAATATTTGCTAAACTAAAGAAAGACTGAATGGTGCAACACAGCTCTTGGGAAGGCCCTGTTCCTTTTAAATGGACTTTGGCGCCTTAGCCCCCATTTCCTTCTTTGACAGCAGTGGTCCTACTCTACCGCATTCCTATAGCTGGCAGGGGAGAGTGTGGGTGTGTGGGGGCGTGAGGTTTGCCTCTCCCTTCAAGTTCATGATCCTGGCAAACCCTAGTGTTGAAGTTCAGAGTCCTTCACCCACTGTCTTCAGTAGGGGTACGGCCCACCCAGGCACTCCAGCGCCAACCGAGCAAAGGCGCGTCGGAACCCAGCGCCGGTCGGAGAAGGATGGTTGGAGAGTGGCGGTGTCTGACTTCTCGTAGTAGATCCCTCCGCGCGGAGCTCGGGCCGGCGCTTCTTCCTGCGGGAAACCCCTGGGTGCCCAAGGCGGCGGGGCCGAGGCTGCGGCGACAGGGGGCGGGGCTTTGCGGTGGGAGGAGGCGGCCGAGGCGGAAGGACACACGAGGCTGCTTCGCTGCACACCCGAGAAAGTTTCAGCCAAACTTCGGGCGGCGGCTGAGGCGGCGGCCGGGGAGCGGCAGACTCGCGGTGCAGACAGCCGAGGCTTTCAAGCCTGCGCTTCAGAACGTAACACCGGGCGGCGAACCGCAGCAGCAGCAGGAGGGGAGGAGAAGTGGGGCTCCTGAGTCGGGACCCCCTCCCCATGTGGATCTGCCCAGGCGGCGGCGGCGGAGGAGCAGGCGACCGAGAAGATGCCCGCCCTGCGCCCCGCTCCGCTGTGGGCGCTGCTGGCGCTGTGGCTGTGCTGCGCGGCCCCCGCGCGTGGTGAGTATCTGGCTGAGGGGCGCTGTCCCCCGCGCTCCAGGCGCGTACCGGTGCGTTCACCCGGCCGGCCACCTGGGGCGGCCTCCTCCCCCTTCGCTTTCTGTCCTCTTACGAGAAGACAGGGCCCCGTGGCCCGCGCGGAGAGGGGCCACTTGTTTCCCGAAAGTTTGGACATCGTGGGTGCTGGTGGCGAGCCCCTCCCCCGCGCTCCTCGCCGGCTCCTGCTGGGCTCTGCGGCTGGCCCCACACACGCCTCCTCTGCCCGAGCGAGGCCGCGTAGCGAGGCTCAGAAACTGCTTCTTCCGAGCACTAGAGTTGGACTGTTTTGCCCTTTTGGTTCCGCGTTTCCTTGGGTCAGGGGAAAGCAAAGAGCGGGCCGCCCAAGGCAAACCATCGCCGACCACTGGCCGCGATGGGCAGAGCGAAGGAATGCCAGATTCTGGCGTGGAGCGAGCGGGGGCAGGGCCTCCGAGCACCGCGGCTCGCCACTTCACCGCCCGACTTCGCTTTGCCAAAGGGAAGCACGCAGTCTGGGTGTGTGGGTTTGGTTGGGATGGGGACAGGGTTTTGTGGAGCGCCTGAGTTTTGACACTCCGACCCGATTGGCCGTCTGGATGAGTTGGGTGTGTTGAGTCGGGCGTGTTGCTCTTGTCTTTGAAAGGTGGAGAGAGGAGTACTAGAGAAACTGGTGTGGCTGCATGCTAAGCCACATGATTTAAAAATTTCAACTGCTGTTATTCTTTCCGAGGAGCGGAGCTCTGCTGCTATTGCAGCCAGAGTCTAGATCCAGGAATGTGGTGTGACGATCACCAACTCCTCCAACCTGGCAGCAGCGTTCGCTCCTCTTTTTGGCATAGTTGGGGGTGGGGCAGGGGCGGGCGAAGAAAAGTGGATACGTTGGCTGATTCAAAGTACTTCCGTAGAAAGCCTCTTTATGGTTGGATAGTCCCAACAGTCTTTTTTAACTTGGTTGGAGCAGGGAAAAGAGAATCATATTTTACCCATCCCACCCACACTTCTAGATTCTGAATTTCATTAGACTGTTCAGTGGGAAAGAGCTTGGGTCTGGGGGCTCTGTTCTGTAATTCCGAATTCAAGTCTGCTATATTATTCACCAATAAAACGGGAATGAAAATACCCAGCTAATAGGATTAATTAAAAGAATGTATATTAAACTCATGGCTCTTAAAAGGTGTTCAGAAAGGCCTTTCAGGACAGGGAATAATTCTTTCTGAACACTGCTGCTAGTGGGGTGGTGTCTTGTGCATGTTTGTTGAACTGAAAAAGACTTGTTCTTTTCCTAAGCCTAATGTAGAGGAAGATTTTACCTGTATCAAAAGCTAGAACATGAACTACGTCTCCTTTCAAAGAAAAGGAAAATATGAGCTTCAGAAAAATATGGTCTTTGTTCATTGTTAATAGGCAGCCAACATGCCAGTCACAGATGTTCAAAAGAGAACAAGCTTATTTATCACCTGAAAACAGTACTGGGTTGTTTAGCACCAACCAGATACTTTTTGGAAAGTTCAAATTTCATACACTGCTAATTCTCTAAGAATTTCAGAAGTGGACCAGGAGACTGTGATGGTGAAGCAAAACTGTTGTTTCTAAAATATTTAATAAAAATGCGTGTAATGGTATTTTTGCCTTTCTTTTCTTTTGAGTGGAAGCTCTAGTATAGATGTAGATTTAGGATAAAGCAGCATATAATCAATGGGGTATTCTAAGTCCTTGGTTCCAGTCCTTGACCTACCATTAATTTATTTTATTTAGTAAATAGCATAGTCTTCATGATCTGTAGTCTCCCTACTCATGATATAGTACTAAAGACATAACCTTTATAGTTGTAGGAAATAATCAGTACAACTGTAATGTTATTACAAACTTAAGTCTTAAGTGATTAGACTGATGTCAGAAAGAGAGTTACTCTGCAACATAGGGCTTTCCTCATTCTAGGACCCCACTGCACAGAACTATAATCCCTGTTCATTCTTCTGTGCTGGTGAGATACTGCAATTACTGCTTAGCTTATAGGGGGTCAACTTATATGTTACTCAAGCTCCCTCAAAAGGTAGGATTTAGATATTTTGATTTTTAGACAGGTGTTCCTTAGATGCTAAACTGCTCTAATAGAAGAGATTAAAAATCCTGTTTCTTGGTACAAATCTTAAATCTCAGAGTCTAGCAGTGAAGGCTTCTTGAATCCTCCTAATCTATTATGATTGTGTTTTGCCAAGGTACCAATTATAACACACCCTTCCAAACTTTTGTGTGTTCCTGTGTTTGGCTTGTGGCCAATTGGTAGTTTAAACATCACTGAGTTCCTGAGGCAAGGAACTGTCAACCCATCTGTGTGATTGTCTAAATAGCTCTCCAGGACCACCCCTTGCTTCTTGTTTTCTTTTGCTTTGCAGTGGGAAGTGACTCCATGGTTTTGCTGCCTGCTAGACAATTTCTCAGCTGAATTCTATTGCTTTTTAAAACATCACAAAGAGCAGTTGTCTCTTTCAGATGGAGATGAAAATTTCCCCAAAACTATTTTCCCTTTGTTTTTCTATATTATCATTTATCCTTTTTTTTTTTTGAGGTGTGTATTGGGGTGGGGGTAGGGGAGAATAGTTATAGTGTCTCTTCTTTATGTTTTGATTTTTAAAAATGTTTATTCATATCTTACTGACATCTCTTCACCCTGTTCCCCACTCTACAGCCTTTTTTACAGACTTCTAATGGAATAAAGGAACAACTTTTGTTTCACCTGGATTGTAGTTGCTGGCTTTAGGACCTTTAAAGAGTGTTTAAATTCAGTGGGATATGCTTGGATGCTTCAGAGCAGTCTTACAATACATTTTAAAAATATCACACCCACAGAAATTCTATTTTGCCCACAAAATTTGCATTGATCTAGTTCCCACTCTCTGATGCCATTCCTAGTGATTCTCCTCCTTACCCCTTCCATTGTGGTTGAACAAAGCTGTGTCCTGACTGGACCAAAATCAGCTGGAATGATTCTTGGACTCAATACCCAGGAATGCCCGTACAGTAAGTCTGAGAATCTACATGTCTTTTTTAAAGGTTTTTAAGTGGTTCTGACATAGTTACATGGTTGGAAATCATTGATTAATTCCACTTTTTCTGCCATTAAGGTGGTATATAGGATCTTTCTTTCTGAATTTTAGTAATTTCCATAATGAACCAAAATCTTGAAAACCAACCTGGTGTTTAACCCTTCCAACTCTTGAGGAATTTAAAAACTGGTAACATAAAAGCTATAGAATATAATGTAATTTCTTCTTGTTCATCTGGGTACAAAGTATCTCTGTTGCTTCTTTAGAAGGCTTCTTGGTTGTCTCATTTTCCTTAAGCATCATCATTCACATATATCATTTTGGGGTCCTTTATCTATTTGTCCAAAATGGTTTGAGTAAAAAACTCCTACATGACTTGAATAAGAATTTATTTTATAATCTTTGTGTTGTGTTTATGGTTCATATTTAAGTCCTTCCTTTCTGAATATCCCTATAAATGTCTCAGCCTCACCCATTTTTCTCTCATCTTTCTGGATTCTACTTTTCCTGCCTTCCCTTTCTCTGCAAATGATTTGAAAACAAAAATTTTGCTTTCCTCTGCTTTTCTTCCTTTATCAGTCTGCTTGCTGTATGTGTAGCATTTTGGAATGATCACCCAACTAGGAGCCAGAACACCTGAATTCTCATTAGGTCTATTACTAATTAGTTTGATGCCTTTGTAGGTAGGAGAGGTACTGCTTTGGTCCTCCATTTTCTCATGTGCTTTGTCCATGGTCACAGAGCCAGTTACAGAGTGGAGAGTAGAATTCCTCTCTTCTGGTCTTTAGGTCTTAGACCTTTCCCACTCTCCATACAGCATACATTTTGTGTACAAATGAGTTTACGTACACAAAACCACTTAAAACATCTTCAAGTACTTAATGTGTGCTAGAGGAAGAGATTTGTGTCTTTTCTTTTATGTGTTTATTCTAATACATACACCACTACTCCTCTACCTGGCTTGGTGTCTTGGCTTCTAATAGGTTCTCAATAAATATTTGTTCAGTTGAACAATTATTTTTAGTCATTTTCTTATTCTGGATTACTGTGGTACTACTGGACAATTTGTAAGTAGTATTTGCAAGAATCATTGCTTACCTTACATTTGGGGAAGAACCAAATTTTCCCCTTCACCATGTGTTTTATTTAAACTTGCCATTTTGATTTTTTTTCTGTCTCTGTGGTTTCTTTCTCTCTTTCTTTCTTTTTTTTTCTGATCACTTCTGCTATTTATAAAGGTCACATTGACTTTGGAATCTTAACTTCAAAGGCACTGGCATCCACCCCCTGCCTCTCACTCTCTACTGCTTCCTGTATTAACTACTGTAGGCCAGCAGTTTCTGTTATATTGTTCAAAATTGGCATGACTTATTGTAAATTTGTCATTTTTTGAAATAGCATTGTTTATACATTAGAGCTAACATTTTTGAGATTTTTCATCTTAAGCTGGATATTGCATATGTTTGCTAGACTAAGAGGATATGTACATATTACCTGAACACCAACTAAAAAAGAAAACTCTTAAGGTGAGACATGATAAATAGATATTTGTGAGAACCACATGGCATGTGAGTTTTCTCTCGAACAAGATTATTTTTATTTCCTCTTTGAGAGCAGCGACTCTGCTGCACACATCCCTTCTCTGTCTTCTAGAACTGGAGAATTTGTCTGGCATGTACCCAACATGCAGAGACACCTGAGCATCAGGTATTAATTGAGCACTTGTGACTCCTGCTTTGCCACCTTGGGAGGTTGTATTGGAGAGGCAGATGGTGAGTCAAGGGCGTGTCCCTCTGCTTTCTCCTTTGATGAGATAGCAACAGTTGAAACCTGACCCTACCTAGAATTTTATGCTATCCCTTTTTATTAAGCATTGCTTGGAATTTTCCAATTTGTTGACTTATGTGTTGGCAGAAGCTTTAATAGTCACCTATTCCTTCTGTCTACCTCACGCTGGATGAGATTCTCTTGTAACGTCTTGGACAAGATGTAGCATACTTTCTCTCTGTTTGACCACCTCTGTTTCTCTCTGTTTGACAGTCGCTCCCTATTGCCTGAGGCAGTTAAGTCTCTTTGACCAGCTGTAATTCTTAGAAAGACCTGATGATATTCAGCTATAATCTGCCTGTCCATGATTTATACCCATTGGCATCATCTCAGGACTTTGTCTCACAACGTCTTGAGCCCTATGTGGATACAGGGACCCCAAAAAGGGTGATTATATAACTTACTAAATTGGCAGCCCTCTGTCTATAAAAGTGGACCTAGTGAGGAACATGAAGGCCATCCTGGCTGAGGTGATTGCTTAAGTGTTTCATACCTTCCTACCCAGGTGGGCCCTGGTGGGAGGAAAAAATTTGTCCAGTAGTGTTTTACTGACCTTTTTTTATGATCATAATACCTTGGTGTTCTGGAGATTCTAATTCAGTGGGTCTGGAGTGGTGTTTGGGAATTTGTATGTTCAAGAAATAGCCAGATGGTTCTGATGTTATGGAAACTTTGGAATCAAGACGGAATGGATCTGGTAAATCAAGGTTTTGTTTCCTTTGTATTTTTGTTTGCTTGTTTGGTAATGCCATACATAGATTGCCTTGTCTGGGTCCTGCGGTCACTTTTTACCCCCTTGAATATGTCTGTATTTTCCTGAATGCATAACTTACTAAGGTGAAGGAAGCACCTCTGATTTGCCCTTAAAGCAAGTAAAGTTGTTTTTTTGTCTTTAAAAAAATAATAATCTGCTAACTCCCCCATAATGTTACGTGAGATACCAGAATACATAGGGGTTCCACACCTTTTTGGTGTCCATTAAGGAGTTCTGTCTTCAGACCTTGCGAGTGATGCTTCCTTTGAGAGTGCTGTTGTATTAACCTATGAATGCATACCAAATGGCAGGAATTTCCTTTCAGTGTATTACTTTGAAGACACGTCATGCCCCTTATTTCAGGCAGTCTTGATTTTTGAGGTGTCTGGGTTATACAACAAAGTAGAGTGAGAGAGGGGGATTAAAGGGAGAAGTTAGGGTTCTTGAGCAGAACCAAACAGTCTGCAAGAATGGGCCCAGGATTGTTTCACTTATGAAGACACTTGATCCCATCAAGAACTGTATGTGATGGGATGAAGGCAGTGGGTTATGGATGTCCCTGTGGACTCCAGATGGGCCAAAGTGTTTCTTAGTAATGATGGGAGGCTAATTGTTTATCTTTCCCCCCACCTCCTTTCCTTTTTGAGGGGGAATATTAGCTATGTGGCAGAAAACACTTTGTTTCCTTAAGAAGAAGAGCAAAAACCAAGAAAGAGGGATGGTAAGAGTCATAATGATCAAAGCAATTATTGTATTATTATTATGTAAATCTATGCATTTCTATGTAATTCTCTGATAGGATCCCTATTAGTTTTAAGACCTATCATCTTTGTAGCTCAGCTGACTTAATGGTGTGTGGGGGGGGATTGTGGTGTGCTGTCATACTTAATTAGTGTTTTCCCCTTGCCTCATGTGGTAGGGAGTACAGGGCATTCTAGTCTCTGGATGTGTTGGAACCATTGGCCAAGTGGAAGTTACGTTCCTTCCCCCCAGAGCTGACATCTCATGGAGACAAGACGGTTGGGCACACAGTTTGGAGTATTAAGTACAGTGATTTAGTGATTCCACTCTCTGAAAGCAGTTTGGGTGACTAAGATCTGTAGGGTCTGGAGGAGTAAAGCCACGTCCTGATACCACCAGGCAACAGCAGTCCCGCCTCACCATCTGGGCTTCTCTGCTGTAGTGTACTTTTATGCTATTTTCTCCTTCCCCTATTTTAATTTAGAAGTATCAAAGCTTGGAGGAATGGACCCTTTTGATTGGCAGGGTTATAAATATAAATTTGGCACATCTTGTGGTGTTTTGTTACGTCTGTTAGTGGGTTCATGGGAAGAGAAAGAGCTGTTATCCTTAGTCCTGGATGTCAGGCCTGATCTAGGGCAAGTTAAGGTGAAAATATCTTCTTTGGAAGATCCAGTTCTCAGTGGCAGTAGCTGAAGGAATTTCTCATCACTGTCAGGCAATGACTGAAGTGTGGTGTGGACACACCCAGAGCTGCTGCTGCAGGTGGCGTTGATGAATCACGTATCTCCCTCACCCTTTTGTACTTGTCTTGGCAAAACCCTGTCCTACCTGCTTCTCAAAAGTCTGTGCCTTACTAGATGTGATTGAACAAGCTCTTGGGGGTAATTCTGCTGCTCCTAGCCCCTCTTGAACTGCAAGCCATTGACCCTGACTTAGCTGTGCTGCTTCTGGTCTTCTGCCCAGGAAGTGAGGGGCCTGGGTCTCTCTTCCCGTTGAAGGCACCTTTCCCCAGAGGCCTCCCTGGGGCAGTTTCTGGTCTTCAAGTCAGTTCCTTCTGCAGGTTATTGGCAGCTGTGTAGTAACTCTGGGTTCTTTGAATATATCAGTAAAGCATCATGCCAAGATGGAGTCATCCTCGCAGAAAGACAGGTTCAGTGTGTGGTGTTGCAGAACCTGTTTCTGGGTTAAGAGTTGCTCTCCCATCCTTATACATGTTTATTCATATTAAGAGAGAGTATGTGTATTTTGTGAGGTAAGGAAAACATGATGATAACATTTTAATTGGAGTCAGATATTGTCTCCTTAATAATATGTTTTCATTTAACAACTAGCATCCCTTCAAAATACAAGTTTGCGTGCTGTGGTTACATTCTAAAGTATGCTACCTTATTTGGAGGTAGGTACCTTTTTTTTTTTTTAAGAGATGGGGGATGGAAAGAGAGAGAGAAAGAATATGAATATGAGCGAATCAATTTTATTTATTTTTCCATCTGGCCTTCATTTCTCCAACCTTTAGTTGTGTATGTGGTGCAGGGGTTTTGGATCCTGGTCTTTGGGCTTGCTAGGCAGGTGCTCTAACTGCTGAGCCACTGCTCCAGCCCAGGGCAGGTGCTTTTTAAAATTATGTGGTTTGCTTCTTTATCATCTCTCTCTCCCTCTCTTTTTAAAAAATGATTGTGGAAAGCTTTTAAGTCTCACATTTTCAGTAGTCTATTTTAACTGGTGCCTAGCAGGGAAAGATTTCTATCTTAGCATTCTTACCCAACATTCAAATAATAATAATTGAATACTGCCTACTAAATAATTTTGTTGAGTTTCTCATATGAATACTCTCAGAAGCAGATGGTGCTGGTTGGTTACCTTTTCGAAATGGTAGGTGTAAGTAAGCTGTAAAGATATTTTTGTTTAATTCTCTGTTTTCACATGCATTTGTGCAGAAAGTGTTACAACTCATTAAAATATGAGGATGTATATATACACACACACATGTGCATGCACTTGTGCATATGTTTTGAACACGAGATCAAACCCAGAGACCCTTTACCACTTAGCTACATTCCTTGAACTCGCCTACTTGTGCATGCCAGGCCAGCAACGTACCACTGAGCCACCACTCCAGCCCCATTCCTTGGCATTTGTATTTTTTATTTTGAGGTAGGATCTTGCTAAGTTGTCATAGCTGGCCTCAAACTTGTGCTCCTCCTGGGATTATGGGTGTGTGCCATCATACCCAGCCTAGAACCTGTATATTTTGATTATTAGTTTGATTTGATTATTAGTTTTTATATGTTTTCCTTTGCTGTAAATATGACTGTTCATGTGCTAGATCATCATTAATTGGAAACATTAAGCCTATTTACTTTATTACAACATTTAAAACAATCGAAATTTTTATGAGAATTTTTAGGAAAAAGACCATATCCTGAGACATGCAAGTCTTTGTCATTATGTTGCTATTTTAAGTAAGTAACAATTTATAGAGATTCCCACTGACCCATATCTTCTAAGAGATTTAAGGAAAATAGTTGTATCTAAAACAATCACTGTAACAATTTTAGGTAGGTTTACGTAGCAACAGAATTAGCCCGTATGTTTATACATAATTAACTCATATTTATACTTCATTGATGTTCTCTGGCACCTTTACAAGGGTGTGTGTGTGTGTGTGTGTGTGTGTGTGTGTGTGTGTTGGGGTTGGAAAAGTAACTACATTTAAAAATAGTTAAGGATGTTTTCAAAATCTAGAAAAGTATAAAAATACATAGTCACACCACTGTTAATATTTTGGTATACGTAATTGGTCTTTTTTTTTCCTATGCTTAGATTTTGAAGAGTTATTGATTCATAAAACATTTTCTATAAATAGGCAATTTTCTGTTTTGCTTTTCTTTGGTGAGTATATGTATTTTAATTTTTGAAAGCATTTTTTCATAAGGTTTAATAATTAGGTAATATTTTAATAATGGGTTTACTATGTTTTGATCATCCTCCTTTGATTCAATACTTGATTGATTCCAGCTCTTTTATTTTTAAATTTTCATATGCATATGTCATTGATCATTTTCATACAGAAAGTTCCCTTTTAAAGATATTTCCAATTAGCGAGGTTTTCGGAAGAGAGATTACTAAATCCAAGAGAGTGATATTCAAAAATAAGGAAAAAGGATTTTTGAAAAATAGGAAAATGTAAAAGAAAATTAAGATCTTCAGTAATCCTATCAACTCTAATCGAAACCCCATAATTTATAATTTGATGCTTTCAAAGCAGTTTTTATTTTTGGTGTCTGTTATTGTAATTGAGATTTTAATGTAGATACGGTTTTGTCCTCTGCTTCTGTAGCACTTGAAATTATATGAACATTTTCCACATACATAAATATTATTTAAGAATGTGGTTCCCAAGGCTGTCTGCTGTTTTCCTGAGGATCACATACTTCATTTAAACTGAAATTTATTCTTAGTTTCCAGTTTTCATAGTCATAAATAATGCTGTGATGAACAATTTTTTGTTCATAAATTTTAGTAGAAACATTTACTTCCTAATACAGACTCCCAGATGTTAAACTATTTAACGAAAGAATCTGAATTTTTCTGTGGCTTTTAATACACAGGGTCAAATTCCTTTTCATATAGTTTGATGAAGTTATACTTTCATTAGCAGAATATGATACTGCAAATGTTCCGAACACTTGTCAGTACTAGGCTTTCTTTTTAAAACTCTTTGCCATTGTATGAGAGGTAAATGCTTCCACATCTTAGTTTGCCTCTCTGATTACAGTAATGTTGAATGCTCTTTCATGTGATCTGTGGCCATTTGTATTGCCTTTTCTTTTTGTTTATTTATTTGATAAATTGTGTCTTTTACCCATCAAAGTGTTCAATTTTTCTAATTTGAAAAAGCTCTTTAAATATTTAGGGTTTTAGTTCTTTATCTTAAGTATACCACAATATATATTACAACAATTGACACTATATAATATTAAATTGCTGTCAACTTTGATAAAAAATTATTCATTTGATTAATCTTTTTTGTTTTAGTAGACTTGGTCTTTTTTTTTTTTTTTTAAGAGAGGACAGTGAGAGAGAAAGGGAGAGACAGAGAGAATTAATTTTTATTGAGTTTTTCACTTGGCCTTCGTTGCTCTGACCCTTGGTTGTGTGTGTGGTGCTGGGGTTTGAACCTGTGTACTTGCGCATGCCGGGCCGTAACCTCTGAGCCACCACTCCAGCCCCTTGATCAATTTTTTTTATGTATTTGTTAACTGATATTTTCTGTAGCTATTTTAAAATTCTAATCTGACCATATCATAAAGCAATATGCTGTCAATAATATATGCCTAGGAAATATACATTTATTTTAATACTGAATAAAAAAGGAAAGCAGCATATTCTGGAGAAAAAATTGTGATTTGGGGTGGGTTGGGGACTGTTCTCTCTTCCCAGATATCCAAGATTCTTAAGGACTCTGAAAGGCAGGACTACAGGATGTCCACCATACACTGCTAATTTTGACTCTTTGACCTAATTGATAAGTCTGTACAGTGGTCTGGCCAGTCATTTTGGTCAACAGGATGACTAAGATCCCCTGCCCTTCCCCTCCCGAAATTGATTAGTTGTGGGACAAAACTGACTGAAGCAACCTGTTGTTTTGTCCCCATGGATACCACCTGTTTTCTTCCATTTCTCCCCCTAGCTCCCCACTGTCCCAGTGCAGGCTGTGTGCACAGTGGGTAGAAGATCAATGCTGTTGCTAAAGAATGTTGCAATAAAGAAGAGTAGATTGCTTTTTTCCAAGCTGGTGTGTTCTTGGTGCACCCCACTGCTTTTGACATTCAGCGTCCAGCTGAACTGCTGTGTGCAGAAGCCCTGCAGGTCTTAAGTGTTTGGTTCGGAGTAATTTCACTCAATATGAATGCTTTCTTAAGTATCACTGGAATTTACTGGGCTGGTCGTTTGCCAGCTATTACCATATTTAGTGTGGGGAGACCTGGGGAATGAGGGCATTTCTGACCAACCAAAGAAGGAAACTTCTCTGAAGGACTGCTTTATTTATTTATTTCTTAAATGAGGAGGTTAAAAGAATGCCAGTTAGATTAAGACTCCCAATTTGTGTCTACTGGTCTTGTTTCTGTGCCCCTTCCATGCAATTAATCTGTGAATGGAAAAAGAGATCTGAAAGTGAAGTTCTTTCTTACTCTGATGTCTAATACTGTTTCTGAGAGGAAGTAAAAGAATTATTAGGTGAAGCTGCTGGTTAAAAACTTAGGTTGATGAGTATTGGTTTTCATCTTTTCTCTTTAAGGCTTGGTAATTTTCTATTCCTGATCTGATTTTATTTGGGCCTGGCCCTTGTCTTCACCCTACTTTTGGGATCATCAGTCTTCCTGTTGTGGCTTAATATTTCTCTGTCTCACGTATTTTTTTTCTTCTCCATTTTAGAGATGGAGATTACAAATATTTGCAAGGACCAGTATATACAATTAACATAAAAGTGATTTTGTAAAATAAAATAAGATAATTCCTAACATTTATACAGCAATTTATAGTTTATAGAAAACTCTCACATAGTTTCTCCTTTAATCTTGATAAAACGTTGATGCAAATCGAGCCTGAGAGAGGTTAGATGACTCTCTGTACCATTTACACATAAACAGCAAGTAAGAGAACCAGGTATTAAAATTATGACTTGATTTTTTTTATATGGTGGCTTCTTTTTTTTTTCCTTTTTTAAAAGAATGTTAATTTTTTTACTGTGTCATTCTGCTGGGGGCTTTACATGTCTTTCTTCATATCATTCACATGACTATCTTGTGGGGTAGATAGTATTTATCTACAGTACAGGCAAGGAATTTGGAGGTTGGGTTCATAGCTTAGCATGTTGGAGTGAGTCATAATGAGGGATGTAGCCAGGATTCAAACCCCAGTCCAGCTCCTGGGCTTCTGAGATTTGTTATAGTGCTATTGGTACATTCTTAATTTTCATTTCATTCCGACCCTATGAGATAGGATTGGGAAGTATGGAAACTGAGGTTTGTAACATGCTTAGGATAATGCAGGTAGCAAGAGGCTTATTTGAGAAGATTTAGAGTTTGGTCTTTCCCCATAATCCTTACGTACTCCACTACATTGCAGATGCATATTTTTGTGATATGAATAACTAAAAATCAATTCACCAAACTACGTTCTTTGAAGAGCCGATCTGTTTGGAATCTTTTGTTTCTTCTGACTGGGTCTGAACAGGTGAGAATTGAATGCCTGTTGGTTGATGGATGGATCAATGGCCCATGCTTTTTAGTTGATTTCCAGTACCAGGACAAGCAGATAGAATTCAGAGGAAGAAGGAGGGGACTTGACATTAAGGATGAGTCTTTAGGCTGAAATGAGCCTCAGCAATTTAGCAGCCCTTCAGAGGATTCCTCTCCTGAGCAGTGGCCCAGACTCCTGTTGGCTCCGCTTGGGGACACTCCTGTTTGTGAGGGACTTGTCAGCTTTTGTGAGAAGTTGGGGGTGCTTACAAGTCTGGCTCTGAATTTACTAGTGTTGTATCCTTGGGCAAATTTCTTAAGAACTCTGTACCTTGGTTTCATTATTAATAAAATGAGGACAATAGCAGTACATAAATGATGGTTTTCTTCTGAGGATTAAATAAGCTTATAGGTATTAGATTCATAGGATGTCTGGCATGTAGTAACAGTATAGTAAATATTTTTTGATGGTGTTCTGTTTTTCTCTTTCTTTTTCTTTTTTGCAGCACGGGGATTGAACTCAGGGGTACTCTACCACTGAGTTATGTGTGTGCATCCAGCCCTTTTTTATTTTTAATTTTTGAGACAGTACCACTAATTTGCTGGAAATGATGGACTTGCACTTGCCATCCTCCTGTCTCAGCTTCCCGGATAGCTGGGATTACAGGCATGAGCCCCCGTGCCTGGCTCTCAGCGGTGTCCTTGCATGGGAGATAGGAGCATCACCTTGGCTGCGTGCACGTTGTTCACTGGCTCCCTGTGACTTCATAAAAATCGAAGATCATAGTTTTTGAGTCTGTCCCCTTAATGGGGTATACGTCCCATTTAGAGAAATTTTGTCTCTTGTGCAAATTGTATTGATAGGTATTAAATCGTTTCCTCTTTGGGCTGGAGCATTGGCTCAGCAGTTATGGTGCTTACCAGGCACGCACAAGAACATGAGTTCAAACCCCAGCACCACGTACACAACAAAGTATTGGAGCAACGAAGGCCACATAAAAACTAAATTAAAAATTGACACTCTCTCCCCCTGTCTCTCTCTCTCTGTCCCTATCTCTTTTTTTAAAAAAAGAAAAACATCATTTCCTCATTTCATTTTTGTGGCTAGATGTCACATTCAGTGATATTTCTGAGGTACAGCTTTGAGAATACTATCAAGTCCACTGTTCTTTTGCTTAAACTTCCTATGACATGGCAAACCTCATCACATGCCACTCAGTGCTACCACGAGGAATACTAGTCTAGAGCTGCAATACTTGATGTTTTCATTGGCTTTAAAGCAGTCAAAGAATGATTCCTGGTAGACATTTTGAAATAATAAAAATACCTCACCATTAGTCATTAAAATCTCAGGCTTTTGGAGATTTGGGGATCTCAGGCTGGTAACCACCCATGTAATCTATCCTTATTTTATTTTAAACTATCACATGCATCTTTTATTCAGCAGAATAAAATTTTTAAGAGAAAGGAGAGAGAGAGAGAGAGAGAGAGGAAGAGAGAATCAACATTATTTAGTTCTTTTAAAATCTGGTTTTGTTTGCTCCAACACTTAGTTGTGTATGTGGTACTGGGCTTCTAACCCAGGTCCTCGTGCATGCCAGGCAAGTACCACAACTGCTGAGCCACCACTCCAGCCCAGTAAATATAGTATTGAAATAAAATAAAATAAAATAAAATTCAATACAGGAAATTTATTTTCCTGTTGATTTATATGGGCCCTGGGAACCATTTCCACTATGGTTGTGGAAAAGAAACAGCCAAGATTCAAAATATTTTAAATAAGACAGCATTATATTGCAATTTTCTTTGCTTTTAAATTCTGAATGTTAAATTGACCACTACTAAATAATAAGGTATGATAGTAACTGGCTTTTTACTTTTTCCCCTAAAGAAGTAGAGGTCATTTCAGAAACTAAAATGCAAGCTTATTCTTGGGCAGTTTTTAATTATGTTTTTTTTTCCCCTCAGGTAGGATTTTTCTTGGCATTAGGAGAAATATTATTTATTTATTTATCCCCCCAACACATATAAATGTGTTGTGCATTTTCCAGAATTAAATGATTGCATAAGTATTATTTGGCTTCTTGGGGGAGCAAAGAGTAAGCTACGTTATTGATTCCCCCATTCCTCCCTGTCATCCCACCCTCTCCTGTCCCTCATGTCTCTTTCCTCCCCCATACTCCCATCCAACATATCTGTGGTTCCCCTAGATTATGTGTTGCTTTGACTTTGGTGAATCTAGTACATGAGCTTGACCTTTCACCCAAGTCTGGATTTTGCTCGAACCTCCACGAACCAGGGAAAACATTTGACCCTTGAGTCTCTGCGTTGGCTAATTTCTCAGCATAATTTCTTCCATTGCCATTCATTTACCTTCAAAGACTGTAATATTGTTGTTTGTAATATCCAAGTAGAACACCATTGTATATAAATATAAATACAGCTTTTGGTTCCATTTATCCAGTGAAAAGTATCTGGGTTGATTCCATCATTTAGCTGTTGTAAATTGAGCTGCTATGAACGTTGATTTTGCTGTGTCACTGTAATGTGATGAATCTAGTTCTTCTGGGAAAATTCCCGGAAGAGGGTCTGTTGTTATTTTAAAGATGAGGAAACAAAAGTTTTATGAAGCAGACTAGCTAGAGTGATTGGAGCCAGGTCAGGGTTTCTTGTTCTTGTTTTTCTGGTTAAGTGTTTTTTCTTCAGTGCTCACTACTGAGATGATGTTTTAGTACGTTGACTCTCTGGATTTTGAGGCCTGGAAAGGGTTAGTGTCCGAGCCTACAACAGTGAAGGAGCAGGAGGAGTGAGGGAGGGCAGAGGTGTGGCCATATTGAAAATGTCAATGACAACAGAGAAAATATTTGCCTGTAAGTCTCTGCCTGTCCCTTTGGACTTCTTACAGTGTCATGACAACCCAGCAGGTCTGGTGTCACTAGTGATTCAGAATTGGATTAGCCAGGACTGGTGTAATTATTTTCTCAGGAAAAAGGCTTCATATTTGGACATTTGTTTCCCATGACAGTTTGCTTATCTCAAGTTTTGGCATCGTTGAACAAATGGTTGTCAGGTTTTTTGTTTTGTTTTGTTTTAAGACACAATTCCAAATTTTATTTTGCAGATTTTGCAAACTGTCTTCTACCTACCACTCCCTTTTGCCCTCTGTAATTATTTCTAAGACTTTGTTTTTCCATTGTGGGAGCACTATGAAAGGTTTTCTTTTATAGTCTGAGATATTTATAATTATGTGTAAGCACAGTTTACAGTAAATGTAAGTGGTGCACATGTTAACTCAAATACCGTTAAAACACTTCAGATATTTTCCTATAATTTAAATCTTTCAAAAAAGCCAGCTTAAGCTGATTATGGTATAAAAGTTATACACTAAGGTAGCTGAATTTGGATGTAATGCAGATAAATGGGAATGTCACTTTGGAGAAACAGGGAGTATTTACATGAAAGCTGATCCAAGGCATGCCTCCTTGTTAATAGAGTGAACCAGGCAGACTAAAATCTGTTCTCATGGAGCTTATGTGAGTATCAGTAGCTTCTACATATTGAGGGTTTGTTATGTGACACATGCTTGGGAGGACAGAATTTTACTTGTTTCTTTTAGTCCTTAGAATTGGTGATTCCTGCTTGCAGAAAAGTTAAGGAATGGTCATGGAAGTCACCCTGCTAGTCAGTGAATCAGGGCAGCAACTGGAATTCCTCTTGCCTGACTATGAAGCTAACACACTTAATCACAGTAAATAATGCCATTGTCTGTCTGTCTCCTGGAATCCTCTAGTCCCACAGATAATGCCGGTTGTTTTTTGTTTTTGTTTTTTTAAGAGCGAGGGGGACAGTGAGAGAGAGAGAGAGAAAGAAAGAATCAATTCTATTTAGATTTTCATCTGTTTTTTGTTGCTCTGACACTTAGTCGTATATGTGGTGCTGGGGTTCGAACCTGAGAACCTGGTAACTGCTGAGCCACCGCTCCAACCCCGATAATGAAGTTTTGAATTTAATGACATCTTGTGTTCTAAATTGACTTGTATTTTACTTTTCTGAATAACATCTTAACTCTTAATGAGCACTTACATAATACGGAAATTGTTTAAACTGCAAACTTCCATCTTGAGAAGTTCTAGTTCCTTCTAAATCTTTTTATAACTAGGAAGAATGGATTTTGTGTTTGTTGCAATACAAAGAAAGTTGTCTAGCTATTCTTTCCCTTTTACTTCTTGACCCCAAGAGAATTCTTCAGTAGATTCAGACCAAGAATGAATGTGTAGCTTTTTTGTTTTTAAATAAAAGTATTTTTTAGAAAGATTGAAAATGGTAGTCCAGAGTCATATTTTCACTCAGAAATATCTGATGCCAGCACTTTTAGTTACAAATGGCATTCTCTGGATCAGAAAGTTTTATTCTTAATTGTAGCATTCCAAAAGGTATGTGAGAGACCACTTCAGTGACTGGAATACTTCCACAGCTGAACAATGGATTTGGTCAAAACTACCCAGTGCTAATCTGTCCTGACCAGGAATTTTGGAGTTAACTGAGTGCAGCATTCTGCACATATTGTTATAGAACAAGAATGAGGACAGCTTTGCTTTTTTTCCCTTTTCTGTAAACTTTATTATTATGTTCTTCGTTACTGAAAACTGGTGGGCATCTGTACTAATGTGAAAATTATGTTTGACACCAGTAGAAATCCCAGCTTGCCCCTGCTGTTTCAAAATGCAAGTTCAGGCATATGGGTCCTTTCAAACATTCCTAGCTTTCTCCTTAGATTTTGGTTGTTTACCATCAGTTGAATGATAAAAGAGAGAATGCCTAGGGTTACCAAAGATAATAAAAGATAAATGACTGTCAATATTGATTGTTTATTTTAAAATATCTTTCAGAATGACTTTTAGAGACTCTCCCTTATTACATCTTGATTTTGACTTTAACCTACGTGGTAAGTTTATAACCAGATATAATTGACTTTAATTCTTACTAACCAAGAATATTGGACAAGCCGCTAAACTTCTTTCTGAATTTCCTCATTTCTATAATGGGAATAATGGTGATGTCTAACTTGCAGGATTGTTTGTAAAGACTGGGAACAGCACATTTAACGGTGCTTGCATGGTTCTGGGCACAAAATAGGCACCCAAATGTGGGGGCCCTGAACTTTAAACTTCATTAGTCTCATAGTAATTCCCACTTTGGAAGAAAGAGTCTGAGAATACTTGTCTCTAGACCTCTTTGTTTCAATTTCTTTTAATGACTCCCTTCAAGCTCTGCTTCATTGCCAAGTCAAGATTATGGATTACCTAAAGAACAGACTAAAAGCACTATTGTCTAGTAATTTCAAGTTTGTAGATTAACCCAGTATGAATCAAAAGCCTTTGTAACTCCTTTGTGTGTTCATAGTTGGCAGCCTCCTTCACCTCTCACCTCAGAAGCAGTTGATTCATAGAAAAACATTATTTAGGATTTCATATCAAAGCTGCAGGACTCTTTTAATAAGGAGGAACCTACTTGGTTGGATTATTTGTTTCCATCTTTCATCCCTGAGTCTTCATGGAAATCAGGTTTGAAATGTTAGAAGCAATTGGTTTTCAGCATTGGGAAAGCTTATCTAATCAGGCATGTGAAGTGGCCTATGTTGGATTTTTGTGCCAGAGAAGGCCAGAGGAGATGGAGGAGATTATTGCTCTTGCTTGTTAATTCCTAAGCATGTTTGAGGCACTAGGAGAATAGTGGGGAAATTGTTTTTAAAGAGTCATTGAAGTTATTTTCACTAGCTTAATATATGTGTATTTGCCAGACCCTATGGGCCAGAGGAATGAGTCTTATAATCATACATAAGTGTATATGATTTAATATGAACCATATAATCATTTATTATTTCTAGGCTAGATAACAAAGGTTTTCTGTTTCATAGAATTTTGGACTGGGAATTTTACTGGTATAAAACAATATTTCATATTAAATAGTGCTCTCCATTTTATATACTGACCTTATTTGAGCCCTAAATGAACTCTGTTAAAGATGGAAGGCTAATTATATTATTAGTTTTATAAATGAGACTAGCAAGTCTCCAATAGCTTAAGGGGATTCTTCTGGATCACGTGATCAGTGTCAGACAAAGCCAGGGCTAGAACCCAAGTTCTGATATGTAGGGTGGTTTTTGTTTCATGATACCATACCACATTGCCTCCTCCATAGTACTCCTAAATCTGTGTTCAGTTCCCCATGACATGGACGGGTTCTCTTCTGTTTGATCAGAGCTGTGTCAGAAGATGACAAGGGTGAACCAGAACTTAAGGATTCTGCTCCCAGATGGGTCAGTTAGCTCTTCTTTCCTTTTTTGCTGTCTGTCTTCCTTCATTTCTTTCTTTCTTTGGTGCTGGGGATGGAACCCAGGACCTTGTGCACCTTGGGCAAGTGCTCTACCACTGAACTACATTCCCAGCCCAATTTAGTTTTTCTTGAAGCTATTCTGTGCCTGTGATGTTAACCACTTGGGCCTGTTACCTAATCAGGATGTTGATCCACAGTGAAACAGGCAGGAGAGCGTGGCTGACGTGGCTAAACAGCACGACCTCCACGTGCTCTTCCAGTGGGTCCAGAATGACCTGTTAACTTACAGCATTTGTAATTCTGTATTGTCTCTTTCTTAGTATTGTTCCTCAGCCATTTGTAATGGTTTCAAGTGTTGGTTCTTCCTGGGTAGCCTTGAATGATTTTACTGTTCCTTAAAATTTCCTAAGTTTCTCAAGAACATACATCTTTAATGTAATTTTATGTCATGGGGTTCTTGGCATTTCTCTCCTCAATCATTGTAACTTTAAATTTAAACAGAATGCACATTGCGTATGCAGAGGGGCGTGTCAGTATTGCATGGTCACTTATGTAAGCACACTGCAGTGTTTCTTCTTTTAATCAAAATGAGGAAATAGAAAATGTGTTGTTGTGGTTGTTGTACACATACACCCACAAGGAAATGTGTACCTAGGCTTTGTGGGAACTGTAACTGATACATTTCAGGGAAGAAAATGCATACCAGCTAAAATTTTAACTGTCAAATGTTCATGAGGAGAGAGAAAAATTAGCAACCTCACATTGTATGTCAGGTCAGCTAATGAATTCTAAGGCTGATGGCACACGTAAGAGCTCCTGCCTTGTTTACATCTATTAGCAAATGGTACTGTGCTTGCATTACCACTATAACATATTTTACAAGGTGTGCCTTCTATTCTAGGAGCCTTCTGAGCAGACATTCTTTCAGTTGTTTAATATTTGACACCTGACCACAAGGAATTAGTTGAAGGTTTGACACCTCAATATCAACAGAATGCCAGGTGGATCATTTTGACTCCTACAGCAATCCAGCTTGACACTTGGCCTCACTCTGCAGTCAGCTGAGAGTTTCCTCCGTAAAGACCACTGTCATCTGGCCATATCAGGACTGTGCACTTCTCATGGAGAAGAATTTGGTAGTGGTATATTGTGAGAGTTAAAATTCCCTGTTCTCCACCATCCTGAGAAAAGGCTGCTTCTGAGGCATGTAGGCGATCCAAAATGAATTTAAGTTTTCATGGAAGATTAGGATTAGTTACTAGACGTTTACATTCCCTGCAGTAGTTAAATTGAGTAAAGTGTTAAATTTCAAATTTGAAAATTTAGATATCCGAATTAAAAATTAAACTGTGTGTGTGTGTGTGTGTGTGTGTGTTTCCTCAACAAAATTTTCATGGTAGTGCCTATTTTCAATTGTTAAAGAACAGTTTCCAGAATGCTGCTCAGGTCTAATGAAAAGATTTAGGGAAGTTGTAACTAGTTTAATAACCATCTGTGGAGTGACATAGATTGACACACCCAATTACACAAGACCAGAGTCTGAGAACTGTTGATGTGCAATCATCCCATCAGCATCTGCTCGTCATTATCAACAACAATAATGGCTCAACTATTTCTTTGGGACCACATGAAACGACAGTGCGCCCATATCAAAGGAAAAGTCAGACCTGATGAAAACATAGCCCTTCCTCAATTCCTTATTCCCAAAATCCTCTTTGTGTGTGTGTGTGTGTGTGTGTGTGTATGTGAGGTTTTGAAAGAATTCATTTTTTAGAATGAATTTTAAAATATACATTTTTTTCTTCTTAAAAATCATGTCTTTTTCTGCTCAAATTTTTGCCCAAATCAGGAAGGGCCAAGGTACTATGGGTCATTTTTTAAATGACTAATTTCTTTGTCATTGAGAGCCTTCACTTCAATAGAATCATGCAGCTTTATATGTATGAAAATATTCAGAACTTTTTCTAGTTTATAGTTTTGTCACAACCACCATTAAATCATTTATGGACACTTTCTAATGTAAATCATGGGAGAGAATGAATCGGTTCACAAGGAGAATTTTGAACGTTGAGAAGATGATATGTAAGAGTTTGCAAAGCACTTAGATGTGCTTCTATGGAAATAGCCATGTGTTCATCTGTAGAGACTGAGGCAGAAACCCCCATGAGGGTCATCTTGCAGGGTTGCTCCATAGGTACCAGAGTGTGTTAGGAGAACAAAGCTGGGTCGTCTGCCTGTTCTTCTGTGTATAACTGGATCATTATTTCATTGACAGAAATGCAATCTTCTGATTTTTAAAGGGTACACTTTGCCTTTGGAAAATATATTAGAATTCCTTTCCAGAGCGAAAGGGAGATATATCTATATATGTTGATTAAAAAAAAAAAACTATTGTGTTTTCTCTAAATCTTGTTGTTTCTGATGTGAGTCTGATTGGCACTGTAGGGCTTCTTACTAAGGTGACTTTTGAGAAATTAAGATTTTGTAGCAATACTGAGGTTTTCTATGACTTTCTGCAGGGGTAGGCACAATCTAATGATACAGATGTGTTCTTTGCTTATCAGAACATTACAAACCTTGACTTTGGAGTTTTAGTATTGTGCATGCAATGGATGCTTAATGAGGTCTCCTTGTTTTAGCAAATAAAAAGTGATACCAACCAACTACTCTAACATTCAGCTGTTATAACTTTGGTGCGTGGAGTGCCGTGTGTGTATTAACTGTGGGACCTTGTTTGTTTTTTGAGAATGGATGTAGAGTTTGAGGAAACACTCTGAACCTGCATTCCAGAAGTCCTGGTGGGGTATAGTATGAGCCCAGAGAATATGCTTAGATTAAAAAAATAATAATAATTAACAAATAGATTTTGCATTCCTTCTGGGAGTCAGCCCTGATGCATTTTAATGTTAGAGTAGTTGGTTGGTATCTCTTCTCAACTCTTCCAGTGCATTGAGGTGAGCTTCCAGATACGTTCATTCATTCAGCAAATAAGTGAGTGCCCACCCAGTGCCAGGCACTATTGGAGTTGCTAAGGAATATTGTGAAGAAAGCATTCAAAAATCCCTTCACCTGTGGGACTCCAGTGAGTATAGGCCTGGATTGACTTGGTATCAGTCCTTCTTGCATTGGTGCTTACAGGTGAGCCTGTTCTTTTTGTTTTCCTCCTTCTGCTTATTTTACTTCCTTTTAGAATCCTTGCATTTACGAATAATGATGTTGATGTTATTAGTCATCATCAAAACTTTTCCTTGAGTGCTAAGTCTGTGTCAGTCAGTGTGGCTAATGCTTAAAATGCATTAATTAGTTCATTTAATCCTTAAGAAAATGCTAATTTCAATTTAAAAGATAAACTTTGAAAATGTTTGTAATTTACCTAAGATTATATAGCTAGTTAGTGGTGGTGCTAGTCTGTCTGACTGCAAGGCCACATCCTTAACTACCAGGCTTGTATCCAGTGTTTTTAACCTGTAGATTATGTCCTTTCATGGGTCATGAAACAAATTTGGTAGGTCTTAAATAGCATGTTGGGGAAAAAAATGTAATAGAACACAAAATAGCACATAGTAAAATTAAATGCTGTTGAAGTTTTTGTTTTTCCTGTGTTTACATGAATGTGAATATTGAATTCTGATGACAAGTTGATTTTTTAAATTTAATTTTTGTTTTTTTAAAGAGAAGGACAGTGAGAGAGAGAGAGAGAATCAGTTTTTATTGAGTTTTTCACATGTTTGTTGCTCTGACACTTAGTTGTGTACGTGGGTGCTGGGGTTTGAACTGTGTACTTGCGCATGCCAGGCAAGCGCCATAACCGCCAAGCCACCACTCCAGCCCGAAAAGTAGATTTGTTAATGTAGGTCACTGTAAAAAATGATTTCAAGCTACTGCATTGTTGACTACAGACGCATAGGTCATCCAACATTTTCTTGAAAACAGATTGGAAAATTTAGGCCTTAGAAAAATAATTGTGGCCACACCAAGACTACCTATCTGCCTTGCTAGCCCTGGTCTATGCCTTTACCACTTACACCATGCTGCTTCCTTAAAAGTGCACCATAATGTCTGGTAATTGAATCTTATCTTTCACATGGTGGGAAATATGTTATGGAACCTTTAGGGATGTTGACAAAATTTGAAAAGGGAAGTTGAACCTCCGCCTGCTCAGGGTAGCTGAAAATTGTGCCATGGAGCCCCAGCATACACAGATAAAGATGTAACATTTCTCCTAAGAGTTCTGGTGTACTTGATGGGAAGGATGTGATAATATTAAAAAATGGTGCAGGGTGTATGTATATTTCATATATAAACTCATGTGATTATTGACTGTTTTGCTAGCATGGCCATGGCTGGAATGTGAGCTTACTTTGAATTGGGGTGGAGGGGATCATCCTATCAGTGAGTTAACACTTCTCTATGCTGTCTCTGGTTCCTCATTTTGTTCCTGCAGAGTTCAGAGCTATTTTCCTCATAGCCTGGCTTATCTGGGGATGGTCTCAGCTGCATTTTTCTTTTGCTATACCATGAATCCTCATTATATGGGTAGTTTTGATTCCCATTACCTTCCCCCTTAAAATAAGTAACTGCCAATTTGAATCGGGCAGGGCTGTGGATTATCAGCTAAATCAGGTGGCAGTGTATGTTGGTTCTCTATGCAGAATGCTGTCCCAAGCCCTGTATACAAAAGGATCTTATAGTCTGTTCAGAAGTAATGAGGAAGTTGGAAATAACTTGAGAATACTTATAAAGCCTTCCAGCCAGTACCCTTTAGTATCACACGCCTCGAACCTGCAAAGTAAAGGCCTCATCAGGGAGGGAGGCAGGGCTTGAGATTGGTGGGGAGGAATGGCTAATGCATTCTAGTTAGAACAACAGCATGCACTAGGACTTTAAACAAGCAAGGATGGAAGAAAAGCTTACGTGTCATAAAATTGCATTGAGAAGGAGCCTAAGGAACAATGAAGTGATTGGCTTTTGGTCAGATGGCTTGGCGATGGAGAGCCAGGCATAGAACCTAGGTCATCATTTTGTGAGCTTCTGCATTCTAAGACATGGTCTCCAGAGCTGTCTTACAGAAGAGTGAATGTCACTTTGCCTAGACTGAGTGAAATAGGGATGCCAGAAAGATGTGCCAAGTTCATCCAGTTTCTTTACATTTTCCTGGCATGCCATGTACTCTCGGGTATGTGTGTCTTAATTTGTGAAAAGTGGGGGCAAAGCTGAAATCTCCAAACTTTAGAAAATGTGTTCCCCCCCAAAATATTCTTTTTGGAACATGGACCTTCTCCTAAATAAGTTAAGATACATTTATAAATTATATAAATGTACAACCAACAAATGAGATCTGTATAAACAGCGCATGTGTGTGTGTGTGTGTAAACTATTAAAGCTTAAATATATTTTTTTAGACTATAAATACGTAAGTATTCTAAAATTTCTTCCGGCACCTCAGTGGAAGGCCTTGCACCTCCCCCACTTATGGGATACAGGCACCTCATTTTGCAGACCACTGATCCAGTGTGTAAATTGAAGAGTTTAATGCCAAAGCTCTTGGTTCTTTCATTAAATAGATTATCTTTTACTACCAGTGTTTCTAGTGTCCCTTTGCAAAACAGTTTTCGAATTAATGTTTTGAACTAAAAAAGCTGTCTTGCCGGGGTACAAAAAATAACAATAGGATATGTATGTGAGTTAGGTTGAATATATCCTTGAGAAAGAATACTGTTTTAAATTCCGAATAAGGAGAATTAACAACCTTCCCATTCGTATTCTGGGTTGGTGTAAGTGAAACCTTTCCTTGATGTTATTAAGTCTTCCCCTCCCACCATTATACTGGTTGTAATTCAAAGTTAGGACTTGGTAAATGTTTACTGATTTTTTATTTTATTTTATTTTTTTTAAATTCTTTCAGCTGTAACTAGAGAGCAAGCTCGAAATAACAGAGCAATAGCTTGCAGACTATACCAAAGCCCTGCGGAACCTGTTGAGTGAAACTGCTAGCATGCAAGGGTTTCGCTGGTGTTGTGCGCCTTTGCAGTGTCATCCAAAGCTGAGCAGCACATGTAAACAAAAACAAAGGAAATAAATTAGACAGTTCATTTCATTTCAAGGTTTGGAAGCCCAGAACTGTGAGGTTTAGCTAAGATAACAGTACACCGAGCAAATGCAGTGAAAGATTATTTTTGATTATTAGAAGAATTTCCATTTTTGTAACAAAATAGGAAAGAACAACCCTGGTCATAATTTGTGGCAAGACTATGATGAGCAAATAAGGAAGAGGAATAAAACTTTCTTAAGGTAGAATCAGACAAGCTCAGGAGCATAGATACTATGTATGTAGGTATTTCCAAATATTTTTTTCGGGTGTGGGAATGCAAATCATTTCAGCATTAGAGCAGCACAGCTCATTACTAGAAAAACAAGTTAAACCAAATGCATGTCCCACTGAGGGTGAGTCAACAGTGTCATTTTAACATAAGGAGGGACAGTACGTTAAGTGAGTTATTCCAAGTCCTGTGGTTTTCCTCCAGCTGAGCAAAGACAGCTGTTGTTTTAGAAGTGGGGCTTAGATTCATAAGAAGAGGTTGTGCATTTCCTTTCTTTCTGGATTGTAGCATTTCTTTTTTTCTCAGCTTGAGACTTTTCAAAATCCATTTTCTCCTTGGAATTTTATCCTTGGATTTCTTGAATTTTGATAGGGTGCTTATTTATAGAGTACACTTACCATTGTTTAGAACTTCATTTTAATTCAACTGCAATTCAGGGTTCAGGTCTGCTATATGGTGCCAGATATCTTTTTAAAAATGCAATAAGGAAAAAAGAAAAGTGTTCTATTTTTAAGACACCATTGTTTTCTGCAGTTCTTTAGTGGTAGAGATATGAAGTAAGGTGGTATCTTATGGGACAAAATACCAAACTGGTGAATAAAATTTATACTTTTGACTTTAGAAGACAAGGATTTGTTGTTCAGGTCCTTGTGGAAAGACAGTGCTGTGAGCTGTTTAAGGTTTCTCAACTTGGGATCTAGCATCATTAAGAATACGTGAGGGTATGTGTCAGAATAGTTTATTTCTTGGTTTGGGAAGGTAGGCTTTGTCTCAGTTGATTCTTTTAATTGGAGGGGGGCAGACCATATGAAGAAAATATTCTGTATCTCTTTTGGCATTTTTGGTTTACCATATTAATCCTTCTCTGAGGAGCAGGCCCTGCTTTTCCTGTTTAGTGGTTCAGTTTTCATTACCTTAACTGCAGATGTGTTCTTTGGAGGGATTTATTTCTAATCAGTTGAATTATGAGAACTTCAATCACATTAGTAGAGTCAGAATATTTTAAGAGTGAAATCTTAAAAGTCAAGATAAGTTATGACCATTCTTTTCTTTTCTTTTTTAAGAGAGAGGGTCAGTGAGAGAAGGGGGAGATGAATTTCATTTAGTTTTTCACGTGGCCTTCCTTGCTCCCAGACTTGGTTGTGTCTGTGGTGCTGGGGTTTGAACTCGGGTTCTGGCGCATGCCAAGCAAGTGCTGTAACCACTGAGCCACTGCTCCAGCCCAGTTATGGACATTCTTATGATCTGGTTCTATCTCTGACCCCATAGTTTCTCCTTGCTTTTATGTTGCCACTCTATTATTGAGAAGAAATGGTGTCTAGTTACAGTTAAAAAAAAAAAACTGTACAATTACAGCATTCTTTCCCTTTGTAATGTAGTTTGTTTTGTCTTGTCTTCCTGAAAAGTAATACATTACAGTATATTGAATTCTAGAGTTGTCATGTTTTCAAAAGTGGGATTCTTTTATTATGGATGTCAGGGTGACACTAATGAATAGGGGTCCATCATTAGCCCATGTTTGTAATCGTGGTTCAGATGTGCAACACTGGCAGCCCCTCTTGTCCTAGGCAGTCGGTACTGACTTTGTTTTGACAAATCTGTGGTCAGTAGCTGGTCTTTGGTGTGAATGTTTTTATACGCATGACTGATTTGTGGGTGGTTATCTATTTGAGACTATTTTACAGTCGCGGAGATGTATTATGGAAGTTACAGGTTATGGTAGATAGTAGGTTTTTCTGACTGTCTGTACAGATGTGGTGAGAGAAAGGAATGCAGTACCAATAGGTAAAAAACTAGTCTAGTCTGTCTTGTATATCCTACTTTCTGTGATTTATTTTTATTTGTTTATTATTTTTTGAGTGACCCTTTCCTTTTCTGTAAAATGGTGCTAAATACCAATTTGCATGCCCCATAGGATTGTTGTAGGGATCAAATGAGATCTTTTGTATGAAAAGTTTGGTAAGCTGTGAAGGTAATTTTAGTATAGTGTTAACTTTGGCCAGTTCACCTATGTATGGCCAGCCTTCTTAGGGCAACCCTCACAGATCGAGGGTCATGAATTGACTTTCTGGTTTACGTGGACCTGGTGTTCACATAGGCCATCAAGTGCTTCTGGGTTTGGGTGGAGAAGTATATATGGAAATCAGCAGAAAATCTCTGCTTTTTAGAGGCTGGGTTGTTAGTCCTAAATATCTTCTATGGAGTGCTGTGTGTGACATTGGACTTCTTTACAATTTCTGGTCAATTCCAGCTCCATCTTGGGGTATAGTAGGTGCCTGTTCTCATTTTACTGGGTTGATACTGACCAGCCATGTGACTTAAGATGTGACAGGCTAATTTCTGAAATACACATCCTTAGAATTACTCCCTGAGAGTATTGTCTTCTGAAGGTTGCTGATTTGGGATGGAGTGGGAGGTTGGTGGGCACTTCTGAAACTCACTGTGCTCAAGTTTATAAACTTGTTTTTCTTAACATTTCTAAAGTCAGATTATATTAGGTGGGGAGAGGGGGGCTGGATACTTGATTCACTTGATGCTTTTTATTTAAAGCTTAAAGAGATTTTGTGACTTATATTCCGGCCCTCAGCCAAATGATTACAGTGTCTTGGTTTCACTATTTCAGTGAGGTAATGTGTGCTTTAGTGGGAGAAGGAGAAATGTTGTTTAATCGCAACACTGCACTAATAACCACACTCACTGAATCCTTTGTCTCTTTGCTTGAACGGAGGGTTACTCGCTTTCATACTGGTTTTCTAGAGGACTTAATCCTGTAATGTGAAGAGGTGATGGTGGGAAGCACTTTCCCACTGGGCCTGGAGTGGTGAAACTGGTAAAGCTCCCTCTGTAAATCCCTTGTGTTCAGCATGAGTGTCACTCCCATATCCTCAAAGTGGAATGAATTTTTATTGAGGAGAGAATTTTAAGAGTGATAAAAGACATTGTAATATCTTCACTGCCAGGTCATCATGACCTTAAAAGGCTAGAATAAGCTATCATTTTGCAGGTTTTCTTTTTGTCTTGTGGGAAATTAAGAACTTGTTTATCATTCTCTTGGAGGGAGATGGAAGGCTACTGGTCCTCTCCTTCAATAGTTGAGCATGGCAGGCATTTTCCAAGTCCTGACCTTGTGCCTGGCCTTATAGCCAGGTTCGTACTAGGTGGAGCAGACACTGCTTGTTTTGCCCAGTTCCAGAATCTGTATTCTTCTGAAACTCTCAGGCTCCAGATAAGAGTGGCAGAGAAGCAGATGAAGGGACATGGCAGGGGAGGGTGTAGCTACACCAGGGCATTATTTTTTTCATCCTTCAAGGAATTTATGACTCATTCATGAAAGGGTGGGAGGAAGCACTGAGTTCAGGAAAGTCAACACCTCTTACAGGACTTGCCCCACATTTTTAAATTTAATATTTTGGTGTTTGCTTTTTTTTTCTTTTTTAATCTTTCTGAGAACTCTACACTGAAGCAGAAATGGGAGACTTTTGGCCTCTCTAGAACTAAGCAAATCTTTGTCAGAGGTTGTAAATCTTTGGGTTTCTGAATCAGGTGTTTCTGCAGATGGAGAAATCTAGAGTTCCTTCCCGTGTTTGAAGACACAATTGCGATATGGTTGCTTATTATGTCTACAGAGTTTTCTATTTATGCTGTCTTGGTTCATCCAGCCACAGTTGGATGAGCAGAGAACAGGCGTGAGTTATTTGCAAAACCAGATTGTAACTGTTTGCTAGTGTGTGCTGGTGTTTTATTAAACAGAGATCTGAGTAGCTTTGCAGATAAATTCTTACTTTCACTCATCATAAGGAAAAAATCTGAGTCGTCAAAAACCTAGAGAATTGAAAGACTGAGGTTTTTAAGAGGAACTGATTGAACATGGAAATCATCTTTTTCACTCATCATTTTTAGGTGTGCATGAATTTTTTTTTTCAGTTGACGAAGTCATGTTGGTATGGGTTAACACAGGTTTGTGTTTGAAGAAACAGAGAGAGAGAAAAAAACCAAGCTAAATAAAAGTTAGTTTGGAAAAAAAAATAAAAGTTAGTTTGGAAAAAAAAAATAAAAGTTTGGGGCAACATTTCATGTTAGTATTTAATAAAGACTTGCTGTTTTCTTCTAAGGTTTTTGGCCCTAGGCATGTTCTCTGGAAATGGGAATGCTGTGTAATTTACCATCTTGGGATTTTGATATATTTCTCATAATGCTAGTTTTTGTGCTATTTGAAGTATTCTGCTTCTGAACCAAGGGTTTAGGGCTCTTTGAGATTCTTGGATTTGGACAGTTCTCAGTGATGTGTGCAGGAGTGTTGGTTGAATCCTGTTTTGTTTATTTTGGGCTGTAGGTTCAGATCTTCTGTGACCCATAAATAAATTTAGGAAGAGCTCACATGTTGGGACCTTAACCTTCTGCAAACCTGCATTGCAGAACAGTCAGCCACATGTAGTTGGACCTTGTAAAAAACATGTACCCATCATTTGCATCACACATCATTGATTATGGCCTTTTAGTGACTCTCCTCTCAACCTCAATTCTTGTGACTGGCCTTCATTGCCAGCACCACAGGTTATTTATTTATTTATTTGTGTGTGTGTGTGTGTGTGTGTGTGTGTGTGTGTGTTTTAAAGACAATGGGGGTAGGATACACATGGGGAAATCTGAGATTTCTGTGATTTTCCCCTGTTTTGTTTTGAGAAGTCTTAATGATTTTGAATAACAACATGGGACAATCATAGGTTTTTCCATTACCATTTTTAAGTTAGTTGTGTCCCTTTTGGGGAGTGTACCTCTAAATTAACAAACACTAGAAATTGTCTCCTCCATTTGGAAAATATTCTGAACAATTTAAGCTAAAAGGACACTTTGTTTCTTTTGGGTGGATAGCAGGAAAATTATATATATTTATACATTTTTTTCCCAGCAAGATTACTTAAAAACCATTTATTTAAAATTAAGGGCTTTTAAAATGATTAAGTTATACTTAACGAAATTGTCTTTAGAAAGTTTAAAAAGGCAGTGTTGGCTAAAACACAGGAAATTGGTGACAGACAAAATATGTTGATAAGAGAAGAGATAGAGATAGTAGAACTGAACAGAGAACATATTAAGTAAAAGCAGTAGAGAAAATGTAAGCGAAAACAGTGGAATAACACTTTGGATTGGCAATTTTTGGAACATTAATCAGAGCATAAGTATACAGTGTTTTGTGTAGAAAATAATTGAACTTCTAGATATTGTGATATAGCTTCTTCTGCTTTGTTGGGTTTTATTACATCAAGATCCTGAACCTTTTGGACATATACACCCTCCGTTTATTTTGGTCAGTATCATTTTACCAAAGGTTGGATATTTATGCTGGGGAAATCATTGGGGATCCTTTGGATCTAATTGGTGCTTGTTCTGTGGGTGTGTATCAGTGAATCTATTCAGGGAAAATGGTTCTGTATAATGAAAATAGACTATCTTACTATTCACTTGGAATTTTTATTACTGTGTTTTTTTGCATTTTCCATTTGAATGTTAATTATTTTGGCTTCTATTCAACCTATTTCAATCAGTTTTTACCATAATACACATGGTTTAAGAGCCACTGAAGGGCCCAGGTGGAGAGGCTAACTTCATTCATGCAAATTATAAGAGGAACTTTCAAAGGTGTTTGAATTTTGTGAACATTAGAGAAGTGTAATTCTACTTTCTCTACTTTTCATTCTTGTTAAACGCTAGAAAATTTGCACTATTTTTTCCTTCAATTTTACTTTTTCAAAACTCTTTACACAAAATGAAATCAGAATTTGGCATAGTCTCATGTGTTTATTCCTATATTTAATAACACTAGAGTCTTAGAACATTTTAAATGCTTATACTGGTTGCTGGCATTGTTACTAGGTTTTGTCTTAGTTACAGATACTAGTTCATTGAATATCTTGTTGAGTTTTGAGTACCTGCTATCTCCGACCCAAGTGGAAAAGTACGAAGGCAATTATCAGTAAATTGTCCACATTCTTATTTATGTGGGGATTTTTGAAACCTTGTTTTCCTGTGGAAGAATTTCGTTTCTGAATGCATTAATTTAAAAACTCAGGATGGGAATTAACTCATAAAGTTAATTTTTTCCTGTAGTCTTTTTTTATTTTTACTTTTTGACACTGGGGATTGAACCCAGAGGCACTTTACCACTGAACTATATCTGCAGCCTTTTTTTATTTTCAATTTCTTAATTTTGAGACAGGGTCTCGCTAAGTTACATAGGGCCTCACTAAATTACTGAGGCTGGCTTCGAACTTGTGCTCTTACTGTCTCAGCCTCCCAAGTTTCTGAGACACTGCACCTAGCACCTGTAGGCTTTATAAAAATCCAGAAGAGAAAAGGAAAAACACTGCATACCAAATTTCCATATGGCATAGTGAATTGATGAAATTTAGTTTTTGCACAGATATAATAATACAAAGGGCAATTGGAATTTTTAGAATCAAGGATTATTCTAGGTTTAGTAATTCACTGGAGTGAATTTATTATTGGTGCATTATAATGATACATAATGGATCCATTATGTTATTCATCCATGCTCCTCACATAATTCCATCAGTCTTGTTCTGGAATGAATTCCTTTATAAAAAGAAGATACTGTTAGTCATGCTAAATATACTGTTGTCTTACTTATAAGTTCAGTTATTGTTGATTACAATATCCCTAAATTAAAGCATATTTCCATTTTTTGGAACGCAGTATAGTTTTGCTGTAAACCATATATAGCCTAAGCCTTTATCTCTGGATTTGGTATCAGCATCTTTCAGGTAGGAAACACCTTTTCTATTAGATGATATCTGTGAAGAGCATAGAAATCCTTGACACACTATCAGGAGAATAAAATTGAGGTCTCCCTTACTGCAATTTTTTTTGGGTCTTTTAATCAAGACTAAAGGAGGAAGACAGATGTTTCTCCACTTCATTTTTATTTAAATGTACCACTTGGGATTTGAAGCTTCCACACTTCTTCTGTTTGTTTGGTCTTTTTTTTTTTTCATGGCTTGATCCCAAAAAATTGGAATGAAGTATCTAGTGAAAGCTTTGTTGTTTGAAATTGCAGGGTGCTATGAGAATTATTGCAAATCCCCAGTGTCTCCCTGTCTGCCCTCAGTTCTCCTATTTTTGGTAATAATGCAAGCAGTCATTTTAGAAAACTTTGCTGTGTTCATTTACGGTGCCTTTTCCAGAGGCCATGTGCCAGAAGCAACAGCAGCCAACCCCCGCCAAGTCCTGGGAGTAAACTCAAGACTTTCAAATGCTGCTACTTGAAATTTGCATAAACTTTGCAGGGGGAAAAAAAGAGCCCTGTATAATTCTTCACATATTTTAGGAACCCCAGCCATTCAAGTCTTCTCAGTGAACAGTGGATACGTCTATTGATCGAGAATCATGTGAGAGAGACAACAGACAGAGACTTATTTGAAGAGGCTACAGAGCCACAAGTAATGTCAGTTTAAAACGATTACAAGTCAGCGCAACAAGTGAAACACATTGAAGGCTGCTCAGATTACACCGTCTGGGGTACCAGACTTAATTACTCATGTAAGAGATTCCTAAAACAAAGAGCGGCATTTAAACCAATGATATGTAGCTGGCATAGTACTGAAAACCCTGGAAAACCTAGGCAAAGCCTGGAGGGACGCTCAAGGAGGAGGATTCTATGGAGCCTGGACACCTCCAGCCTATCCCTAAAAAGATAAGTTCCTGAGGCACTGGAACTGGTTAAAATCAGTGACAGCTTATTTTGCTGTTTGTAGTATTTGTATACAGTTGGGTCTGATAGACTTGAATAAACACCAGAGGCTTGTCTGGACTGAGTGAAGGTTATTGTTAAACAGCAAGGGTTTGTGTTGAGTTTCTTAAAGGCTCTTTGTGGAATGATTGAGATGGACATTGGGGGTCTGCTAAAAGTATCTATTAAAAGCAACTTTTATTTCACTCATGTTTTTCTTACATGTGGATAAGTCATATCCTCTTAGTCCCTACCCCTAACTTCCCTCCATTAGGTTATAAGGACCATATGACCAGAGATTGTTTTATTCATGTTTGATTTTCATGCAATCCCTGGTAGAAAACTGTGCCCACAGCAGTTTTTTTTAACAGTGATTAGTAGAATTCTTTTTTTTTTTTTTTAAGAGAGAGGTACAGTGAGAGAGAGAGGAGAATCAATTTTATTTAGTTTTTCACGTGGCTTTCGTTGCTGCGAGACTTGGTTGTGTGTGTGGTGCTGAGGTTTGAACTCAGCATGCCATGCAAGCACTGTAACGCTGAGCCACCGCTCCAGCCCCAGTAGAATTCTTTTCATTAAAGATTAATGACATTTTTGCTCATGTGTGTTTATTTTACCTTTAGAAAATCACTTCTCTTTACTCTTGCCGTGCTAGACCTTTTAAAAAGAAGAGCGGTGAGCTCTGATTCGTCTTGTCAGTACGTCTTTTATTAGACTGTTAGTGATGGCCGCTGGGAAAACTTTATCCCATTTATTGATACTATATCCTACATTAAATTGTGTTGTTTTCCTCTTAAGTTCCCTTGCTTGATAACACAGCCCTGAAGCTCACCCTCCCACGCAGAGTAGAAGCTGTGACCCTCACTGTGTCCTTCTATACTCTACCCTCGTCTGCCTGCTGGCCTGTCTTCTGTTACTCTCTCTGCCATGGGAACCTGAATGCCAGTTTCCTTCCCACCTCAGGCCTTTCCCCCGTGCTGTCCTCTGCCTGTGGCGATCTTCCTCCTAACTTTATGACTCTTGTCCACTTGAGTCAGCTCACAGGATGACTCCTCAGGCAGACCTTTCCCGCACCCTCTGTCTGGAGCACTCCCCCACACCACAGCCTGCACAATTGCTTTGTATCCCATTGCTGGGTTTTGTTTGTAACAGGATACATCACTTTCTGAAATGGTTTTCTTTACTTAGTCATTTGTTACCCATATATCCCTAAAAGAAATAAGGTTCCTGAGGGTGGGGACTTAGTATTGTGTTAGCCATGGTATTCCTGACATCAGGGCCCATTCCTGCCCATGGTAGATGCTCTGTGAGTGGATTCTGAATATTACAAACTATGCCCCCAAACACATTGTGCTGAAAATGTGTGAAAATTAGAAATTGGCTTCTAGATTTTGTGTTACATTGCCAAGTGATGGAGCAATAACACTGAAATCTACTACTTTGGTTTTGATTTTTTTTTTTTTTGAGTTGGGGAATAGCACGTACACATATACACCGATGGAGTGTGTAAGATTGATCTTACTCAGCCAGTATTTATTTATTTATTTTTAAAAAGAGAGAGAGAGAAAGAATCAATTTTATTTTTTTCATCTGGCCTTTGTTCCTCTGACACTTAGTTGCGTCTGTGGTGCTGGGGTTTGAACCCGGGTCCTCACGTGTGCCGGGCAAGTGCTCTACCACTGAATACACAGTGACGTAATCACAAAAGCATAGAAACAACAGGCTCCAGCTCAGTCCCCAGCTCTTCGCTCCTCTTTTTCCCTCCAGTTTACTTTTTGTTTTTCTTTTAAATAAACGTCCTGTGGATACCCTTAATCCTGGGACCTACCATGGCCCATCCAAGCATATACTTACAAAATATTGGTCAGATGCGTTCCACCATTCTTCCATTTTTTCTGTCCCTTCTCTTTGTTCCCCAATCCCTTTCATCTACTCTACTGATCTTTCCTGTTTTCATGAATTTCCCTCTCCCTTTTTTTCCCTTTTCTCTCTCTTTACCCACCCCCCCACCTTATTTTGGATTAGCTTCTGAATATCAGAGAAAACATTTGAGCTTTGACTTTTTGGGACTGGCGTATTTCATTTAACACAGTAATCTCCAGTTCCATCTACCGGCAGATGCCATAATTTCATTCTTTATGGCTGAGGAATACTCCATTGTGAATATATATCACATTTTCTTTGTCCATTCAACCTCTCGTGAAGGGCACCTAGATTGGTTCCATAGCTTGGCTGTTGTGAATTATGCCGTTATAAACATAGATGTGACCACATCACTGGGGTGTGCTGATTTTAAACCTTTTGGGTATATACCAAGGAATGGGATAGCTGGGTCATATGGTGGTTCCTTTCCTATTTATTTTGAGGAATCTCCATACTCGTTTCCAGAGTGGTTATACTAATTTGCAGTCTCACCAACAATGTATGAATGTACCTTTTCCCTGACATCCTTGCCAACTTTTATTATTAGTTGTATCTTGATGTTATTATTTGTATCTTAATAATTGCCATTCTGACTGGAGTGAGATGAAATCTCAATGTAGTTTTTTTTTTTCTTAGAGAGAGGGACACTGAGAGAGAAAGAGACAATCAATTTCACTTAGTTTTTCATGTGGCTTTCGTTGCTCCTACACTTCATTGTGTACGTGGTGCTGGGGTTTGAACTTGCATCCTTGCGCATGCAAGGGAAGCTCCATAACCACTGAGCCACCGCTCCAGCCCCTCGATGTAGTTTTGATTTGCATTTTCCTAACTGCTGGAGATGTTGAACATATTTTCATATATTTGTTGACCATTTGTATTTTTTCTTTTGAGAAGTATCTGTTCCCACCGTATGTGGCACAGGAAGAAAATGTGGGGAAAAAGTCACTCTCTCTGAGTGCCTACTTTCTTGGAGTCCAGTCCGTTGAAGCATCAGCTTCATCATCTGTTCTCTACAATTTGATTTAATATTTTGTTTTCATTCTATAGATATTAAGCTGCCTTCGGTTTCATTGTTAAATTTAGATGTATGTTGGAAACAAGGAAATTGAATTTTGAGATATGATCTTTCCCAGTCTTATCTTCATTGTTTCAGATTATCAAATTTTTAACTTCTGGCAAATAATTACAGTCAGTGTTCATTTAGAAATAGCCCGAGGTA
The DNA here is from genome assembly GCA_004027875.1 of Aplodontia rufa. NCBI lineage: Eukaryota > Metazoa > Chordata > Mammalia > Rodentia > Aplodontiidae > Aplodontia > Aplodontia rufa. Next base: position 56,279 of record PVKS010000221.1, on the reverse strand, counting down.
AGGATATGAGTCTCTAATTTTACTTTATTTTTATTTTGTTTATTCAGACAGTATATCACCAAGATTTTTCCAGACCTGTAGTGGATTGCATGGTTTTAAGGGATTTCTTTACAGGGACACTCATGTCAGCTCAGTGCTTGTGTTCTGTATTACCAGAATCTTCTTGGAACTTGCTAAGGTTGCAGATTCTCAGAGCCCTTCTAGACCTACTCAGTTAGAAACCATGGAGGTTGGGTCCAGCGCTTTGTGTTTTAACAAACCCTCGAGGTGATTCTGATGCATACTAGAGTTTGAGAACCGTGGTGTAATAAATGTTAAAGGTTCAAGGTAGCATGATCCCACAAATCAGTCAAACAGCATTAATTATTAGCTGGTAAGCCCACCTCCTTTTCAGACACTCAGTTGGATTGGTTCACTAAGGCTTGGCTGTAAAGTTATTTGCTAGGTTGATTGCCACATATTGACTTTGGGTTGTTTGTATTTCTCTGAACCTGTCACAACTGTAATGATTTGCCAGGACACTTAATAGGAACAGGCTGTGATTTTTTTTTTCAACCACAGTTTTCTGAGTCATGGGTGGCTGGGTCCTTATGCCCTCCTGGATAGGTTTCTCCAAGCATGGGGCATGTTGTTGATGTACTTTTAATGCACGAGAGTCACTGTTGGATCACAGAGGACCTTCAGAGGCAGTTAGTCCAGCCCTGGATTGTTTTACTGGTAGGGAATTGAGCTCCTGTGAGATTGTGCCTTGCTTGCAAATGCACGGCAACGTTGGGGCAGAGGCAGGGTTTTGGTCTTCTGCCTGCCTCCGCTGCATGAGGATTCTCTCAGGGGCACAGAACCAGCTGTTAGCTCTGTGTCTGCAGGACATTCCTTTCCTACTGAGAGCTTTCCTTTTTATTTAAAGAAGGAGTGCAAATAGAAAAAAGCCAGGAAGTTCTCATTGAAACTAATAAAAGTGTCTAAAGAGAATGAAAAAATCAGTTTGAGAACTTTGGTATGGAGGAAATAACCTGACATTAACTGTTTTAATTATAGTTGTTGCATTGGGCTTATCAGTGTGGGAAGAGGGAGCACTTGAGCCTTTCAGGGAAGTGGGACATGGACAAGAAGATGACCTCTTCCTGAATCTGCCTGGTCGGGCCACAGCCCAGTGACTGCTTCTGTGATCCCAGCAGTTGTCATGGAATGGGAGGACCTAGAGACTTGGGTCCTAGGCTGGGCACTGCCACCTGCCAGCAGGATTATTCTGGGGCCACTTAACATCCCTATCCTACCCTGTTCCCCCTGTGGAGTGTCAGATAATAAGGGAAGCAGAGCATCTCAGTAGTTAACAGTACAGTTTTTGGATCTAGACTTCTTAGGTTCAAATGTTGACTCTTGCTCAGTAGTGTGACAGTAGTCAAGTCAGGTGCCCTCTTTGTCCCCTCACTTATGGAACAGATGTAATGAAATTAACTACTTCTTAGGGTTGTTATGAAGATTGAATTAATGTAAATGTATTAGGACAGTACCCGATATTTAATACGTTCTAGTTTGCTACTATTATTATGACTATTTTTAAACACTATTTAAAGGATGAGGTAAGATTTCTGTAAACATGTTCTCAAATGATTCCACCTCTTGGTTTAGTTCTAGGCTGCTGAAGGGTCTAGTATGTTGGAAGAGTTGCTGCAACATCCAGTTTGTGACTGGGCCCTCTGGGAAAAGAAGCTGATTCTGTTGCCAAGATGGGCAAGCCTGTATGCACAGTTTATGCATAGAGTGGGGTGGCTAGAGAAATGTGAATGTGGAGTCCTCTCAGTTTTTGTTCTTGAGTGTTGTACATGCACAAGGCTAGGAGAGGGACATCGTCATGGTCTCCCAAGAAAGAGTTTTTGAATTTCAATTTTGATTTGAATTGTTAGACTAGGTTTCTTTCTGTCTTGCCTGATTGTATTTAGAATTCTTGTTATGCATTTTCATGATGAAAATTCCTTCAGCAAAAGCTAAAATACTCAAGAAACTGTAAGTATCCAGCAAGTGTGTGGCAGACTAGGTGTGGACTTTCCTGGCTGAAATCAGTGAAAGTTTCCGCTAATGTGGTTTCTTTTCTGAGTAGTCTCATTTTGAGAGACTTGGGTGGAAATATGCCTTTGCACGGTTTCTCAAAGGGACTAGGGGAATCAAGAGTTCGGGAATTTTTGTTTTATCTATATGTATAAAATTATTTTCTCATTTCGCTAACTTCTGTTCCCTTTCTTCTACAGTCTCTATTCATCATTTACTCCATTTTTCTGAGCTCTTAAAATTAGAGATTATGTTTTGTTCATTAATCTGTGTATTCAATTTCCCTTTTATTCTGGATCCTAAAATAGTGTGTATGAGGCTTTCCACTTTTGCTTGTTGAATGAATATTATAGATGTTTCTGATTTTCTTTTCTTGAAGGGTTTTAATCTTTTGCCAGAAGGCTAAGTAGCTTCTAATATGGTGGCCTAGTAGCTATGTAGGTCTTCCTAAACATTCATTCGTAAACTCTTATATTACTTATCTGAACTATGCAAATCCCAGGATGGTCATAGCACACCATGGATGTTATGGGTTGAATTGTGTTACTGTCCCTGTGAGAGAGATCTAACATCCAGGGATGTTGAAACAAGAAAACTGAAAGTATTCAAGAAAGCAAAAGTAGTTTATGTGGGAAGAGACTTGTGGGATGATTTTTTGTGCTTTTATGAATCTAGAAGCTAAGAGATAAATGGATGAAAACTCTGAAGGGAAACCCAGATCAGACTGGACTAGGGGACGGATCATTGTGACTAGGATCTCACTTCTTTGGTGTTGAGGTTGTGACTAGTGACTTTTTTTTTTTTTCCCAACATAGAAGGATAGTGAGAGAGAGAGGGAGAAAAAGAGAATCAATTTTTATTGAGTTTTTCACATGGCTTTCGTTGCTCTGACACTTAGTTGTGCTCTGACACTTAGTTGTGTACGTGGTGCTGGGGTTTGAACCCGTGTACTTGCAAATGCTGGGCAAGCACCGTAACTGCTGAGCCACCGCTCCAGCCCCCTAGTGACTTATTTCTAACATATGTTTGTTTCTTGCTTTCAGCATTGCAGTGTCGGGATGGCTATGAGCCCTGTGTAAATGAAGGAATTTGTGTTACTTACCACAATGGCACAGGATACTGCAAGTAAGTTTTTCTCTTCATATGTTTTCTTTTTATACAGCACTACAGCAGAACACTGGACAATATTTGGTTCTCTCTTTTTAACATTTGTGTGAAATGTTACTGGTTTTCAAACTTTGCCAATACAATTTTGTGGGTGGTGAGTATGAAAAGATGTGAATGTCAGATAAATGGTTAATGAGTTCTTCCTGCTCTCTTACCATAACCTTTTTTCGTAAGGAAAAAGACTTTTCACGGAATGGAAACTATTAGAGCAGAGAAAAAGGGATCCAGGTAGAGGGGGAGGGGAGAGGAGAAGGGGATAACCAAGAGTGGAAATGATCCAAGTATGTTATGTGCTTGTATAGGTATGCCACAGTGAAGCCCATTGTTCTGTGTAATTAATGTGCACTAATAAAAATTAAAAGGATTCTTAATGAGTGTCTAATTAATATATACCATGTTCTTAACATTTTCCAGTTTAAGACATAGCCTTAGAGTCTCTTCTTACCATGTTAGCTGTGATCTTGTTCTTAAGACAAACTCTAAATAGATATTAACTTTAATTCTGTCCAGTATAAGTGAATATTGTAATCACACAAAACTTTTTTCTCCTAGTGTAAAAAATCCAGTTCAGAAAGTGAGACTGTGAAGGAGGAAGGTGTATACACATGTGTAGGATGCGGCGGGGGCGGGGGCTGCGAGTGGGTGTCACATGGGTTAACCCACTGTGGAGGAGAGAGGGATAGGGTTGGGATTTGTGGGCTAGGTCTTGATTCAAGAGCATGTCTTTTCTTTTATTCCAACCATCTAGTCTGGCTAGACTTTTTGTTTGTATGAGGAAAGTTGTGGGATCATTTTATAAATAATTTCTTCAGATTTCCTACAGATAATTTTTTTTTCTTTTACCTCAGTTGAAAAGTTTTGACAATAACATGTATTCATTGTATTTATTTCAGGGAAACTTTTGGGAAAATGAGATTTGATAATATGAAATTTCTCTTCTTTTTCTTCACGTAATTTTAATTTTTTTTTCCTAATTGAGTCCATTCTGACACCAGGATCTAAGTTCTTTCATGTCACAGACAAAATGTTTTTTTCCAAGTCAGAAACAATTTTCTTTAACAAAGTGAAAATATTTTAAGCTGAGATGACAGTAAAGCTTAACAATAGTTTGGATTGGAATAAAAATAACATTGGAAATGAAGGATTTTATGTAACTGATTGTGGGCTGCTGCTCTCTTGGTGTTTCTAGCTGGACAGAGAAAACATGTGGCACATTGTCCTGCCAGAATGGAAACACAACTGGAGATAATAAGAGAGGGAACTTGATACCTTAGAGTTGGCCACTGAGATCTTGTTTAGTCTCTTTGAGGTATCTAGTGCCTTGGTTGCTTGCTTTGTTCTGTTGTTCAGCTTTTCTGTGTAGTTAACCCATTATGTTGTGATCTCTTGTTGATGTATTTTTTTCTCTAACTACATTGTGAGCTCCTGGTCTTAGATGTATTTCATAGTAACCTGAATAGGACCTGACATGTATCTATCACTTAACAGTGCATTTCTTAAACTAAAAGGTCTTCAAAACATATCATTATTCACATGCCTCTTATCTACTTATTTTCAAAAATAAGGGGTTGGTTTTCTCCTTTGAGAATTTCATTTGCGTCAGGAAGGTAGTGCCATACAGAGAGGCAAGTTATTTGGACATAATTGGACTTGGTGCCATATGGGGGGAGAATTTCACATAAGTTCTAAATGTTGACCCTCTATCTATCTATCTATCTATATATTTTGCCTGTATTTTTATGATCTGATATGGGGAGAGAAGGTTTCTAGAGAGAATGATCCCTGAGCACTTACCTGGAGAGGATGTTAAGTTGATATGTGAGTTGCTAGTCTCAAACTTTGTAAGCTACCTGGCATGTAGTTATTCCTCAGCATTGTTCTTCTTGAACTAAATGGTGTTCAATACGTTTTTTTGGAAGAAGCAGCTGGAGGGCAGGGAACTTATTTTATGGTTGACAAAAATAGAGCTACCTAAGTTCTGTCCCCGGGCCTGTGTTAACTGTTGACAGGATCGAATGCTATGGGTATAGTTCTGGATGGGTTCCTTCAGGTGTCTGCTGTGGGGGAAACAAGCTCCTTGAGAATGGGAGAGTAAGAAAAAAACTTGGCAAAGTCATCCTTCCAAGAGACCAGAATGAAGAACTGAGCTTGTGAAAAGAGTGTCTACCTCAGAAAGGGTAAGATTAGCCTTTTCAGAAGTGGTAGGGTCAATATCTGTGGTCACAGGAAAAGCAGGAGCCCTGCCATAGGGGCTGAGTTGGTCATTGCTGAATGCTGTGCCAACCTCCACAGTCCTAAGCAAAAGTAATATTACTTGGTCTACTTTTTGGTATATCTTTATCAACCTTGCATTGCCTCCCCTCGCCCCCCAGGGGAAGAAGGTAATTCAACTTGTTCATTAAATATTTTCACAAAATAATAAATAAATATCACAACATTTAGAAAGTCTGTAACAGTTATCAGGCATGTAGGACATGTGATTATCATTTTAATTCATGAGAGTGCTCAATGGATTAAGAAAATAAAGTTGAAATTTCTTTCTTTATTTTTTTTTGGAGGGTGGGAATTGGTGGAAAATGATTTTTAAAATAGGTGTCTGACTATCTCTGAAGGAGGTATTATGTTACTGATTCAGCTAAAATATAATGAGTGTTTATTGAAATTATAGAAACCCTTGATAAGATCACATTGACAGATGAGGATAAGAACTTTTAAAGACAGGTTTTATGCAAAGCTTCACTTTTTTTTTCTACTGTTAGAAAATTAAGTATCCTGTCGGTGTGTGATCAGATTGTGATGTCAGACAAGGGGAATCTGTGTAATCTTGCATAAAACTCAATTATTGCTGCTAAATAGTTGCTTTCAGGTTTTAATAAAGCCCCTTCACTATAGAGGGAAAAGCATTTTATTCTCTCCCCTGTCCTGGGAGGTGTGTAAATGCATAATTAAGTTTGGATGTCATTAATCACTTTCAATTTGTTTGCTCCAGGCTTTCAAGAAAACCGGTTCCAAATCCTATTTTGATTAAAACTCATGGGCAACTCAAGTTCAGTGGGATGCTATGGGTAAATGAGGTTATGAGTTACAAAATTTACAAAGTGTACATTTTAAGGACATATTTGTTAGTTATTTTTTAAGGTTCTTTTTTGTCAGTCCTTAACATCTGCATTGTTTGTAGGCATGTTTCTATCAACTCTTGACGGTGGGTACAATTTTTCTTTACTTTGCATGTACTGTAGTTTTTAATTATTGACTGGATATTGTGGGTGATGCATTTTAAAAATTTTTCTTCCACTAAAGAATGTTGAGTTTTGTCTCAGTAGGCAGCAGTATTCCTGACAGATCACCTTGATCTGAAGGAGGCTTGTTTTTAGGGTAGGTCTGCTTCTGTTTTGCTCTTAGTCTAACAGGTGAAAGCTTAGTCCTGGGATGTGGTCTTTATTTCTAAGATGTGACCCTTCAGAGGGTTCTGTGGAAAGTGAGGGGTTGACCAAGCCCTGCAGCATTTATCAAAGCCGTCTAATTTAGAAGGACTTAAATTCTAACTAGGAGCCTTCTGCTTGCCTTTTTAGTCTTAAGGCTCTTGCTTCCTCTTAGGGTCTTGAATCTCATTTTGCTCTTGCACAGTCAGGAATCATTCAAGGATTTGAGCAGAGTTGTGTGCACTCTTTGAGCTGCTCTTTCTGCAGTTCCATCTTTTCCAGGATTTCTCTCAAATTCCAGCTGCTTTGACAGCTCCAGATGCCTTTGGCCCCCCACCCAGTAAGGCATGTGTTGTCTGCTTGCACTGTCTCCCTCTTGTGCTGTGTGGACTGGGAAGTTACCTTCATGGGAAGGCAGTTTAGATGTGGGTTTCCTGTGGTTTACATCCTTTTCTGCCCCCCAACCCCAGGCTCACATTCCGTCCAATTTCTTCCTGCTTTGGTTGCTCTTTGGTACCTTTCATATTTTGACAAGTGTTCATAATGTTATGAGCAAGAGGGTTACTTTGATGTGAGTTACATTGCTATTATTTTTAAGCATGAAGATTGAAATTATAAAGAGGACTTTTGGAATTTCCTACATACCACTAAAGAGGTATATAATACAGTGTTTAAGGAACAATAAAGAGTCATATGAGTTCCCCAGGCTCGTGTGGATGGGTGTTTGCCCTCAAGAATCTCTACTTTTTGTTTACTTAAAAATGACATTTTAAAGTGCATCATTTTAAATATGAAATGTTATAAAATACAAGCTTGTGTCACATTATATCTGAATATTGTCTGAATATTGCTGACTTGGATAAGCATTAAATGTTGACAACTAACAGTTTTCCTTGCCAGGATTAGGGAGTAATGTTGGATGATCCAGAACATCCAAGAAAGCTGGAGCCATTGCCTTTGTTGTCCTCTTGACAAATTTAGGTACAGTAGTAGAGAGTAGAGACCTCAGGCTCTCAGAACCCAGTGTGCCATGGAGGATGCATCATCGATATTGATGTGGTGAAGATGCTCCCCTAAAAAGACATTTTCAGGAGTCATGGCTGATTCAGTGTTTGCCCCTTTTATCAGCTTCTTGTTAGGGCACTCAGTGCCCAGCAAGGCAGGGTCAGATCAAAGAAATACAGGGAGAACATCAGCTGTTAAACCACCTTCGCTTTCTTGTCTGTTGACACTGATTCTGCCAGCCTGGTTCCTTCATTAGGTTGCTTACACACACATACACACACACACACACACACACACACACACACTTCCTATCTATCTATTTCTGGAAGATGCTAGCAGAAGTGTGGCCACTCTTCTCTTTTTATCTTTTTTTTTTTTTTTTAAGAGAAGGACATGAGAGAGAGAGATACAGAGACAGAGAGAATCAATTTTTATTGAGTTTTTCACATGACTTTCATTGCTCTGACACTTAGTTGTGTATGTGGGTGCTGGGGTTTGAACCCGTGTACTTGTGCATGCCAGGCAAATGCTGTAACTGTTGAGCCACTGCTCCAGCACCTCTTTTTATCTTTTTAACATAAAACGTAGTATCCTGTCTTTTGGCTCATAAAATACCTTTGCAGAGTAATCTTGTTTGAGAATTACTCTTTCGAGTTACTTAGTGCATTCTGTCTGCGTGTATTGTGCATAAGAGATGTTATAACAGTAATTGCAGTTAATTGAAATGGTTATCACATTACTACACACTTCTTTGAAAAGTCAAAAGTAATTACCAATTCATTAGCCTGGATTTTTTTTTTTTTTTTTTAAAAAGAGAGAGGAACAGTGAGAAAGAAATAGAGAATCAATTTTATTTATTCATCTGGTTTTTGTTTCTCCGACACTTGGTTGTGTATGTGGTGCTGGGGTTTGAACCTGGGTCCTCACGCATGCCAGGAAAGTGCTTCAGCCGCTAAACCAATGCTCCAATCCCCCAAATTACATATTAAAGTGACAGAAGCAGGACTTTCTGGAAAGAAATTGTGGAACATTTGGAAATATATGAAAGGTGGCTTTTAAAATCAGGGAATGATTAAAACCCTGCTTTGTTTTGTTCCTGATTTTAAAACAGAAACAGCAACACTAAGTGGGCCTGGGTCCTTGCATAATACGGGGACCTTGCACCTACTTGTGGCTGCATGAGTGTGCTTGGGCCAGGCTTGGCTAACGCTGTTTCTGAGAAGTGGCCCTTGTCTGGAAAGCTCTGTGCAGTGACTTAAGATGAATGATAAGAAAAAGGTGGTAAGAAAAAGGCGGTGAGGGGCAGATAGAGGATATTGTCTGTGCTCTTCAGAAAAGAAAGCTGAGTTGGAAAACTTGAAACTTCTACCTTTTTCCTAAGTGAGCATGAGCAAGTCCAGACTGATTTTATGCAGCTGTGGCATTGAGATAGGACAAATTCAACAACTTCTGATATGCTGCTGCCAGCACAGAAGATAGTAAACATGGTACCTCGCGTTTCCAAAATGAGTTTCAGATGTACGTGGTATGTCCTGTGAAACCTTTCCTTGGCTAGTACTTGAAAACTGGACCCTTTCACAGTAGCTTTCCCAAGTGAGTTTTATTAACACGATGTCCTTTAAAAATCCTTCGCACATTCGCTGTGTCTCCCAGGGGTCTTTTAGAAGGGAATCTTGATCGACAGCTTCTTATCCACACAGCAACAGAATTCCCATGCTCTTTTCAACTCATCTTTATTCTTTGGGTTGGAACCTTTCTGTATTTCAGTGTTCAGTGGAGAAGTAGCAGGAGGTTCTGAAGTTCTGCCTGGATCCTTTTCCCCGTCCTGGGTAACTGCCAGTAAGCTAAATCAATTAATTTTGGCCTGCAAATCTGGCAGTAATAGATTTGAGTTTAGCTTGGCTTCTTTCAGCACCGTCTCCAGGTTAACTTTAATCCTATGTGAAGTTTCCTTCTTACTGTTCACTTGTGGCTTGTCAGCACCATTAATTTCATGTAGGAATTTTTTTTTCTTTGTCCCTTTTCTTGGAAGCAGAATGAAAAATATTTTTATTTCAGGATCTAGAGAAGTTTAATTAAATCCTTCATTTATCTATATCTGCCTTTAATCAAGGCTAGGAAAGGAATGGGGGATATCAGAATGCAATAAAAATGTAATTATCTAAAAACTTCCAAGCTCTGTTTATTAAACTAGCATAAATATGTGGGTGTGATGCAGGTTTTCATTAAGCTCTCTCCTCAATGACCTGTAGTAGGAATTTGTAACCAGGAATGAAGTTGAGTGCCTCCCCCACTGTCATACTGTGTGAGCACATGTTTATTATGTAAGTTGTCTCCATATTTGTCCTATTTGAGTTTTACCTTACATACTAATGTAAGGTAAATTAGAATTTTTCTTGGATTTCTTCAAATTTTGTAAAACCTTTTAATTCACTGTCAGTAACCTTCACTAAGCACTTAGTCCTATGTCCAAAAATGGTTGCTGTTTCTCAGACTGGTACCATTATTATCATTAGTAATGCAATACTTTCTATTCAGAATGTTCTTTACCAAAATCGTCTCCTACTTGATCTATATGAAAAGAGCTTTAGGAAAGAAGTGAAAGCAAAGAATAAGAAAGGCAGCTATTTGAGTGACAGGTGGTATAACTCAGCAAACACATTGAACTTGAGCATTCCACCTAATTTTTTCCCTCCCCCAAATCTAAAGAGAAGGTTAGGGAGGAAATAGTATGATTAGGAGTTGTATGAAACAGTATCATTTACGGTATTGAATCTGTAGATTGAGGCTAGTTTCCTGCAGTTACTCTGTAACCGTGAAACTGAACAGTGAAGGTTAGATGGACTCTGAAGCACTATGGAATTCTCACTGTTTGAACAAAAGTTTAATTCAGATTGATGCGGGGTTTTTGAGGTGAGGCCGGATTCTCTGCTCCCGCTGTCGAATGGAGTCTGGGCCTCTACAGACTCTAGCAGCCAAAACAGCCCGCTTCTAGTGTTTGCAGCGATTCCCAGTTAAAACTGGGAATTTGAGCTGACTGCAGGAGTCTGCAGCCAAAAGTGTTAGCAGCTCTCCAGCTAAAAGCTGGGTGTTGCAGCTCTTGGTGTGGTGGGAATTCACCCCGGGAATTCGGCGCCAATCTCTGGGTCCTTGTCTCGCGAATTTGAAGAATAAAATCCACGGACAACCACGGAAGGAGGAGTAAAAGGAGTAGGATTTATTTAGGAAGAAGAGCAGAGACTCCGCAAGGCGGAGGGGTTCCTGGAAGCAGGACACAGTCTAATGGAGGTTAGGCCAGAGGTTACATTGATTTGGGGTATGAGCATAAGTAACATTCATGCAAAGCAGGCATTGAGAAATGCATCAACTCCATTGGTTAAAATCTATGTAAATCAGGCATTGAAACTGGTCAAGAGCACCATTGGTTAAAATCTATGTAAAGCAGGCATTGAAACTGTCAAGAACACCGTTGGTTAAAACAAAAGGTAGCAAATACTTCCTACTATCCACCTCTGACTACCCCCTTCTCTTAGTCAGGGACTATGGTGAGCCTCAAGGTCTTTTTGCATTTGAAGGCCCTGAGCACTTGCTGTCAATCACTCTCTGCCTCTACCAGCTAGCTCTAGGATAGAGGCCCTCTGTCCTGACTACCTAGCCATTTCACGGTCTCTCCTAATCTGTCTCAACATCACATTGGTGTTTATTAAGCAAGCTGCTATGACTGATCACTGTGCTGGGAGTTTTGAATGGATAGATACCCAAGAGGCCTGTTACTGGCTTTTTCACTAGTGTACTGCCTGAGGTGGTGTGTGCCCATTCATGCTGTTTCTCCTGTGTTAGTGTTGGCAGTCCTCTGAAGTATTGTTGGGGAGAGGACACATGCATATGCATATAAAATAGAACACCCAGGTGCAGTGGCACAGGCAGAGAGAACTTCCAGGAGTCAGATGAGCAGCAACTGCGATGGGGCAGAAGGAGTTTTGGTGCACTACTCAGATTCTAAATCCTGGAATATTACTGGTGCCATGGGAGATGGATAGATAGGAAAAGGATGGAGGGAGGGGGATGAAACTAGAAAGCACTTTTAATTCCTGGAGTAATCATTACCAGTTTCTCCATCATTTCTTCTTTAGTGATATAGTTTTAAAGCTTCTACATCTTGGTGGATCATTTCTGTCTCTACGTTCATTTGTGTGAGGTTTTACTAAGCCAATGTGTGGATTAATCTGGTTTCGCGGTGACAGCTCAACGATTTGAAAAATCATTCCTTTAGCATGTGTTTGCTTTCTTTGGAGACGGATGGAATGCCTGGAGAGAAGGGTGAGGGTAGAATCAGAGGACAGGAAGAGAGGGCAGCTGGGAGCAATTACCATCCCTCCCCCAGACCTTTTTGGCCTTGACTGTTGATTCTTGTGTTGCTGCCAGAGAGTAGCCAGGTAGAATTGTGGCCACTTTTTTTGCAAGCAAAGTCAGAGTCCAGGAAACCCTAAGCCAAGAAAAAGTATGGGTTGGAGTAGAGGGAGTGACAGAAAACCAGACAGGACTGGACTTCACAGTGATGCATGGTTCAGTCTTTTAGGTGAGAGTTCAGGTGTCTCAACCTCAGATCTCCTTGGTCCAGTGTATCCTTGGTCAGATTCTGTTCATTTTAGGAATTCAGAGTAAGGAAACATCTGTTAGCCAAGTCTTTGGTTACCCCAAATTAGCTCCTGTCCTTTACTGGTTGTTATATAGTACATACCCAAGCCCTCAATTATCCAGAATAAACCAGGGCTGCCTATTCTGTGTGGAAAACATGTGACAGTGGTTATGATTCTCTTGCCTACAGCATGGTAGCGCCTTAGTCATTTAACTGCCTGTCCCTTTAAAATTTTGAAACGCTGATTCTTGAGTAAGGAGACACATTTCCATGAGGAATTATTTCACCAGGCAGCTTGCCCCTTCTGAAACCTCAGTCAGCCTCAAAATTACCTCAAGAACCTCCTTGACTTTAATTTTTCGGCTTTACTTCTATTTGTATAAAATGCCTGTGGTGTCTGATGCTCTGTCTCATTTTGCTAAAACTCATATCCTGAATTTCTGGGTCACTCTTAAAACATGGACAGAACTTGATTACTAATGAAAAGGTGACTCATTTCCTTCCAGGCAAAGGCTGACACTGACTTTCAGAGTTCATAATTAGTCTCCACAGAAGCAAACTCTCTAATTATGTAGCATCATTTAGTCTTTCCTAAATTTTATGAGGATTGATGGTAGCATCATGAGCTGGGGAACTGAGTAAGGGAGGCATTTATGCTGTCTTGAGAAGTTAAATGTGAAAATGAAATCGACGTGAATTTATTGATGAGGTGGATTTCCTGCGAGTGTAAATTTAGTACTTCTCACATCATGACTTACACACAGCTGTTTCTGTAGCCTAGTGTGATTTATCAGTAAGGACTGAAGTGTCATTTTATGCTGAAGAAAACAGGCTGCCCATATTAGCCAGTTGTTTTGGGGAAAACGGGAAGGACTTTCCGTCCCTTCAGGCTCCAGATTCCCTTTCAGTCCCCTTATCTTGTTTAAATATGTTGTTACTTCTCCTTTGCTTGTTCTTTGCCTCCTGCTTCCTGTGAGGGGTTGGCTGAAAGTGTGGGCTAGCAGCAGTTCATTTACATAAGACTGTGTTCTCTGCTCTTAGAAGGGTGCTCTTAGGGACTGTGAGACAGGAGACGCTGGCACAATTCTTGCCCCAGAGAGCCCCAGTTTGGAGTGGGGCAGTGGCTAAGACACACAGGCCACTGACCCCAGGCATTGAGCAGTGAGTAACCTTACATCCTTGGTGGTATTAGGAAGGAGTTTGAAAGCCAGGATCAGAGTCCTCACACTTGGGAGGTTGAAGGGGCTTTGGAGAGAGAGAGCACCTTTCCCAGTCATCTTGTTTTGTATGTGAGGGGCTTAAGGCTTAATACAGCCAAGTGATTTTATATGAATTACATAACTGAGTATACAGTGAACTGGGACTAAGCACTGTTTCTCCAGGGCCCATTAGGAAATCCAAAGATCCAGCCCTGTTTCTTTCCAGTCCTGGTACCAGCAGTTAAAGAACTGATGTGGGTAAATACATGTATTGACATAAAATCAAAATATAAAAATGAACAAACACTTAAGGTTTTTGTGAGGTAGTTTGAAAGACTGAGAATGTTTGTATGTTTTGATTTTTTTAAATTTCATGAAAGCAAACAAAATGGAAATTCTTTTGAGTTCCTCCTAAAGGAGATCTATCCTGTAGCTCTAAGGGACAGTGGAACATACCTAAATGAGCAGTTTTACAGATGAAGTGAATGTTGTAGATTATTTGGTATAGCTTTTTATGTTTAACCCATGAGGAAACTGAAGACCAGAAAGATAAAGTGGCTTGTTCAAAGTTTTAAATTTAGTGGCAAAAGGCAGTCACTCTATCAAAAAGACCTCAGAAGATGTCAGGCACTATGGCACATGCCTGCAATCCCAACAGTTTCGGAGGCTGAGGCAGGAGGTTTGCAAGTTCAAGCCCAGCCTCAGCAATTTAGGGAGGCCCTAAGCAACATAGTGCGACCCTGTCTCAAAGTAAAAAACAAAAAGGGCTGGGGATGTGACTGAGTGGTAAAGCATCTGTGGGTTTAATTCGCAGTACTAAAACAAACAAACAAACAAAAACAACCCCTTCCAAAAAACAAAACAAATGAAAAAGAAAAATAAAACCAACCAAACAAACACATACACCTGGGAACATCCTAAAGTCTTGGGTAGAAGATTGAAAAAAATATGTTAATTATATTTCTATTCAGATAAAAGCAAGTTTATAATTAAGTATGTAGTTATAGTGTGTGTCAGCCTAATACAGATGTACATAAATAAATATATTAATGTATAAATCATACGTCTTGACTGCTGGCAGGAGCTGTTTTGAGCAGGATGGTGCAGGGGAAAGTAGGAACATGAGGTGTTGCCTTGCCTTGGCTCCACTGAGTGAGTGCCTGTCAGAGGTGGAATCGGCAGCCTGTGTTGTGGTTTGTTGTAGTACTGCTGCTCTTTTTAGACTTGGGGATCTATTTGGAGTTTCAGCTTTGTTGAAGTGCAGATTCAGCCTGGGCCGTTTCAGCTTTCGGTGTCTCTTGTGGTTGTTATATCCATCTTTTAGTTCTTGGGATAAATGTTCACAGAATGCATTTATTTCCATTTTGAGTAAACTTTATACCTTCAGTATACTTGTTTGATATTTAGATTCTCTGGTATGGAAGGCCACAAACAATTTTAATATCTTAAGATTTTTTTTTTTCATCCCCAAGAACCAATTTTCTCCACCTCTTGGGCCATTATCCTATCTTTTAAGAGAAATAGTGGTAATAGGATATCACATAGGGTTAGACACCACAGTTTTGTCCTGTGTCCAGTCTTATTTGTTTTTTTTAATCATCTTTGGTTTTGCTTTTTAATTTTAATTTAAAATTTTGAAGCGCTGGAAACTGAATCCAGGGTCTTAGGCATGCTAGACAAGCACCGAACCACAAGCCACATCCCCAGCCTTCATCTTTGGTTTCAGTGATGCAGTGGTTTGGTGATTGACAATGATGATCCTTTGACCATTGGGCTGCCTTTCTGAAATTAAACATTGTTGGTGACAGCTGCTCTTAAAGGGGCCTAACTAATTCTTAGTAAGGCAGAAAAGTTATGCAAGTTGGAAGCAAGTGCTTTCAGAGCATTTCTGCCTTCATACACTTGAATGCTGTGCTGTCCTCAAAGCAGGAGTCAGCAAACTTAAAGTGCTATGTAGTGTTTTAGGTTTTGCTAAGAGGCAGATTGAAGATCCTATGTAGGTACTTAACATACCCATTTAAAATGTCATCATTTAAAAAAAAAAAAGTAAAAGCCAGTTATAGCTCCTCAGCTGATGATACAAAAATAAATGGCCGCAGATTTGCCTTGAGGGTCAGAGTATATGAACCTTCCTTAGAGTAAAAGAGTCACTTGTAATATTTCATGTCCTCCCAGGGCAGTGGGTACAGATGGGAAGAACCATTCTTTGCAGTTAATTTTTTTAACATATAAAATTCTTGAAGCAAATGTTGCTGAAATTAGAACAATGAATCATATCTGATTCCTTCTATATCAAATTTTGGTTGATGCGACTTTTCTTAGCCGATATAATCTATGCTGGACCAAGGCCAGGACCCAGACTGAGATTCTGATGAATTAAAGTGGTATTTAATAAATGTAACCTATATTCTTTTTTGACAAATAACTGTTCTCATTGCCATAAAAGTCATTGATATCGTCAGTAAGCATATGAAAAAGTTACCTTTTATATGGAAAAGTTCTTGGAGTGATTATTGTGATGGTGATGATTTTAATAATTATGTTTGCTCTTAAAAGCTTCTAATCTAGATGGAAAGAGGGAAGGGCCCACTAGTGGGGCTTGTGCTTGTTAATGCACGCTTCCCGGCACAGCATGGGTGTGCCAGCTGCTCACATGGCACTACCAGGATCATCTGTGTGGGGTTTGGGGTTGTATTCGCTGCTGAAATAATGCCTGAGTACAGAATTGTAGCCAAAAGCTTTTCAAACTTTTCTGCTTTCAGACGGGTTTTGGTCTTGAGGACTTTGATGGAGGTCATACATTCACACTGGGAACAGAAAGCAGGTCCCCGCACTTGATTTTCTTCCTAGAAATCTTATTTAATTTTTGTTGCCAGTCTCTAATATTCTAGCACTTCATGCTGCTGAGGTCACCGCTCCAGGCCCCTGTGGTTCACAGTGTTAGTATTTTATCAATAACTAATAAAAGTGTGAGAGACAATGAAGACTGCAGGGCATGGGGGAGATCCTGTGTGTACACACACGTGCCTGTGTGTATGTGTTGGCTGTCTTCATATTTTTGAGGAAAATGTGATTAAAAAAATAATCTACTCCATATGTGGTTGGCCCACATTGAGTGATTTAGGGGTGACTGAGGGTTAAAGAAGGACTCTGTATATCAGGAATCTTAATTAGTTTAAAAAATCCTTTGGGGTAAATAGCTCAACCTGTAGTTCCCAAACTTCAAGTGTAATTTAAGAGTCTTTTTAAGGTGTAAGGATCTGTGGGCCCTTCTTGTTGCCCTTTGGCATCAAGGAGATGACTTCAAATAGTGGTATGCCTTCCATAAGCCAGTCACCGAGTCAAGCCCTGGGGTATGGCCATGAATAGTTCTTGTCTACTAGGGAAGGCAGTTATAATTAAGGTCTTTTAATCAGCTTTTTCATTGCTGTGACTAAAAGACCCAACAAGAACAATTTTAGGAGAAAAAGTTTATTTGGGGGCTCACAATTTTGAGGTTGTAGTTCATAGATGGCCAGCTCCATTCCTCAGGGCTTGAGGTGAGGCAGGACATCATGGCGGAAGGCAGGACTCCAGGGAACAGAGAGAGAGAGAGAGAGAGAGAGAGACTCTGTTCCAGATACAACATATATACCCCAAAGGCATGCCCTTCAATGACCCACCTCCTCCAACCATACCCCACCAGCATACAGTTACCAGTTAATCCCTGTTAGGGAATTAACTCACCGATTGGGTAAACACTCTTATAACCCAATCATTTCACCTCAGCCTTCACATTGTCATATAGGAGCTTTTGGGGGACACCTTTCATTCAAACCATAATGAAAGGTTATTGAGTGACATGACATTCAGGGTTTTATGGGAACATGCAGTTGGGGTGTCTGAGCTGTTTCTCAGAGGAAATAATATTTAAGCAGAGGCTTGAAGGAATGTCAGGGTTTAGCTTTGAGAAGAAGGTGGGGGGGAAAGTGGGGCTGGTGACTGTCCAACATAAAGATCTGGAGGTGAGGAGTGGGGCACTGTAGTATGTTCTGCCTAATGGAAGAAGTTGAGTCTGTCAAGACTACAGTGCACAAAGAAATATTCTTGGGAGGAAATCATTTCTCAGCTTGTTGTTCAAACACAACAAAGAATTTAAGAATCATTTTAGGGACTGGTGTGTAGCTCAGTGGCGGAACACTTGCCTAGCACGCGCAAGGCCCTGGCTATCTCCAGCACACACATACACACAATCTTTTAAATGTACCTGTATATTTTAGTCATAACAGCATCAATGTGCACTTTAACATGCACACAACATTATTTAGTAGTTTAAAGAGTTATTTGTCAGGATTGCAGACTCTTGCACGAATTCTGCGGCTGATAGCTTGGGAACAACTGGCTTAACTCACTCATTTTTGGCTATTACTGTGAAGGGTATTTTTTGTAAACTCACGTGATTAAGGTATGTCTGTCATGTTTTAATCTCATATAGATACTTTCTCAGGGTCCAGGGCAGTGAAATAGGGGAAGGTAACAATTATGTGCTGGAAGACAGAGGAAAGATCTCCTTCTATAAGAGCAGCAACAGAAGTCTTTCAACACCGTGTGCCCCTTCCGCATCTTTCAAGTGACAGTAGAATTGCCAAGGCACTCAGCTCAACTTTGGAGTTCTGATAAATGAGCCCGGACTATAAACTTGATGATAAGGGCGTTTGCAAAGTTCTTGTGTCAATAAAGTGTGATTTCCTATTGCAGTGGTTCCTGATTTCAGTCTCCAGTGAAGAGGAACGATGCTCTGAATGAACAGCTTCAGTGCCTGTACCATTTCAGCCAGTCTGTGGCTTGGATTTGCTGCAATCAGTGTGTGCTGGTTGCTTTATTCAGATGAGGGGTAGAAAATCCTAAAGGCATTGCAGACCAAGTGGGGTGGGGCTCTAGAAGACAGCTCCCAGCCTCACAATTCCCCGTGAGGTTATTTTCCTGTGGGAAACTTTTAATTTGTAAGCATTCAGCCTACTGTGGGGACCGAGATTAACATTTTCTGAAATACTTCTACAAGAAAAGCAGAAATGTCCAGGGAGCTGAATTTACATACTAGAAAAATGGGCTGCTCTGCAGTATTCCTTGGTCTTTGTATATTAGTTGTGATAAAGTTGTGAGTGTGTGGTTGGGGTGGGGGTTGACTGTGTACTTGTCTTTGTTTCCTTTACTTGAAACTAACAGTGTTTTACCACAAACAGCCCTGTTCTGGGCCCTATTTTATACACCAATGCTTTTCTTTTTTTTTTTTTTTTTTTTTTTTTTTTTTTTTTTTTTTTTTTTTTTTTTTTTTTTTAGTTCTTTTTGTTTTTCCTTCTTGCTGAGTAAGCTACAATGTTTCCTTTTTTCTCCGTTCTTTCTTTTCTGGAGGAAGGGAGGGGGATGAGAATGGGAGTGGGAAGAGCAAGAAGTCAACATGATAGAGCTTCCTTTTTCTTCTCCTGTTTACCAAGAGGTTAACTGGAAGTCTTTGTGATTTTTTTTTGTTAAGTTTGTAGTTAGCATAACCCAGTTAGTTGCCTTTTACACGGAGTTACAGAATTAAAAAGTAACGGTCTGGCGAGACAGGGAACTGGAGGTACTGGAGGTACTGGGTTGATGAGCTCAGTGGGTTGAGCACTTGAATGCCAGTCTAGGTGTTTGGACTTGATTCTGCAGGCTCTGGGGCATCTAGAAATTTGCTGTCAGAGCCTTGGGAATTGAAAGTTATAGAGGAACTTTCACTGGTTCCAGCTAGCTTTGGCTGTTAGCAATTATTTTTATCTTCTTTAACAGGGGGAACCAAGGAGGGAGCAGGAAACCAAGCGGGCATTATAGTCACAGGAAAGAACAGACCGATTTGGGGGCCTTTCTAACTGTAGACCTTTGTTACTGACCAATGCTTAATTTGGTTTCTGGGGTTTGTTAGTTTTTCCCCCTGCCCTTACCTCATTTACCTTAACGACAGCTCCCTCTCTAGAGCTCAGCTAGGGCAGGCTGCCACTGCAGATTGGGAGGCCGAGAGGCCCAGAGCAAGAAGAAAGTGGGTTGAAAGCAGAGTTCTGTTTAAAGAATTTTCTGCTGGAAACTAGCCCAGAGGGAGTAAAGAGGAGCTTTAATGAGGAGCAGCTGCAGTGCCGACACAACCCACATGAGACATTTTCCCCCTCCGTTCCACATTCTGTATAGTTTTTTAAAAATGATTTTGAAATAGCTATTTTGTAAAGCATGCCTCTCTCTCTCTCTCTCTCTCTCTCTCTCTCTTCTTGTATGTGGTGAGATTTTTCTTTGTTGTTGCTTTTTTTCCAAATGGTCAGATCCTCATGAAAAACAAAAACAAAAACAAACCCCCAAACACCCCCAAACTAAAGAGCTGTAGCAAAGCCCTGTATGCAATTTGTGCTTGCCCTGCTGCTACAGAACCTTCAGCAGAGAAAACAAGGACAGAGAACACTGGCTTTTATTTGGAAAAGGGGCTTATTTCCTGCCCCGACTTCAGTCATCTTGGAGCCCAGACAAGCTGCTACACTGTTTTAAGCTTTTCTCTAGATGAGTGGCTATTCACTTAGGAAACTTGAAAGAACTTTTTTTTTCTATCCAGTATTAGTGTGGAGACTGATCCTGAACTGTAGCCATTGCCAGAGGTTGGAATTGCAATTCATATCCCAGCTTTGTTGAAATCTGTGAAGTGGCTGGCTACTTGTAAAGTCATCCAGGCTGCTGGGGACATGTGAGGGTTGGGGTCTGTTTTTCATTTGTGGTAGGGAGGGGGAACCATACAGGTAAACTTTCAAATGGAATGTTTTCTAGTTCCCTTGTTTCTCTCTCTTTTCTCCCTTCTTCCCTCCCCTTCACCTCATTCCTCCGTGCGTGGGTTTGAATAGTAATATGAAAAAGTGGGCCTCTTCCTGTCAGAGATGGCAGAGTTTTTGATAAAAAGTCACGAACATATCTGTATGGACATAAAAAGTCTTCAGATTAACTTGTGGAATTATTTTACAGGGAAAAAGTCCACCCCCTACGCCAGCCCCCTGCAACTTTCCCTATATTCACAGTATCTATCACCTGTGAACCATGTTCTTTCAGGTTCCAAAGCTAAAGAGGAGGGACGGAATAGAAGGAAGTTGCTGAGAAGCATTAAAATAACTGATAGGTTTCCCAGAGGAGGGAGGCGTCCCAATAGCTTTGGGAATGAAAGACAGCTATTAGATTTATTTATTTATTTTTATTTTAAAAATTTAATTTTTTTTTAAAAGAAAACCTTTTATATACCTCTTTCTTTGGTTCAAGAGGTAGACTATTTTTAAAACTTTGTTCTGGGTAGCTCAGTGGAATTATAAATGTGTGATGAAACTTAGATGTTTATTTAGTCATGTTTCCAGGCTCTCACCAAACTTAACTGAGTCATCTCAAGAAGAGAGCTTTTGTTTTTAGCCCGTCTCACTTCCCACTCACACTTATTGAGTATATGGCGTCCTTATATTTTAGATGAACAGGGATGTGTGAAGTTGAGAGAGTTCTGGCTGTCTCACCCATTCTTTCTCTGTTTTCCTATGCACGTAATTCTGCTTAGCTTCCTGGGGAGTGAAGGATTATAACCCAGTACCTTAGGAGGACTGTTGGGGTTGATTTGGCCTATGTTCTGCCAGACAGACCACAATTGGAAGGGATATTGTAGCAGATTTGGTTGAGAGATTGTTCTTATCCATAATATGAAATTTAACCTGCTTTGGAGCCATTTGCTTGGTGACACATGGATTCGAAGAACTTACACAAGGCTTCAAGACATGCTCTTCCCAGCGAGAACTGTCTAAATGAGGGTGGGAGAGAGGCACCAGAAAGACAGAACAGTGGCTTAAGTGAAGAAGAGCCATGTGGGTGTAATCAGAGATGACAAGTCACTGTTGGAGGGATCCTGGGCTCTTGGATGGATTGGAGGAGGCTCTGTGGAAGATGTAGAGTTTCAGCAGGTATTTGAAAGGAGAATGGAAGAAAGACATAGATGGGAGACATAACAGATTGGAAGTATGATATTCCTCACTGGAAGTTGGAAAAAGTTTTAGAATTATTTTCTAAATCAAGCAATTTTTTTTTTTTTTTTTTTTTTTTTTTTTGTACTGAGGATTGAACCTGGAGTGTTTTACCCCTGGGCTGCATTGCCAATCCTTTTTATTTTTATTTTGGGACACAGTCTTGCTAAATTGCCAAGGCTTGCCTTGAACTTCCCATCCTTCTATCTCAGCCTCCCTAATCACTAAAATTACAGGTGTGTGCTACTGTACCCAGCTAGATTATTTTATGTAGGGGGCAGTAGAGAGGATTATGGAAATAGTCTGTAGTATTTGGGTTATAGATTAAGATGGGTAGATGGTTGTAGTGGGTCAGGCAAGCAGGTCACAGGTTCTAAGGAACTTCAGTTTGCCAGACTGGGCACTAATGCTAGTTTCCAAGCAGAAGAGTGGCATGAGAAAAATATGGTTAAGAAGGATTTTTCATTTTTAGTTTATTTTAATTGGTGTGTCATAATTATATATAATAGTAGGATTCATTATGCCATATTTGCACATGCACTAATATAATTTGATCACTCATTCCCTAAAACCTGCCCTTTCCCTATGTGCCTCCCTTCCTCTGGTCTGCTTGCTCTTTCTCTACTGATCTCCCTTCTATTATTAATATTTTAATCAGTGCATTAACATTATATATATGAGTGGAATTCATTGTGGTATATTCATACATGGACTTTGCAGAACTTGGTAGATTTTGTTTCCCAATACTTTCCTGTACTCCCCTCTTTTTTTTTTTTTTTTTTGAGGAGTAAAAGGAGTAGGATTTATTTAGGAAGAAGAGCAGAGACTCCGCAAGGCGGAGGGGCACCTGGAAGCAGGTCACCCCTGTACTCCCTTCTTTTTGATTACCTTCCTCTAATCTGTTGGTTTCTGAGAAAGTTATTATTTAAGTAGTAATGTTTCAGCAAGGAATTTCCAGGCTGTCCCTGTGGAGAGATATTGATGGGATTTTAGTGAATTTAGGAATGCCATTGCTGACTGAGTAGATGTTAGTCTTGGGGCAAGACTTAGTAGCCTACTTTCAGTGGAATACCTAGGTAAAGATAGGGATAAATTTGTAGATCTTACAAAACTGGGGGAAATTGCTAGATTCACAGATGACAAGCTTGGGGCAGGTCAGTTAAGTTTGGTGTCCTTATTTGTGTAATAGGGGTTAGGATTAGTTGGCTTCTGAGGTATGGTGCACTGCTGAAATTCTGTAATTATGGGAATACAGTGTAAACATCTCAATCAATGAAAAATGTTGATTTTTTGGAGCATAAAGTGTAAGATTTGAACACAGGATAAGAATAATCTGGCACAAAAGTAGCACACGTGAAATAAGGCTCTGAACTTTTTTAGTAGACTGTGTATTCAGTAGCACATAGTAGTAGTATATTGTGGCTTTTATGAAAGTGAACATAGCTTTAGACTGAGATAATAGAAACATAGTATCCAAATCAGAAGATGATGGTTCAATTCCATGCTGCACAAATGACAACATATGTGTTATATCATTTCTCATTCAGACCCTTTAAAAAAGTTTTGTTTTTATATTATTATTATGATTGTTGTTATACACTGCTGGGGATCAAACCCTAGGGCCTCATACATGCTTGTCAAGCACTCTCCCACTGAGCCACATCCCCAGCCCATTAAAAAGATTTTTGGAGGATGTTTAGGATAGCCTAGTATCAAAGTGCATGGGCTCCAGAGTCAAAACCGAGGATTCTCCCTCTGGCGTCTACTAGATGTGCAATCTTAATCTGAGATTCAAAATGCTTAACAAGGATATAATCATAGTAAGTGCTTAAAAATGCTGGTTATTATTATTATTATTATTATTATTATTGCTCCTATTATTACTACTGTTATCTTACATATAAAAGAGCCACTGAAAATATGAGGAAGCCTAGAAACGATTTTATACTGAGGAACAGTCCAGAGCACTGATTCCTAGAAGAAAAGGACCCACAGAATCTGCTCATGTATCTTAGATTCTTGAAGAGCCGTATGTGGGAGAAACAGAAGGCTTTCTCCTTTTTGTTCCAGAGGGCAGGGACATCCAGTAGGTAGAAATTGTGGACAGGTAGATTTTGTTCTCTTTAAAATTAAGATAAAGCTCATATGCCTTAAAATTCACCCTTTTAAAATGTACAGTTCAGTGGTTTTGTTATGTTCCCAGAATTGTAGGATCACTACCATTAGCTAATTTCAGAGCATTTTCATTGCCCCTAAAAGAAATTCCTCCTTAACGGTGACTCTCCGTTTCCCTTTCCCTCTAGTCCCTGGTAACCTAATCTGCTTTCTTTCTCTGTGGATTTTCCTATTTTGGTTATTTCATATGAATGGAATCATACTTGCAGTTTTTTTGTGTCTGGCTTCTTTCAATTAACGTGATATCTTCAAGGGTCATCTATGCTGTAGCATGTATTAGAACTTCATTCCCTTTTATGACCCAATAATATTTTGTTGCATGAACATACCACATTTTATTTCTCATCCATAAACTAATGGACATTGGGTTTGTTTCCACTTTTTGGCTATTGAAAATAATGCTACAATGAAAATTCTTCTTGTGAGGACATGTTTTCAGTTGCCTTGGGTATATGCTCTGGAGAGGAGGAAGAATTTTTTAAGACTAGAAGAAGAGAGATTTCTAACAATGGAAAAAACGGAGATTGTTGTGTTGAAACAGTGAGCCAGTATCTTTTACTTTGCTTAACAAATACATGTTGTTTACATATGTGCGGGGTAGTATTCTAAATGCCTTGCAATGATTTGAAAACCCTGTGAGGGAAGCGCTGTTATACAATCTGTTTTACAACAAGGAGGATTAGCCTTCTGCCTAGGATCACACATCAAGTAAATGGTGTAGTTGGGATTGAAATCCAGGTGGTTTGGTTCTAGAGTCTGTGTTCTTAATAGTAAGAAAGAACAGTAATAATGTCAAGCACTTACAAAATTCTTAATATTTCTCAGGCACTATGCTATATGTTTGTATTCAAGGAGAGGCTGGTGACTTTCTTTTTAGAAGCAATTATCTTGTTGGGTAAAAGTTACCTTAGGATGCTCTGAACCTTAAAGCCCTGTTATTCCAAGGATGGATAGAAATAGGGGAACAGCCAGAAAGAAACAAGATGTCTGGCTTGAGGCTTCTCAGATGATCAGAATTTGGTCAAAAAGGAAACTGGAACATGAATGACAAATATTATAGGAATTCAGTTAATGAAACTTGTCAAAACATGGCAGTAAATTACATATAATTTAAAGAGATCAACTGAAAATGTCTTTAAATTGTGAGTGGAATCCTTAGAAAATGGGAGGAATTATAGTTTCGTGGGAAAATGGTCTCTTTTTCAAACATTTATTTCAAATATCTACACAGATGTAGGTAGATGGCTTCTAGAAAGTCAAACACATGGGACTGGAGCAGAGTGTTTTGGAGTCACTTACGTTGAGGTAGTTGTTTAAAAGCAAGTGAATAATGACAACAGCAATATCCAATGCATATGAGAGAAAAAAACAAGGCAGGCCAGGCTTCCAACTTTAAGGTGGCCGTAACTTATGAGGAAGGAGAAAGGATTTGGCAGTTGAAACTAAGACCTTTCTTTACGCTGACCTAGCGGCCCCTCCCGATGTGTATCCTAGTTACACTCTTAACTATTTTCTGCTACTCTTGCTTCTCCCTTTGACACTCCAGGTCTCTGCCATTCCTCAAATATGCCATAACTGTTCCCTCTCTTAGGGCCTTTGCATTTTGTGTTTTTCTCTGCCTTGAACACTTTTCCCTTAGTTACCTGTGTGGCTAGTCCTTCACCTCCTTCAGATCTTTACTCAAACGTGGCCTTTTCAGTGAAGCCTTCTCTGATTTTTCTGTTTCCAATACAAATAGCTCTACTTACCCAGTCCATGCCCTCCATCCTTTTTCATCTTATTTTTATTCATAGCATTTACTTCTCCTAACATATAAATGTTTTTTACTTACTGACTTTGCTTTTATCTTTCCTATGAGAATTTCAGCTCCATGAATGCAAGGATTTCCCTGGTTCAGTTGTCCTTCAGTATCCATGGGGAATAGGTTCCAGAACCCCCTGTCTCCCACATACCCATGTCTCGATGCTCAAGTACCTTACATAAAACAGCACGGTATTTTCATATAATCTGCACACATCCTCCTATATACTTAAGTCATCTTTAGATTACTTACATTGTCTAATACAATATAAATGCTATGTAAATAGTCATTATATCATTTATTTGGGAATAACAACAAAAAATTCTGAACATTTTCAATACAGGCACCATTTTTTCCATATATTTTTAATCCATAGTTGGTTGGATGTGAAGCCCATGGATACAGTGAGGTGACTACTACTGGTATATAATAAGCATTTACTAAATGTTTGTTATAAGAATGGAAAAATGTTATGAGCTTAATGTTCTTTGTGGAAACCAATAGAATATTCTTCATCATTAACATCACTATTAATAAGTATATTAGATACTATTAATAAACTCCATGTATTCTCTGCTTGGAGGTTGGCAGACTTTTCCTGTAAAGTGCCAGTGAGTGAAGTTTTTATGGGCCGTGTGGTCTCTTTTCAGCTTTTCTATTCTCTTGTTGTAGGGCAAAAGCAGCCATGGGCGAGTGGACATGACTGTGTTCCAATAGGACTATTTGTGGACACTGAAATTTGAATTTTATATAATTTTCCAATGCTGCAAAATATTATTATTTTGATTTTTTCCTGACCATTTAAAAATGTAAAAACCATTGTTAGTTCACAGGCTATACAAAAACAGGCAGCGTCCAAATTAGACCCAGTAGCTGTGCTTTGCCAGTCTCTACTTGACTGGTTTCTTCAACATATCTTGGTTGGAATTTAGTTTTTTGTACTTGGTGGGGAACTACAGTGTGGATCAAACTCTAGAAATGGGTAATTCAGAAATACTTTTGTTTAGTTCCAGAAACTTTCATGTTGTTCCATTTTTGTTTTCCTGGGAACCTTGTTTTCATTGTGTGTTTACGATGCTAAAATTTAAATGAATATGTATTCTCTTAGCAGATGTGGGGTTGGTATAATAGTTTAGAAGCAAAGCTGGGCAGAGCCCACCCAGGTTTAGAAGTTTGCTATTATTTAAAAGGTGAATAATTCCCATATGGGAGAACCAAGAGTCATTAGCCAGGCCCAACGCCCAGAGGACTGTCACTGTTAATGACAATTGTGTTACAGTTTTTAACATCATCCGTAATGTATTGCTTGAATAAGCTGCAAGTGCTTTTAATAATATAACTCAGGGTTAACTTGAGCTGTGCTATGTTTGTGCTCTGTTCCTCTGCTTAAAAAACAACACAAAAACAAAACAAACAACTCTATTATCAAATCAAGCTGTGATTTTGGATAAGGCATCATATTTTCCTCAGTAAACACAAAAGAGAGAAAAAACACTTTTCATTTGTATGATGCTTTTATACTCATAAGTTTTTTCACATACTTGATTTTGTTCAGTTCTCATATTGCTGTGATGTAGGCAGCCTGCTTAACTGTTTAAGATGTGAGAGAATTGATAGTGATAGTAATTTGCATGACGTCACAGTCAAGACGTTCTTCTGAGGTTCTGGGAACTCTCGGCTTGCTCCCTCCTTGCTTGACCTTCTTGTGAAAGTCCTCAGAGTCCCCACTGCTCTTCCTCTATGTACTGTGCTCAGCTCTGGAAAGGGGTAAGGAGGCTGTGGCCCGTTACATCACTGCTGCTCTAGCTGTTGACCAGCTCTGTTCTCTCCCCCAGCTCTTTCAGCTACTGCACAATTCTTTGGAGCATGTGCTATCTTAGTTCCCTAATAGCTGGCCTGCCTTCTCTCAATAACTATGGCCCTGGAAGACCTCAGCTGGCCCACCAATGGCTAATGAAATGTCTTGGATATGATTGTTGGAGATAAGAATGAATCCAGCCGGACCCCAGTGTTTCTGGTCTGGGTGATCACAAGAATCAGGACATCAGTGACTGTGCATAGGAAGATGAGACAGGAGCTGGTTTGGGGCATGCAGATGAAGAGTTTCTTTTAAATGTGTTATCATTGATGTGGTGGTGGAACAGCTCTCTACATGTAGTTTTCTATGCTCCAAAAAGTACAGTGGATAAATAACTTCAACCAAATATACGGGGTTCCAGCTGAATAGCAGCATTTATAGTTAGAATCTAAGTCTGTGTTTCCTTTGAATACTTCTTAGAGGTCCTTTTAAGTAATTTCTTCATTATGAAAGCAGAGACTTCCCATGCTTTTTGATGTTGTTTAGAGAAAATTGTTAGAAGTATGATCCACAATTCGGAATGATTGTGCATCATATGAATTAAGAGGTGACATATATGAAAAGATTCCTCAATGCCCTGATGTGGAAAACGCTATAGAATTTTATTCTTGAGTTATTCCCTCCTTCATTTTGGTGCTTATGTGGGATTTTAGACATTTTATGTTATTTTATTCTATTTTGTGCCTTTAAATTTGCTTTAAAAAGCTGCTATGTGGGCTGGAGTGGTGGCTCAGAGGTTATGGTGTTTGCCTGGCATGTACAAGGACACAGGTTCAAACCCCAGCACTATGTACACAACAAAGTGTCGGAGCAACGAAAGCCACATGAAAAACTAAATAAAATTGATTCTCTTTTTCTCTTTCACTGTCCTTCTCTCTTAAAAAAAAAAAAAAAAGCTGCTACTTGTATATTAACAGGCTTTAGAATGCCCCCTTTGAATTTTTCCCGTTTCCTGTACCTCATTTTTCCTTTCTCTATTGTGACGTCCACCACCTGAATGTAACCCAGAAAGCTATGCACTGATGTTTCAGTGGAAATGAGAAAGAAGAGCTTAACTATTTCTCTACACTTAATTGAGAAAAAGCACATGATGTCTTACCTATTTTAAATTGGAGGGATGAGAGGGTTGATTCCATGCATTATCATGCGAACAGCTTAATTCTACCAAATGGTGTAGTTAAAATGAGAGAGTTAATGAATTTAGGCAAATAAGTATGCACAAAAAGGTGCAGTCACACCATCCCAGAGTGCACCTACATGAGCAAAGCCATGCTGTATTCTGCCCTTGAGTAAGGATCACGCCAACTCGCTGTTGTGGCAGACTGCTGGATCATCTGCCTGGGATTCTGTCACCTGTCAAGACGTAAAAGAACCGGAGTTCTCTAAGTGAGAACTTCTAAACTTCTTCTCCTAAAGTGAGGCAGTTCTGCGAGTTGTACCTTCAAGTCTCTTGATTTACAGTAGAGTGTTTTCTGGGATGACCCACATTACTTTTAAGTTTTTGTGCTTACAAGGAGTCCGGTGTTTTCATGGACTTGTATTTTTTTTCTTACAGATGTCCAGAGGGCTTCTTGGGAGAATATTGTCAACATCGAAATCCCTGTGAGAAGAACCGCTGCCAGAATGGTGGCACCTGTGTGGCCCAGGCCATGTTGGGGAAAGCTGCCTGCCGATGTGCTCCGGGCTTCACAGGCGAGGACTGCCAGTACTCCACCTCTCACCCCTGCTTTGTGTCTCGTCCCTGCCTGAATGGAGGCACCTGCCACATGCTCAGTCGGGATACCTATGAGTGCACCTGCCAAGTTGGTTTTACAGGTAACAAATGGAACTAAAGCCCATACTGTCTTCTTCTCTTAGCAGGTACCTTTATTTGGCATCTTCAGATCATAGTGTCGGGACCCTGAGGGTCCCCTAACTTTACAGTAAGGAGCTGTAATGTTCCCGACAACTATCCTCAAATTCTGTTTGGGAGTTTTAAGGGGTGTAAAAGGAGAAAGAAAAGTATTTGACTGTATAAAGTACATATGTCAGGATTGGGGATCAGAATTCACTAAAGGAAAAGTCACTGTCACCAGAAGGAAAGTTATGATTGGTTACTTGCTTCTTAACATCTCTGCTCTCTAGACATCAGAACACTGTCTTCTCTGGTTTTCTGAACTCTGTTTCTCTGTTTTTCTACATTGCCTTGCCTTTATCCATTACATTTTGTTGCCTGAACCCCTGGTTGGAGTCATATCACAGCTCTGCCTTAGGAATCTCAGTTGCTCTAGCTGTCTTCGTCCTCATCAGTTGATGACTCACAGTCATCCCTGTAGCCCCACCCCCCCAAACACAGGCTCCTGTTTCTAACTACCCACCGCACGCTTCCTTAGAAATTCTTCACATACCTCAAACTCAGCATGTTGACATAAATAAGTAACACCAATATGCATTCCAAATACCCCAACGACAACCTCACTCTCCCCTGTGTCACCCACGCCAGGTCAGTCACCCAGCCCCACTTCTGAACCTTTTCCCACCTTTACATTCACTCTGCTGCTCTGCAGTTGAGGGCCATGGTATCTCTCAGCTGGACTCCCAAAGTGGTTCCTTCACTCATTCTCTGACTTTATTCCCTCTTCTCTCATTCACCTATCAGTTATAATTGCAGATCTACCAAACTCATACATTTACGTTGTCTCATGGATTTTCACCGACCGCGGAATGAACTGCAAATTCTTCTATTTGGCTGCCTTGGGTTATCACCATCTAGGCCGCACATCTTTTCATAGCCTCACTAGCCACAAGCATCTAGGTCTAGTCACACTTATATTCTCATCATTTCCTAACAATGTC
Source organism: Aplodontia rufa (assembly GCA_004027875.1). Lineage (NCBI taxonomy): Eukaryota > Metazoa > Chordata > Mammalia > Rodentia > Aplodontiidae > Aplodontia > Aplodontia rufa. The sequence goes on along the minus strand of PVKS010000221.1, from coordinate 26,099 downwards.
ACACTTCCTGTTGCTCCCATGTGGTTGCCTGGAGTGTTCTTCTCTACAGTTGGTGGTTGCCTAATGTTTTCTAAAACTTGTCTTAGTGATCCTTGCGTGATCACTTTAGGTAGTTGATCAGTTTTATTATTTTCATTTCACATTTTATTATAATTAGTTTTTTACATATCTCTCACCTGAATAGATTTTGGGTTCTTCAGAGGTAGATCTGAGCTTTTTTCAAAGTGAACCATTGGTATTTGTTAAATCCAAGGAGAAAAGGGAAACCATTCTCTATAGGTTGAGTTTGTCCTTTAGGCTTTTGAAGAGAGCCCTTTGCCCTCACCTAGTCAGACCGTGGTAGCTCATCTGCACTCAGATGAAGAAGCAGGGGCAGCAAGTCAGTCCCTGTATAATACGCGTGAGCATCTAAGTGCAAGGACATGTCTGTTTCAGTGTCGTTCTGATACCTGCAGTTGCCGGCAGTGTTTATATCCCTTTTCTGCTCTAAATCAGTATAGGTATAGTTATAAAGCACGGCAGTTCCTTCATTTCCTTTCTGCTCAGCACCCTGAGATATCTGTGCTGTGCCCAGATCTGTATTGTTCCTTTCCCTTTTCATTCGACAGTCTTTGATAAGCAGAGAACATTTCCTTGTGGTCATGTGTCATGTCTTTTCCACTTTTAGCAAAGCTATCTTGTCTCTTATTTGTTTTTCTGTGGGGTCAAAGAGAAATTGAAGTGTTAAAAAATCCAGGGAGTTTTCATCTCTAGTTTTAAAAATGAAAGACTTAGGCTAATGAAAACACTAAGCCATATGAATACCAAATTTACTAAAAATTGGGGCATATTCCTCTTTCCCTTTCCCTCCCTCCATCTCTCCAAGAATGTGCTTTGCTTCCTGTAGACTCATACCTTGGTGTGAGTCCTACTGCAGGTATCTTTCCACCTGGGAGACTCCACACGAGTTACCTTTCCAGACACCTGTCCTCATGACAACTTCTATTTCTTTTGGTATATAGAGAGCCAGAGATCCTTAACCATCTCCAAACACATCTTCAAAGAATATTTATAGCAAGACCACATATTAACAAAATGTTTCCCAGAATGTGTGCATGTATTGTGTTTAAAATAAACAGAAGTAGTATTATTTGCTTCTATCACCTACAGGGTCTACTTAGTGACTAAATACTGGGGAAAATATCATCAGTACATTTTATGCCTTCAACAGAAATGACTTGAGATCCAGTCCCTGTTGGCATGGCCACTGGTTAGAATAAAAGGAAGCACACTTTGGGGTGTTGGGGGCATTAAGGATGACTTTTAGAGGAGGTGACTGTTGAGCAGTTGTTAGGAGAGAGTTTGTTAAATAATCAGAATGGGTACCATTATTCCAAATGGAGGAGCAGCTTGTGCAAAGACGGGGAGGTGGCAGGGCAGATGCACCAGCCCCTGTGTCATAGGGACCAGTGGAATTGTACAGGACTGGGCTTCCTATGAAAAATCTGTGGTCCCTTCACGTGCTCTATCCGTGGAGTGCTTGAATCTCATTTATGGGCCTTGGAGAGTTTCTGGAAAGGGACTTGTATCAAATAAACTTGAGGAAGTTCTGATTTATTCTTCCTTAAAATCAAAGAGTTCAGGGATCTCCATGCTCACGCTCCTGCTGTCACCTCTAGGATGGGAGAGGGGCTTTGAGGGTGGGGCTGGCTTCTATTTCTGTGAGCAGTATTAATTTCTCTCATCCTCTCTAGGAAAGCTGTGCCAGTGGACTGATGCCTGCTTATCTCATCCATGTGCAAACGGAAGTACCTGTACCACTGTGGCCAACCAGTTCTCCTGCAAGTGTCTTACGGGCTTCACAGGGCAGAAGTGTGAGACTGATGTCAATGAGTGTGACATTCCAGGGCGCTGCCAGCATGGTGGCACCTGCCTCAACCTACCAGGTTCCTACCAGTGCCAGTGCCCCCAGGGATTCACAGGCCAACACTGTGACAGCCCCTATGTGCCCTGCGCACCCTCACCCTGTGTCAACGGAGGCACGTGCCGGCAGACCGGTGACTTCACTTTTGAGTGCAACTGCCTTCCAGGTAAGGAGCTCCCTAGCAGGAGGAAAGTAGAAGCTGGTGAGTGTGGCCCAATTGCTCCTTTGGGAAATATCCTAAAGCAGGGAAAAGGGGAAGTGAGGATTCTGTGTGGGGTGGGTTGCTAGTGAGGGAGGAGTTTTATGGGCCTACTATGGTCTATAAACTGAGCAGGGGGTAATTTAACATGTCAGGGTTTATGATGATGAGTGGCTAGGAAATTGTTTATTGTCCCTTCTGGAGAAATAGTGAGAAGATATAAGAGAAGTAGAATTCTGGGAAAGGGACAGGCAAATCTGGATGGGAGAAGAACACAATGAGAATGAGACATTGGAAAATATGTATGCATGATTAATGAAGTACTTTAAATTAAGTGACACTGAAAGTAGGTGGACAGCTTTCCCATGTTTTTCCTCTGATGGAATAATTCACTACCGTTTAAATGAACCCTCTCTCCCATTTGTGATTGTCCCTGAGCTACTGGCCTTCAAGACCCTCTTCCATGTACCCTCCCTGACTTTGGAGTGACCCAGCCCTACCTTGAGGCTAGAGAATTCTGAAGCTGATGGGGGGGGGGGTCCTCTGTTAATCAATGGGTACTTTTTGATGAGCTCTGGTAGATGATGTATGAGGGACTAAGCATGACACAGGTACTTTGTCATCCTGTAGGCTGGTACAGGTCCCCTAGAGCACACAGGCAGTCTGAGATAGATGGCAGAAACAGCAGCAGGGCCTGGGAGCTCAGTGCCAGAGCTCCTTAGGGGGAAGGAGCAAGCGGCCAGCTCACTTCACTCCAGATACAAGTGATGAGGAGGCTGAAAACCAAGAATTTTGATTGGGAACAGAACACAAGCAGCTGGAGCAGATGAATTACTAAGCAACAAGGATCCTGTTTTTATACAAATAGCCTCAGTACAAAAACAAAAGAAGGAAAACCATGGGTGGGGGGGAGAATAATGTGCTAAATAAGCAGAATTGCCTTAAAAAGAAGTTGTTCTAACCGCTCTTTCAGAGTGGGAATCTTAGATTCTGCTGTTGTGGATATGGTTCATATATAATGGGTTTGTGTGTTTTATCTTTTGGGAATTAAAGGTCATAGGTTGGTCCTCAGTATTAGACCAAATGATAATTTATTCATTTCATTTGGTAAGAATTTTTTGACTGTCTGCTATGTTCTAGGTACTATTGTGTGTTTGGGGTACAGAAACACAAGACACTGCCATTAATTGCAATGAAAACTTTATATCATTTAAGCCACGACTGTATACTATGTAATTGCATTACTTTTAGTTTCTCTTTCAATAAAAAAGTCACATTGTAGATACTAAGTAGATGTTTATTATCATAATATTTCTGTCATCCATATTATCTTCTAGAAGGAATAACTAAAAGATACCCTTCTTCACTCCTATATTTGTTTGCATTTTGAGGATTAGAGACAGAAATAGAAATATAAACAATTTAATGGTGTAAATATTGTAATATTGCAAGCATTCTAGAAGTCTAAGGTTGTAATGGGCTGAGTGGCTAGTAGCTGAGGTCAGTCTGACTAACAGATGAAGGATAGGTGCTGTTTTCAGTTTTAAGAAAATCACTTTTAATAGTTGCCTAGGACAGGAGGTTGATTTGGCAGCGAAATATTGAGAGGAAGTCGGAGAAGTCAATAAAGGAAGTCTTTAGCTGGGAGAGAGTGATTATTCACTCCCATTGTCTCCGCATTGTTTTCCATTAGCCACGATAAGAACCTTAGGGAATTCTGAGAGTGTGTCCAGGAAAAGATCTGTCAAACAAGAATAGTCTCCTCCTTGAGAAAGGAAATAACCAGGGATTCCGCAGCCAAGTGGCTGCCAGGGCTATGGGATATGTAGTAAGATTTTGGCTCTCTTAAGCTCTGCGTGTCGTGTAAAGCAAGACATTTATTTACTCACTGATGGTGAGGTGGGGGGAAGGAGCCCAAGCAAGGAGAAGATTGGGCAAAGAGAAAACTAACATTTAGTTAATGCCTTTTATGAGTCAGGTACTGCCAGGTACTTTCACACCGGTTAGTGTCATTAAACACAAAAACCTTGGGAACAGGAGTTACCTTTGTGAGTTCTTGCAGGTGAAGTGACTGAGATTTGGCTGTGTTAAGGAACTTACCCAAAATTGTGAAATTGATATGTGGAGCGGCTCAGCCCCAACCTGGTGGGCTGTTTCCAAAGCCTGAACTTGTGTGCATCTTACGCATGGCATGGCCCTGCTCATCTGCTTCCTGGAGGTGTTTTGAGGATGTGTGGCTTTTCTTTAAATGCGTTGAGCTGTTTGGGTTAAAATAATATGTTCACATTGTAAGGCAACAATGAGATACACCTATTTTGAACCAAATAGTATTTGTTACATAGCCACCTAGCAGTGGGTAGATATTTACACACAGTTAAGTAGACTAGTTCTTGCCTTGGGTCCCATGATCTAAAACAGATGACTAGCTTGGATAAATGGAAAGATTGGAAGGATTCAAAAATAATTCAAAATGATAGCTGATAAAGCAACGCTGTGAGTAAATATATTTTTATAGTTTTCAGGATTTTGTGCTATTGTTCTTATGTCTCAGGTGAAGTTTGTAAAGTGTTTGTTTGATTTCCATATAGGAAAATATGGCCTGGAGATGATTTTCTTTTTTTTAAAAAAAAGCCCTCATGGTGCAGTACCATTCTTCTTGCCCCTTGCTCTGTGCCTTTTCCCTACTGTTTGAGAGATTGAAATGCTACTTAAAAATGATATTCACCATCTCCTTGTGAATAGCTTCCTCATTTGAAGAAAATTACTATTTCCATTCTAAAAATGGGGAAACCAAGTCTTCAAGGAGGCAGAGCCGCTTGTCAAGGAATACGCCTTTGCCGCAGTCCAAGTCTTTGCACTTCTAATTGAGGCGTACTCTGACCAGTTTAAAATTGTACCCAGCCCACCCCCTTAATTACTGACCTTGGTCTAGTTTTTGTTTTCTTTTTCTGTGACACTTATCTTTTTACTCTGTAATTTTTGCTATGTAATTTACTTCATTTTGCCTAATGTTTATTGTCTATCTTTTCCAAATTCTACTGCCTCCATCCCTGCCCAGAACGAAAGCTCAATCTTTGTTTTTGTTCACTGATATTCCCCAAACACCTTTTAAAAACAGTGCCTGGTACAAAATAGGCCCACAAGCATTTTTAACTGACTGTGAGCACAGTGTCATGTCATGTAGAGTGCGGCTCTAGTCCTCTCACTTTGTTCCTGGTATCATGCATCCCAGACTGACCTTGGCTTCTCCTTTGGCCCTCGCACACTCTAATGCTGGGTAAGAAGAAGTTTGGAGTCAACTTTGAGTTGGTGAACACTGCATAAGGTAGTGATCACCTGAAATGATTAAGTTAAAATTCTTTTCCTGCAAAGAATATTGGAGTCACTGTAAGTTGATTTTAGTATTATTGTAGAACTCATGAGGAAGGAATTAAAACTGCAGAAATGACTCATCTGGTGTGACATGGAAAGAAATGTTTCTCCACAGTGGGAGGAAAAAGAATATCTTTAAGAGGGAACTAGTAGAATGGAATCAAGGAACCACATTCCGCAGTCTCCTTGGGTCAGCAGCTGTTCATAATGTGGCTCCCCAGCCTTCGTCCTGTGAAGTCCTCAACAGAAGCAGCCCTGACGAGGGCACCCAGCTGCAGGAATCTTCACAGAGAGCAAAACAGAGCATGGAAATGAATCACTGAATCATTGACTCCCGGTAATTTTGGGTCAGGGCCAGCCAGTGGGGAGAGAACGCATCGGGCTGGCTTTGTGCTCGTGGGTTTTCTGCTGAATAGCATAGTCGTCGGAACGCAGGGGGCTGTTTGGAGCCTCCTTTGAGTTCACAGTGGGACTGGGCAGTCCTCAGTGTACCTTCCCTTTTCTTTATCTCCCACGCCTCTTCATTCTTCTACAACTTCTTTAAAAATCACAGGAAGCAGTCTGGCCTGTCCCCTCCTGTCAGCGAAGGTCTGCCCTTTGTGGATCACGTGGAGCTGCACAGGCTGGAAATGCAGAGTACCCTGGACATTAAAATAACGGCTGGACATGTTTCGTGCCTTTTGTCTCTGATGTCCCTGAGCTGAAGAACTCTCAGGAATGACTCCCTCTTGTACATTTACGCTCAGAGTCAGCTGATGTTCTCTTGGATATCATGCTAATCATAGTTTGGCAAGATTATTTTTTTTTATTTTTTTTATTAGAAGTATATAGAGATACAGTTGAGGGGGAAACATTATCAGAACATTAGCAATCAATGGATATAAACTTTGTTATCCAGGGGTAATGCCAAAACATGGATGACCACCTTGGGTTTCCCCTGTTGCAGTTTCCCCCAGAAGAACCCATGCGTTAAATGGGTAGCTCGTGGAGGAATGACATCGGCTTCTGGGATGGTTCCCCCATCTTCCCAATCTTTGGGACAGATTTCTTTCCAGGGAGCGGGAGGAACAGTTGGCCATTTATCGTTTCGTTTTGTCCGGTTCCAGGTACCCCTGGTTTCCCCCTCACTCTGTGACTTTTGTTCTTAGAGGTTTTTTCCCGGGACTTTCAGCCTCTGCGAGCAGCCTGGTTATGTCATATCATCTTCCCTTCTCTCTTCCTTGCTCCCTTCCACCCTTACACCTCCCAAGGCCTGAGGTTCCCTTGAGCAATGTGGCTCTCTGTAGGGGGGACGAGCTCACTGCCATCCTTAGTAACTGAAGCTGCCCAGTTTATGACAGCAGTCTTAAGATGTTTCTTCTAAGTGTAATTTCTCTTCTTTTGGCCTTTTAAGGATGTGAATTGGCTTTGAGCCGTAGGCTCCTGTTAGTGCAGCCATATGAGCCCTACTGTGACTCTGCTACTCCCACCCACAAGTCTGGAGGCTTTTCTGTTTCCTTTTCCCCTAAAAACTTAAAAAAATATTGTTTAGACGTGTTTGCGCTGTAACTTATTCTTAGAGCATTTCTCCCCTCTTTGGGTGAATTGTTTCTTACGAGAATTTTTTTTTCTTTTTTTTTTTTTTTCTTACGAGAATTTTTTAGCTCTTTCCAAAAAGAATTCTGTATCACTATTTTTGAAGCATAAATCATGTCTTAGCTTTGGAAAAGTGATTTGGTTTGAGATTTTTTTCAGACATGGGAACTTTTGACCTAAGGTGGTTTTTTTCCAGTTTTTCCAAGGGGATTCTGTGTCCTAGGAAATATACTGACTAAAATTTGGTAAAGTTTTTGGTTCATTGCTGACGCCTACCTACTAGTCATGCAGTCATGGGCAGCTCAGCCATGTGGCCGTCCGCTTCACGTTCTGTAGCTCAGTAGGATTAGAGTAGATGATCTCTAATGGATGCTCTAATCCCATTTATACATAATAATATTAGCTAGTGTGTTTTAAGTGTTTTCTCCATAATAAATAACAGGCTTTGTTGAGATATAATTTACACATACAGTTTGCTCTTCAGTGGCTTATAGTATATTCATATATGTGTAATCATCATCACAGTCAATTTTAGAATATTTTTATATTTCAAAAGAAACCATGTACCCATTATCAATTGATACCCATTCATTATAACTTTCTCCCAACCCCAGGCAACTATTAATCTAGTTTGTCTCTTTTTGCCTATTCTGAGCATTTCTTATAAATGAAAATATAGAATATGTATGCAGTTATGACCAACTTCTTTCACTTGGTGTACTGTTCTTAAAGTTCATCCATGTTGTAGCATATATTGGTACCGCAGTACTTTTCGTGGCTGAATAATATTCCATTGAATAGTTTTGCCTTAGTTATTCATCAGTTGACTGACACTTTGTCCATTTTCTTTGTTCTTTTTAAAGAGAGAGGAACAGAGAGAGAGAGAGAGAGAGAGAGAGAGAGGGAGAGACGGTCAATTTTATTTAGTTTTTCTTGTGGTTTGCTCTGACATTTCGTTGCATACGTGGTCCTGGGGTTCGAACCTGGGTCCTTGCTCATGCCAGGCAAATGTTGTAACCACCAAGCCACCACTCCAGCCCACACTTTGCACATTTTCAATAATGCTGGTATGAACATTCTTGTACAAATTTTCTGAGGATGGATTTTTTTTTTTTAGGGGGTGGGTGTATTCCTACAAGTGGAATCACTCAGTCATATATCTCTAAACATTTCAGGACCTGCTAGACTCAGACTGTATTCCAGAATGGCTGCACTGTTCCATATTCTAACCAGCAGTGTTTGAGGCTTCTGATTTCCACATTCTTGTCAGCACCTGTTTGCTTTTTGATCAGAACATCCTAACAGGTGTGAAGGGGTTTCTCTTTGTGGTTTTGATTTTTATTTCCCTGGTGGCTGATGGTGTTGAGACTCTTTTCTATACTTACCATTTTTGTGTTTCTTTGGAGAATGTCTATCTAGATGTTTTTCTCAGTTTGTGATTTGGTTATTTATTTTTTAATTAAGATGTAAGAATTCTTATTTATAGATCCTAGATTTATATATCCTAGATTTGAGTCTTACCAGGTGTACAGTTTATACATATTTTCTTCCATTTGTGGGCAGTCTTTTTGCTTTCTTGATGGTATCCTTTGAAACTCCAGTGTTTTTAATTTGATGAAATCCAATTTATATATTTTTTGTTGCTTGTACTTTTGGGCACGTTTGAGAAACCTTTGCTCAGCTCAAGTTACAAAGATTTACTTTTGCTTTTTCCTACTAGTTTTATAACTTCAATTTTTACGTTTGGTCTTCTGGTACATTTTGGGTTATTTATTTTTTTAAAGATAGAGGGACAGTGAGAGAGAGAGAAAGAATCAACCCTACTTAGTTCTTTGTGTGGCCTTTGATGCACCGACACTTTGTTGTGTACGTGGTGCTGGGGTTTGAACCCCCAGGCTCACGCATGCAAGGCAAGTGTTATAATCACTGTGCCACCCACTCCAGCACCCATTTTGAGTTAATTTTTTATGTGTGAAGAGGTGGTTTAACTTTATTCTGCATGTAGCATTTAGTTGACCCTGCACCATTTATTGAATTAAGTGCTTTTTATAGCTGTGTCCCTCATTGACTCTTCACAGCAACTCTTACGGCTGGGTCCTATTAATCCCTCATGAGGACAGGAAGGTAAGCTTGTGCCCAGGGTCCCTCCCTTATTGCAAAGCAGACCTGAGAGGCCATTTGGACACAGAGACGATGCTTTTCACTGTGAGTTACCTCTGCCACCTATCTACCTTCTTACATGCCTTCTTATTGACAAGGAAGAGCTACCTCAAAAACAGTCAGACATAAAAAGAAAACATTTTATTTCTTATCTCTTATGCTGAAATTTAATTCGTCTGTGATTGGTGAATTCAGTTAGTGTAACACTGCCTAATAAAAAGTCAGGGTCCCAGTTTCTATTCCTTGTAACTTGCTACAAGAGCCTTACTAGCTCCCTGACTCCTGTTCAATCTAGCCTTAGTCTCCAGAGGGATACGTTAGGAGAAGATGGACGTCAGGATTCTAGAGCACCACACATCCCCCAGTCTAGCAGTGGTGAGCCATGAGCTTCACGCTCGCTTTGGACTTTTCTGAAGAATGTCTCCACAGAAAGCACTGGGCTCAGAACACAGACCTGAGTTCCCATTCGGTGACTGCTGCCTGGTAGATCTCTAGCTTTGGCTTCGTTTGTCATTATTAGGGATGGGTTTAAGCAGTTCAGCATTTTTCTGGCTCATTAGTTCATTTCTAGGACTTTCAGGCGATTAAACAAAAGTGTGAGTAACATAAATTTTTAAAAATCTGAATGTGTATTTCCAGATTTTCTCAGGCTTGCTTAGTGATAAATCATGCTTGAATAGATTGAAGACCAAATACCTGGAAAAATGTAATTTTCTTCTGTCAAGCTTGCAAATATTTGTCTTCCATGAACTGATTTTATTTTGATTTTTGAGTAATATTTTTGGCTACTTGGTTTAAACTCATTTGTACAACTGACACTGTATTCAGAGGAACAAGCTATATCCAGTACAGCCAAGCAGGTGTAGAATCCTCAACAGCTTGTGGTAAGGAACGGGTAGGCGTGATTGAGGTCTGTCCCACCCAGCAGTGCCCTGGAAGCAGGGACTCTGCCTCTTTCTCTCACTGTTCTATTCCCAGTGTCAAGTGTAGGACCCAGGAAATGTTTCAGCAAGAAAGAAGACCTTTGAGTGATTATTTTGAGGAGTCCAAATATCTAGTCAGTTAATGTTTCAAAGGAGAGTTCCTTGACCATCAACATTGTGTTCCAGCTGGTAGTCTTCTGTTTATTTGCTCAGAGATTTGGTAGCAGAAAAAGAGAAAGGAAAGAAGCCCAATATATAAATTATAGAAGACAGCACTTTGGGCAGTTAGAATTAAGTGTGAAGTTCTAGTTTCGGTTTTTACAAATGAGAAAAATCAGGAAGAAAGAAGCATTGCCATAAACGTAGTACTGTTGTAGAGGGGAGCGTGAAGAATTTGAGGTGCTGGAAAGTTTAGTTAGTAATAATGTCGCCCTACCCAGATACCTTTTAACTTCTGCATAGCACTGCATTCATGATGTGGTGCTTTTAGTGAGCTGGAAATGCAGGCAGGGCTGGTGGAATCAACCTTGTTTTACAGGTAAAGAAGCTGATGATCGAGAGTTTGTAACTTAATGCATGTTGAACAGCTTTTAGGTGACAAAGTTGGGGCTTGATCCATATTAATTATCAATATTTTAACATTTTTCCTACGTCCTCCCTTACATCTCCAGTTTTGAAGGCCTCTGAGCTGTCATCCTAGGGTAAAAAATAAATGTATTTAGGTAATCCTTCATCTGTTCTTCCCAGTAGTCTAGTATGGAGCTGGGGCAAGAAAATCTAATACCCTGCTTTTTTGGATCTGGTTAATATCTATCCCAAGTAGACATTTATTTTCCCTGGGGTTTTATTTCATGGAAACACCATGAAATTCTTGTGAGGTAGCTGTGAAGGCATGCGTATGATGAATCACTTTCACTGTCTAGCTCTGCTTAAGCCCAGAGAAGTTGGAGGATGGGGGATTTTTCATCTGGTGAGTCCTGCACCGAGCAGCTGCTGGAGGTGGAACTGAAGTCACAAAGCAAATCTGTCCTGATGCTCAGGTCCTGAGCAGAACACTTGTGCGTGAGAATCCACCATTTTCTTCTGCTCCTCTTTTGCCAGGTTTTGAAGGCAGCACCTGTGAGCGGAATATCGACGACTGTCCTAACCACAAGTGTCAGAATGGAGGGGTTTGCGTGGATGGGGTCAATACGTACAACTGCCGCTGCCCACCTCAGTGGACAGGTACGTACAGCGTGATGAATCCTTGGCAGAATGGTGGATGAGGAAGGGGGCAGACTGTTGCTGGAGCAGGCACCTTGCATAGGTCACCCTAGGGCTGCTCTAGAACAGCGTGTGAACTGAGTCTGGTGGAGCGCTAACCCACGCGTTCTTCAGCGTTCGAACAGAGACACTCTCACAGGTACGACTGGACAGCTACTCTGAACTCAGCACTGCTAAGTGCTACAGCAGGTATGAGGGAAGAGCATAATTGGCAGACCCTAAGCTTGTTATGGGAAAGCAGTACACTCCCTGGAACATAGGAGGCTTAATAAATGAGAAGAAAGAACATACTTAAATGCCAAGATAAAGTGTATACACCACATGGACTTCAGATCTTATTGTTTGCTCACAGATAGATATCTGTCCCAACTTACTGTCATGCCCCATAACTAGCAAAAGCTTGAGCAGCTACTTTGGACATTATTTTATTGTGTCCCTCTTATATTTCTGCTTGTTTTGTTTCCTTTCCCTTTCCCCTTCCCTTTCCCCTTCCCTGTCTCCTTGTCCCCCTTTCCTTTCTTTTCCTTTCCCTTTTCATGATACTGGGGATCAAACCCAGAACCTTGTGCATGCTAGGGAAGTGCTCTACCACTGAGCTACATCCACAGCCCTTTCTCTTTTGTATTTTGAGGGAGTCTCTCTAAGTTGTCAAGGCTGGCCTTAAACTTGCCATCCTCCTCACTTAGCCTCCCAGCAGGAATAACAGGTGTGCGCCACCATCCATGATGCTTTTCTTTCATGTATACCTTTATGCACACAAGTAAAATATAATTTTTCTGCCTCCGACATTAGAAGAGTAGTCTTGCTTAGTTTTATAGCTTCTTGGAAGTTTCTTCGGTTTGTATCCCCCCATTTATCTACTGAAAGTGAAGACAGTTAAAATCAAGGCTTTTTTGATTTTATGTGGGAATCAAAGGACTAAGTTAGTGTTTTAAGAAAAAACCTAGCACCAGGACTGGACTTTTTGTTGCAGAGAAGTCTTGGTGCTGGATTACAGTCATTGCTGCCTGGTATTCTCTAGCATTTCCGAATTGCTTTTTTATCTGCAGCATTTAATTATTTAGAGTACTCTAGTGCTAATAGGCCATGAATAGGAAAGATAAAAGGGATCTAAAGTTTAAATAGCATGATTTTCTGGAAGAGTCCTTATTTCTGCATTTAATCCTCAAACTGTCCTCTTTAATACTTTCCCACTGAGTTTCCCTAGAGTTGAACTTCTCCTAGAATTTCTTCCGGGGGTCCTGATCTTAGAACTTTACTTCTAACCCTCTATGTTTCCCCTGCCCCCTAGCTTTTGCCATTTTTTGGTAGATTTTTCAGAGGCCATTTTTTCAACTTGAAAAATTACTATAAAGATAATGACATGACCAGCAGTAACTGAAAAGAGTTGAATTTTTTTTTCTTTTCTTCTTCTTCTTTTTTTTTTAATGATTCTCACGGTTGGTCCTGGGCAGGACGACATATTGTCAGGATCTTGACTTCTAATCTCCCTGCACCCTGTAGGACAGTGACCCTGTGTGGTACTCAGGCTTCTGATGCCAGTGAAACAGTTTTATAATTTTCTTTCTGATTCTTCTTGGATATCACACTTGGTTTCTTGCTTTGATATTAATTAGGAAAGTCTGATCTGGGGGAAAACTTTCCCAGTGAAATAATATTTTACCCAAATTTCTTACCCCAGGATGTTTAGTAAGTGCCTCTTTTCTGTCCAGATCCTTAAGATGTTTCTTTCTCAGTGTGGTGTTGTGTTTCTAGGAAGGGTGGCGGAGGTCATGGATAAGTTACTCGTGGTGATTTCTATTTCTTCTGATCTGCTGGCTGCCATTTAGAGGGATCCTCTGTATAAGTTTCCCACCATAGATTTCCTTCCACTTTTCTACTCTTGTAGATACTTACATTTACAATGACAAGGCTTTTTCTCTGTCCTGCTATCATCAATAGGCTGAATCCAAACATCCTCCCTCAGTTATGTGAAGCTCCTCCTGGCCCAGCTCTGTCTGCTTCTCCAGTCTTCACATGCACCCAACAGCTCTTGAAGACTCTAGCTGTAAGAACTGCTCCCCATTCTCCTGCATCTGCCTCATGTTGTTCCACATTCTGTGTTTCCATTCACACCATTACTTCTCTCTGAATTTGCCTTCTCCCCTCCTTGTCCCATTTTCCTCATAGTTTTGTTGTTGTTGTTGTTGTTGTTGTTCTTCTTCTTCTTCTTCTTCTTCTTCTTCCTCCTCCTCTTCCTCCTCCTCCTTCTTTCTTCTTTCTTCTTTCTTCTTCTTTTTTTTGCCTGCTTCACTTGGATGAGGTTAACTCCCTCAGGAAGTCTTCCCCAACTCTCAGGCTCATTTCCCAGTGATGGTGCTCATTACATTTAGACCCACATTTTTATTTGCTTGATATGGTTGAGGTACTGCATTATGGTGCTCTTTACAGGCCTGTATAGCTGAGATCTTCTGCAGCCCAGTCCCTACCCTATGCTGAGGAGAAGAATAGAAAGACAACTTTGTGTCATAGGCTTCCTGTTTCTATTGATGTTAGAGCTCTAACGGAAGATGAGTATTTGCTGCTTTACATAAATTAGAGAACTGAGTGGGGTTAGCCGGGTATGGTGACGACACATGCCTATAATCCCAGCGGCTCAGGATACTGAGGCAGGAGGCTCACAACTTCAAGGCTAGTCTCAGCAACTTAGTGAGATGCCTGCCTCACAAAAAGAAACAAAAAAGAAAGAAAGAAATGAATATGGCTGAAGTATGGGAGTTAATTGATAATTGTTAGCACTAATTAATTTTCTAATTATGATGTCATATAATGAACATTTGCAATACGTATATTGGGGGTATAATTTACTAAACATCCTTTATATCCTTTTCACAAATATGCGTAATCAAAGGGTTAAATAATTTGCCCAAGGCAAATAGTGACTGGGTTAGTGTTTGAATCTAGGGTGTCAAGTTCCAAATCCGCAGTGTTTTTCCTGTATCATATTGTTTCTGTGAGTTGTCTTTTTTATTTTTAAGGATTTTGGGTTTCTTTAATAGGTTTCAAGTTCAGTTTATAATTAAATTATTCTAGGCCTTGGTGATTTACTCACTGTGTTCTTTCCATTTTAGGAATCTTCATGATTGCTTTGAGTTAGAAGTTCACATTATGTGAATATTTTATATTCGGTTCAGTGCTCTTTTTTGCTGTACCTGAGAGTCTTATTATAATTTCGTTCAGAATTCCCTTTGCAGTTTCTAGCTATTAGAGTTGAAGCAAGAGTTGTTTGGTTTGGCTTTTGACAAAATAGAAAAGGAGGGGTTGTACTTGTCTAGTAGGAGAGGAAATGAAGTTGCTAGCCATCTGAAAAAGAAGGGGTGAGATTATATGGCTGAAAACACCGGACATTAATTTAAAATGAATGGATATTTTAGAATTTGCTACATGTTTAGTGAGAAGAGGCTCGTTGACACAGTTTGGTTTTTCCAGTAAACATGTATAAAAGTCTTGATTTTTTGTACGAAGTTCTAGACTTCAAGATGAGCAGAAGTTATTCCAGCTCTCTGGTTTGATTTGGAGTAAATAAATAAGTTTCTTTTTCTTAGAAGGCATTATTTGCTATACATGAAACTAATATCTTTCATTTTGGGGGAGTCTTAGGAGAATCCAATATGCAAGAAAAGCCTTTTTGATCTTTTCGTTTATTCAGCAAACAGCAAGGGTGCTGAACAATCTAGATTTGTGCTGTTTAATTTGGTGGCCACTAGTCACATCTTACTATTGAGCGTAGGAATTGTGACTGGTTTGAATTGATGTGTTTTAACTATTAACTACCTGATTTTGAAGACAGCATTGAATAAAAGGTAAAATATCTCATTAACAATGTTTATTGGATAGATACTAAAATATGTTTTGGATACATTGAGTCAAATAAAATAATACTAAAATTAATTTCACATGTTCCTTTTGACTTTTGTTTCATTTGTTATTTACTTTATTTTTATTTTGTGTTGTTGAGGATTGAACCCAGGACCTTGGGCATACTAGGCAAGTGCTCTACTACTGAACTACACCTCAAGAGACTTTTAATTTTAAATGAACACTGGAAAATTTAGAATTGTGCCTTTGTCTTTTATTGTATTTCTCCTGGACAGCACTATTCTAGAGGCAAAGGTGCTCTGAACGCGTTAGCTTTCCTGCTGCAAAGGGGGAGCATCCACTCTGTCCCTCCATGGGAGAGGGGCAGATGGATAACCATGCGTAAAGGAGGCCTTGCACCCATCCCACTGGAGTGTGTTGGCTTTGCTGCGGTGTAGGTTAGCTATCAGTATGAATAGAACTGTGTTCCAGCTCAGTGCAGAGCCTTTCCACTGAACCACAGCTGTCCAAATAGTGCCTGTTTTTTCAGCTACCACCAGCCTTCTCAACTGGGCTGAGCTTAGGTGGAAAAAAGCAATTGGTGTTGGGGGTGGACGTGGGCAGATGATTTACTTCTTCATTGGAATCCTGTTATGGAGATACATCTGAATGACTATATGTTCCTTTAGGGAACGGTCATGTACCTAAGGGTTTGATGCAAACTGAGCACATATGTCTTTATCATGCAGCCTTTGGCCCCATGCCATCTTATCAGAGAAGTCCTGCTGTGGCAGATATCCATTTAAGGGAAAAGAAAGTTTTGAAAGGCCCCAGAATTTATTAGAGCAGTGTAGATTAATGTTTTGTCTACGTACACTGTTATTTGAATTTTCTTTTTAAAGGTTCATTTCCTTCAGAATTAAACTTGACTCTAAACTCAACTCACAAATTCCTCTCCATGACTGCTTTTGGTTTTGGGTTCACTTCTGGGGCAGATGTGATTTATTTTCCTGTGCTTGTTATTAATCCAGAAATGTAATTTCAGCTTGGTCTTGGAGTAGTGCTTTGGGACATGAAGCAGAAGTGAACAATGAAAGTTAGGTGGATGTGAGTCAAATAAAACTGACCAAATGTTCTCTCAGCTCTCCGATGTAAGCAAGATGAGCCTAAAGAGCTGGTTAAGATTCCCACTGCTCTAGGTTGCTCCAGTTTCAGTAAGAACGTTTGGCATAGATTAGGGAGTGGATATGCCAGAGGTGGTGCAAGAGCGCCTAGTGTCTGGTAACGGAGTCTTTGCATGGTTGTGTTTTGAAGTTGAATGAGGTGTCTCTGTTTCAGTCCAGTCCCTAGTTAGTGACAGTTGTCCCCTAGGATGAGGCTTTTCTTATAATCACTCGTGTGTTTGCGTGCATGTGTGTGTATAAGACTATAGGGACGGAGCTTTTCTGTTCAGAGTGGAAACTAATTATATCTTGGACTGCAAAGGGAGTCTCATTTATATTCTGCATGGCAGAATGGGAAAATGCATCTCACATTTCAATTTCTCTGCTGTCAGCTTGATTGTGAGTAATCAGCCTGCACTCTGGAATTCTGCCTCCTGCCCAATTTCAGTTTCTTATCCACTGGGCAGACTGCCGGAGTGCTAACCTGAAGCAACCTCATTCCAGAAGTCCAAAAGCTCATTAGTGGCTGTGTTGGTAGAAACAGCAGTGACTACATAGTATGGTCCAGCAAAATGAGGAGGTGAGACTGAAGGATCTTTACTGCCCTGTGGTCTGTTACTCAGTGTCGAGCTTTGGCTGCTACAGGCAAGATCCAGTTTAACTTATGGTTTTTAAGCCCCCATGACATGATTGTAAGTTAAATAATAGATACTTATTGCACAATTATTACATCCATGGTGGATGCTGTAAGAAACACAAAGATTAAAAAAATTCTTATCTTTCAAGGGTGGTAAAATTGACTAGGAAGGAGTAAAGAAGTCCACAACAGAAGGTGGAAGGGGGGAAGGAATGAAACATGAATAGGAATCGAAAGAAACATGGATAGGAATTGAGAACCATCTAAATACCTGGTGAGGCAAAGAGGAAGATTGGGAATTGACTCCTCAGAGCTGCACCATTGTAGGGTTGCTCTAGATGCAACTCTGCATGCCACTGTGGCAGCATCTGAAGCGCTTTACTGCTCTTACTAGTTTATGTGCTCAGCTTACCTCATAGATTTTCATCCTCTTGAAGATGGAGAACCATTCTTATTTATTACAACATTTCCTGGGACAGATTTTAGCAAAGGATGGTTATTGAGTGAGTGGCAATAAGGAGACTCAGATAAGGACAGGAGTCCTTTCTCTTTCTTTAGTAGTTGAATACTCCATGGTGTGTATACTGCAGTTTCTTTATCCATCCGTCAGTTCACAGAGGCTTGGGTTGTTTCCTTTCCTTGTCTGTTGTAGATATAGCTGCAGTAAACGTGGGAGTACAGGTTCTCTGACAATACTGATTTCATTTCCTTTGGGTATATATCCAGTAGTGGGATTGCTAGATTATATAATAGTTTTATTTTTAAATTATTTTAAAATTTCAAGTAAAGACCATGTCATTTTCCATAATGGCTGTACTAATTTGCATTTCTGTCAACGGTGTACACAGCCTCACCAGCACTTGTTACCTTTTGTCATTCTTACTGGAGTGAGGTAAGAGCTTACATTGTGGTTTTGATTTACATTTCCTTGATGATTAATGATAGTGAACATTTTTTCTTTGTTCTTTGTTTTTTTTTTTTTTTTTTAAGAAAGAGGCGACAGTGAGAGAGAGAGAGAGAAGGAGAAGCATTTTTTTTTTTTGTTTAGTTTTTCATGTGACCCTCATCCCTAGGACACTTCGGTGTGTACATGGTGCTGGGGTTCGAACTCGTGCACTCATGCATGCCAGGCAAGCGCTGTAACCGCCGAGCCACCGCTCCAGACCCAGTGAACATTTTTACATATAGTTGTTGGCTATTTGCATCTCTTCTTTTTTTGTTTTTTTAAAGAGAGAGGGACAGTGAGAGAGACAGAGAAAAAGAAACAACTTTATTGAGTTTTTCACATGGCTTTAGTTGCTCCAACACTCAGTTGTGTACGTGTTGCTGGGGTTTGAACCCGGGTCCTTGTGCTTGCCAGGCAAGTGCTGAAACCGCTGAGCCATCGCTCCAGCCCGCATCTCTTCTTTTGACAAATGTCTATTTAGATCTATTGCTCATTTTTTTTTTTAGCTGTTTTAATTCCCACTTCATCACAGTCAGGTCTCATGCATTGACTTGGGTAAAAGGAAAATTTAGGTGGGGCCCAATGGCACACACCTATAATCCCAGCAATCTAGAAGGCCAAGGCAGGTATATCACAAATTCAAGGCCAACCTGGTCTGTTGGCCATTTTTAATCGAGTTACTTGTTTTGTTTTCTGCTGTTGAGCTTTTTTAGTTCCACTTATTAACCCCTTGCCAGATGCATAGTTTGCAAATGTTTTCTCCGATTCTTTCAGGTTACCTCTTCACTCTGTTGGTTGTTTACTTGGCTGTACAGAAACTTTTTAGTTTGATATAATCCAGGTTGCCTATTTTTGCTTTTGTTTCCTGTGCTTTTAGGGTCTTGTCCAAAAATTCCTTGCCTATTCCAATGTCTGGAAGTATTTTCCCTATATTTTCTTCTAGCAGTTTCATAGTTTCAGGTCTTACGTTTTAAGTCTTTAATCTATTTTGAGTTTATTTTTACAACTGGTGAGAGGCAGAGATCTAATTTCATTCCTCTGTATGTGGATATCCAATTTTCCCAGCACTATTTATTGAAAAGATGGCTCTTTTCCCTGAGTTTTCTTAGCCTTTTGTTGAAAAGTGGTTGGCTGTACCCATGTGGGTCCGCTTCTAGGTTCTCCATTCTTTTCCATTGGTCTGTGTGTTTTTATGCCAACACCACGTTGCTTTTATCACGTCTGCTTAGTAGTGTCTTTTGAAGTTAGATTGAAGTTAGATAATGCAGTACCTCTTGCTTTGTTCTATTTGTTCAGGATTGCTTTGGCATTTGAGATTTTTTTTTTTTTTTTGGTGGTTCCATACAAATTTTGGATGCTTTTTTCTAGTTATCTGAAAAATGTTGGGAGTGTTTCTTACTTTCAGATGAATTCATGTTTAAAAATTTGGACTTCAGTTTATTGTTCTAGTTTTAAGTGTCAAAAACAAAATCATAATTATTTCCTTCTGTGTATGATGAAGAATTAACATACTTTTATTTCTCTTATACCTTTCCTTCACTCTGTAGACTTTGTATATGTAATCTGGGTTTTAAAAATTCAAATTACAGTAATTTTATTATTGAATTTTAAGAACTTATGCATTGGGGCTAGAGTGGTGGCTCAGTGGTTACAGTGCTTGCCTGGCATGCACAGGGACGCGGGTTCAAACCCCAGCACCACGTACACAACGAAGTTTCGGAGCAACAAAAGCCATGTGAAAAACTAAATAAAAAAAATGATTCTCTCGCTCTCTCTCTCGCTCTCTCTCACTGTCCCTCTCTTAAAAAAAAAAAGAACTTATGCATCTTATTTTAAACTTCTCTTTGGAGGTTATAGTTTTGTAGTCCACTTAATAATATCATAGGTTTAATTCATTCTGTGTTAACTGCTAATGCAGCTACATCACAACCTTTTCATTCCTTAGTCCTTTATTTTGATTAATTTCTCAGTGAAGTATATCTTCAAGTAATTTTTTTTCCCAAGAAAGTGGCTTGTTGGCATATTTTTGGAAACCATTAGATATTTGAAAAATTCTCTTCTGATTTCCGTGCCTTTGTGCACACTGGTGTTGGGGCTAGATACTGAGTTCTTGGGTTGTGACTTCAGTTCCAGTTTCTAGACGCTGTTCCTTGCTCCGTGCTGAGCGCTGTAGGAAGCGCAGTGCCACATAGGTGTGGCTGTTCTTTTGATGAGCAACGCTCACCACCCTTGCTCTTTTCATTTGTTTTAAAATAGAAAAAAGCGTTATCTTTACATTGAGTTTCATTCTTTCTTCCTCAAAGCTAAAAATCTTTCTCAGTGTTTTAATCTGCTTGTTCTTCGCTTTGCATTTTTTGAGAACTTAAACTTTTCCTTCATGACACTGATTTGTATTTCTTCATCTCAGTTCTGTTCTTTATAGCTTCTGATCCTGGTTTTTACTTGAACTGCCTTCTGGTTGTTTTATGATGTATATATATGTCCTTTAGGACCATTATTTCTGCCTGCTCCTCAGCCCCTTTCATCAGACTCTGGTGCTCTGTATTAATTTTCATTTTGTTTTAGAGCCTGAATTTATCTAAATGTCTTGGGAGCACAGAGCCAATTTTTCTTCAAATGTGTTAGTTTCTGGAAGTGAATATTTTTCACAGTGTGCTCTTCATTTAATCCAAAGTGACACATTCTACATGTTTTATGTTGCAGTGTCTTCATAGATCCCATGTTGATTTTTTCCCATACTATTCAATCTGCACAGAGTAACTACTCACCTAAAAATAGCAAGAGGTTGATGCTCATTGGAGCTCCTCACTCTCAACCTGACTTCATTTCATTCTTCCTGCTGTGAGGTGAGGGGCACTTATTAGCTTAGCAGTCCAGCACCTAAAAAAAGTGGGGAGGGAGCCAGAGTATGGACCTCCTAGCAAGGGGCACCAAAGCTTGGCAGCACTTTCTTCTCTGAGCGAGGGGTCTGCTTCCTGAATGCCCAGCTCTGGTGCAGCTTCCGTGGCTCTCCCTACAGTGGCTGAGCTTGGATGCTTTTTGGTGTGCTACATCTGGAATTTGCACCAGATTCACTGCAGACTTTCTTGTTGCTATAGTGGCCACAGAAATCTGGGACTCCCCAGTACTTTAAATTGCTGTTGACCTGGAGGGGTGAAATGGAGTTCAGCCCATTCTCCTGCCCACAGCAGAGTGGGCTTTCTGAAACACAAATTGGATTGAGTTGTTTCCTTGCTTAAAATGCTTCAGTGGGTCCCCCTTGTTTGTGGATAGAGTTCCAAGGCACTGGGTGTCACCTCGCCCGCTGCATCTCTCCACTCCCCCATGCATGCCTTGTAATTCAACCATACTGAGTCTTTTTTCAGTGCCTCAAATGAGCTATGCTCTTTCATTCAAGCCTATATACATCACTTCCTTCTGCCTGAAATCTTCCACCCTGCCACTTCTCCCCCGCATTCTCACCCATGTATACTCTTACCCACCCTTGCTCTGCCTATGTGTTGGCAGGGTTTCACTTGGAAATTTCATTCAGTAGTCCTTCTCTGTTCTCCCTGCTCTGTGCCCCTCAGACAACAGGTGTCTACTACAGCACATATCACCCTTAATTGTTATTATTTGTTTGGCTATAAAACAACCACTATTTGCTTGGAAGTTCTACAGGTAGAAATCATGTCTGTTTTATTCATCATTATAACCCTCATGCATAGAAGTCAGGGCCTAGAACAGTGTGTGCGTATGTGTGTGGTTTGTTGAATCAATGAATGAATTGGAGTGTTAGATGTTTTGTTTGCTTCTGACTCTATCTCACCCCTCCAAATTCATGAATATTAGTAAGGGTCTGTTCTCACTCAGATACTTTAGAACCTTCTCTGGTGTATAACGTCTGTAAAAGTGAACTACTCATTTATAAAGATTATATTTGAGGGGTTGGAGTGGTGGCTTGGTGGTTACAGCGCTTGCCTTGCATGCGCAAGTACGCGAGTTAGAACCCCAGCACCCACGTACACAACAAAGTGTCAAAGGAATGAAAGTCACATGAAAAACTAAATAAAAATTGCTTCTCTCTCTCTCTCCCTCTCTCTCACTGTCCTTCCATTTCTTAAAAAAAAAAAAAAGATGATATTTGATAGTCAAGGTAAAACACTTATGACCAAGTTTGGCACCTAGCAGTAACTTAATACATATATTTTTATTGTTTGAGGTCAGTAGCAGCATTGGGGAGGGGGGCAGGGGATTTAACCTACAAATGCTTGCCACTGAGCTACATCCCCGGCCCTTTTTTATTTTTTAATTTGAAATAGAGCCTCGCTGAGTTGCTCAGGCTGGCCTACAAATTTCGATCTTTTTGCCTCAGCTTCCTGAGTCTCAGGGATTATAGGGATGTGCCACCACACCTGCCTTGATTCTTTCTCCCCTAGTTTCATGCAGATGGCAGCATTTGGAAGAGGAGGGCAGTGAGAGCTGCTCCAGAGAGTGCCGTCTGTAACAGTGTCTTTAGGGAGAGGTGAGGTTTCATTTAAGAAGGAAAATGTCAACCATAGTGAAGAGTTGCCCTGGGATGTACTTGAAGGATCAGTGGGCAAAGGCAAGGTGGGTTTGGGTATGTATGGTACAAATGAGATTTACTTAGCAAAAAAGGAAGGGACGGGGATAGGAAATTTGTGTGTTGACCAGGGCATGTGGATAAGTAGGGGAGGGGGACTTTGAGATGTGAAAAGAATAAAGACACCCTTATGGGAGAAATGAGTCGTGGAAGATTATTATTATTTCTTTCAGGATTAAGATGATTTAAGTAAGAGAGGACAGTTAAAACCTTTGTTTAACAAATGTTTATTGATTACTTCTGAATAATTATTAGCTGTACACTGTGCTAAGTTCTTGGAATTCCGTTGATGAGGCAGACAGTTATCACTCATCTTTTCATGGAATTTATAGTCCTGAAATAAATAGGACTATAACAGTAGAGACATAAATCATCCAATTATTTTTAAAATTTGAACTGTAAGAAATGCCTTGCGGGAAGAGTACAGGGTATCAGGAGAGCATATTAACTGGCAGAACTAATTTGTTCAGGCAGGCATTTCAGATACAGACAACAGGTAAGAATTGGTTAG
Organism: Aplodontia rufa; assembly: GCA_004027875.1. Taxonomy (NCBI): domain Eukaryota; kingdom Metazoa; phylum Chordata; class Mammalia; order Rodentia; family Aplodontiidae; genus Aplodontia; species Aplodontia rufa. Next base: position 3,007 of record PVKS010000221.1, on the reverse strand, counting down.
TGGAAAAGGCAGGATGAGTGTCCCAGGCATGGGGAATGACATGTGCTGGCACTTGTATATGATTATTGTAAAAAATGGTGCTTAAAGTGAGAGCCTGATGAGAGGGGCAGGAAATACAGACGGGTGTTAGAGCTGTCCTGAGTGCAGGGGAAGTCATCAGAGGGGTTGAGAGGCAGGTGGCATATTCCACTTTATTTAAGATCAATCTGGTGGTGCTTTGGGAAATAGCATTGGTCCTGATGCAGGAGAACCAGTCCTTTGAGGAATCCAGAAAAAAAATGATGGTGGTAGGATTAGTGGAGGAGTCCCTTAAGATACTTGGATTTATTGAACGCTTACCCTGCCACCACACTCTCCCCTCAGTCACTGCCGCACCCCAGGCCAAGTGTACACACATGTGTGTGCATACACATTCTGTCTCCAGGCAAGACCTGCACACTCTGGTGGTCACATGAAATACTCAAACCAGCCTTACTCCCACCATGTTTGCAGCCCTATTCTTTAGCTTCATCTGCAAAACACAAAAATCTGAGTTTAGAGTGGAGATTTTGTAGGATAGAGGCCACAAGAATACTCTTTATGACATGGAAAGATGTGTAACTGCAGAAGTCAGTAGTTTGGGTGGCTGCTGGTTGAAGGGCATGCGAGAGACAGAATTATCTTGACTTAAATGTAGAGGAGAAGGTAGCAGGGTCAGCGTAAGGGCCAGCCAAGCTCATTTTTTAGGATTGCTGTTGCATTGCGAGTTGACCCTTAACAGGACTATTGATGTGATAAAGCTTTTTCCCACAGACTTCACAGTTGAGAGATGCCTGGGGAGGGTGAGGACTTCTTCAGAGAGTGCTCAGCCTCAGCAGTCATTTCTTTTCTTTCTTTTGTTGTTCCCCTTCCCTCTCCCCGGTCACTTGTAATTCTAAATCAGGTTGCAGGTTGTTTGTGGTACCTTGAGAGAACTATAATGAGCTGTTCCAGCTCGTAAATGGTATCTGTTTAGTGGTTCACTGTTCACTTAGCTGGAGTGTGATGCTAATGAGGCTCAGGTCATGGTTTCCATTTTCAGTACAGACCTCTGTAGTTAACTCTGCGATACTTGTGCAGGCTGGGTCCATAATCTTATGGTCTTAAAACCATAGGATAGGGCAATAAGAAAAGAACATTAAAGTGACCCCACTCCTACAAAATCAGTATGAGATGCAGGTTCACTAATGGTAGGTTGATGGTGTAAGCTTCCTTTGTAGCTCTACTGAGCTGTCTTTCTCATCCCCTGTGTTTTTCAATCCTGCCTTGTCCTTCAACAGTCAGCGCAGATTCCCTGTCCTGTTTTGAAAACTAACTTAATCTGAATCAATCTCACATTCCCAATCTTTTTCAGCACTTAATTATTTCCATTTTGTACTTCTCATTGATTGGGCTAGTTTTGCAAACTTGGATAAATCACTATCTCTCTGGTCCTAGTTTCCTCATCCAATTCACCACTGACCCCAGATATCTGATACAGTGCCTGGCATGTGTCCTGAAGTGAATGGTAGACACAGTCCCTGCCCCCACAAAGCTAGTAGTCTAATGGAAGAAGAGACTTATATAAAGAGTAAATAAATGTAAAATTACAACTTGTGACATATGTCAGGAGAGATTGGTAGGCTTAGATGCAATGGTGCTGAGTAGTGAGGAGCATGCATTTGAAGAGCCTCTTAAGTCAGAAGAGAGGTCTGAAGGATGAACATCAATAGCCATGTGGATGAGACGGGCCAAGGAGAATAGGATATGTGGAGGCACTGTGTTCGTAAGAACCTAATACGTGAGGAATCAACAGAGAATGGTTGTGGCTAGAGAGAGTGTTTCAAGGACAGAGATGAGTTAGAGTATATTTATGAGGCAAAATGATAAGCCAGAAGATTGTCAGGAGCTAGAGGGGGCTTATCATTTTCAGGTATCAGCCAAGGACTGGGCAACGTGATACTTCATACCAGATTAGTCCAGACTCCTGGTGGCATCTGAGAGGGTAGCTTTTAAGAACAAATACTTTTCTTTCTCTTTTTCCCATAGGAAACAGAGAGGGCCTACCCAGCCCACTTCCATGGCCTGGATGTTAAATGGCAGTAGCTTGCAATATCTGCAGGTGGAAATTACTAAGAGAAATAATTACCACTCTCAAAACTTGCCTAACTGAGTTTTGTGCAACATACTTGGGAGTTCACCAGCATAGTTTGTTTTGACACAGAGGATCTGTGCTGAGACTTGTCTGGATTGAAGACTAAGTGGCTTGGTGGGGCATAGAGATAATGCAGCGCTCCCTTTTCACCAGACACTTTTATTTGCTAGGTAGCTCGTAACTCAGTGCACTCTCCTCCTCTCCCTACTAACAGAAAGTCGTTTGCCTTTCATCTTTCCTGTTTTCTACTGTCTGACTTTATCTTCATACCTGAGTTGATCTTGTCTTTCCCCACTCTTCTTTGCCTATTGTGTCAAGTTCAGAATTCGTATTCAAGGAAGTCATCTCAAGTCACCTCCAACCTTTTCTTCTTTTAAAGCCCAACCAAAGAATATACTCAGATCATTTTGCTAACTTCTCGACCTAACCCTGCCTTCTTCCTCAGGAACCCTCTCTTCAACCCAGGCTAATTTTCTTGCTATGAAGTAGTGGAAGAAGCCAAATTATCTTGAATGTATGAACCTATTTCCCCTAGGAGAGTGCCAAGTACTTTCCCAGTGCTCATATCTTTTGCCTTTATTACTTTTACTTTATTGCTGCTAAGGTGTTCTTGTGCTTCTCATTGTGCTCTAGGACTCTTAGATCAGAGGCTCAGTCTGTAGGTCTTTATCAAAGCTGAGCTGGTACTCAACTGTACTGAAGTAAAAGGTATCTGATTTAGAGTTGGTTTAATCTGCATTTGAATGAAAGCACTCCTACTCATCAGCTCTGTGAACTTGGGAGGTTATTTACCTTTCTGAGCCTTGTTTTTTTTTCTTTTTTCTTTCTTTCTTTCTTTTTTTTTTTTTTTTTTTT
>PVKS010000220.1:0-229477 GCA_004027875.1 Aplodontia rufa | reverse complement strand
CTTCTTCTTCTTCTTCTTCTTCTTTTTCTTCTTCTTCTTTTGATGCAAGGTTACTTGTGTAGCCATATGCATAAGCAAAGCTTTCATGGGAATTTAATAGGAATGATAAAACAACAATCTCAAAAATATTGATGGAGCACCTTGGTTCCCTGGTCTGTGCTCTGTGCTCTGTATGGATTATCTCGCTTCAACACTACCACTAATCCATGAGGCTATTGATGTTATTGTCCCCATTTTACAGGACATTTAGGCTTGCAGAGGTTGTAACTAGGGACACAGCAGTCAGCAAGGTACAGCACTGATCTCATTGCTGCTTCTCTTCCAGCTCCTTCACTTGTAGCTGGGAGTGTGACAGGCTGTCTTTTTCAGTATAGAGAGTGACCCATGAATGACCACTGAGGTCTTGCCTAAGTCTTTATTTCACTGCCCCCTGTCTATTCCTGCATCTATGCCTTTTATTAAGTATCCATCCACCTCCAGAAAATGGGGCTAAGAAGAGTCCAGGGTGATCAGACAGCCCCAGCAACTGATTAAAGAATCACGTAGAGCATCCTTGTGGATACTGCTCAGAGGTCCCGTGTATCAGCTACTTAGCAGTGGAATTCCAGCCATCAATACAGCCAGAGCACAGTATCTGCAGGCTCAATATATGTGGATTCAACCAACTATGGATCAAAAATGTTTGAAAAAAATAGTTGCATCTTATCGAACCTGTACAGATATTTTTTCTCATCATTATTCCCTAAACAACTGCATAGCAGCTATTTACATAACATTTACACTGAATTAGGTATTATAAATAATTTAGAGATGTTCCAGAGTATATAGGATGTTCTAAAGTATATATAATTTAGGCTATATGCAAATACTACATCATTTTATATAAGAGAGGTGCAGGTTTATGGATTTTGGTATTGTTGTTTGTATGTGTGGTGGGAGGAGTCCTGGAAACAGTCCTCTGTAGATACCAAGGGAGGGCTGCAATGACATTACTAAGTAGTCCATTATAATTGGTCAGTGATATCCAAACTAGACTCCTGGATTTTATGTACACTCTTTCCTTCTTTGAATACTAAACTGCCCAAATGGATTCCATATCTTGTCAAATACTACTCCCAATTAACCTTTACTGGACTTGTCTTCCACACTCTTCAGACTCCTATTAGTCCTTCCAAACCCTGCGCCAGGCATCACTCTCCTCAGCTAATTCTTCTCTAAGGGAGAGGTAGTTATACCTTCTCCTTTGGGCTACATTTGGACTTGCACATTCCTGTCGATGCCTTTATCATTGTGTATTACAAACATTTATTTAGATATGTGTTTCTTCTACTGGAATATAAAATTATAGAAGGCAGGGACTGTGTCTTAGGAATTTATTTACTTAATTTAAATAAACTATTTTAGAATAATTTCAAATTATCAAAAAGTTGCAAAAACAGAACAGATCATTCCCAGTTACTTCACTGTATTGTTAATATTCTTGCTTTGCTATATATAGTGTATTGGTTACAACTAAGGAATTAACATTGCCGTGTTACTATTAGCTGAACTTCACATTGTATTTGGATTTCACCAGTTTTTAAAATAATGCCCTTTTCCTGCTCCAGGATGCCATCTAAGTCCCAAATGATAGCCCTCATGTGTCCTCAGCTTCTTCTGGTCTGTGACAGTTTCTCAAACTTTCCTTGGTGTTGATGACCTCGACAGCTCTGAGGCATACTGGTCAGGAATGTCATAGAGCATTCCTTAACCTCGGTTTGTCTGATATTTTCCTCATGGTTACACTGGACCTGTTGATTTTTAAACACCAGCACTGAGCTCAATACCTAGCATGCACCACCTAGCACAGATTAGGCATTTGATTAATGTACACTGGGCTGAATAGAAGACTAGCATTTCTTCAGCCTCTTCTATGTAAAGAGAACCCAAACTGATACCCTGGGAAGGTGAAGTGTGAAACTCAAGTTGTGTGAAGATCTTCCACATGGCTGAACATAAAACAGGATAGTACATAACCAGTGTCAAAGGAGGGACGAGAGAGTGATGGACAGCAGCTCAGGAGATGGGTTAATCAGGGTGAATCAGCAACATCTTTGTGAAAGAAGAGTCTGGAAAGTGCAGAGGGTGGGGAGAAGTTCCCAGTTCTCAAGTACACTGGGTCTTCCTGACTGGGTCTGCTGAGCCTTGAGGCTGGAATTCACGTCTGCCCTTCTCTTCCCAAGGCTGCTGCTTCTCATTCATGAGGTTTTTGTCTTGCATGTGACCTCAGCAGACCTATATCATCTAAAAAAGGCTTCAGCAGTAACTCTAACAACACCCTGTTGGTCTTCTTCATGGCTTTGGCCGGTGTTTGTAGTGGTTGACTTTTTATTTCTGTATTGTCGGTCTCCCTCAGGAGCTTCTAAACTCCTTGAGGGCAAGCACTATGCTTTTTATTCACCCTGACAGAGCACATAGTGGTACTAAAATTATCTTGTGGAACCAATGAATGAGTTGATGTTGGATGAGACTGGGAAGAGATGTGATCAGCTGCTGTAAGAGGCACTGAAATGGAGTAAGCGTGAACTGGGTAGGCAGATGGGATGCTGCCAGGTCATAAGACGGATCACAGTGGTGTCAGGTCATCCCAAATGGGGTGGCATAATGTGAGCAAAGGCCAACAATGTACTAGGTGTAGGCTGCCCAGAGGTATAGGTCATCCAGTAATTTTCCATCTTGGGACAATGAGTAAAGGTTCATAGAGTGAAGAATAGGAGATGAAGAATAATGCGGATCCACAGAGGGGCAGGAGCCACGGGAGTGCCTGTGTACATTAGCACTGAGAATTCAATAACATAAAGTTCTTGGAAAGCAGGGTGGTACCCAGTTTAACTTCTCTGGTGTTGCCACAAACACTGGAGATAAAGATTGTTTTATTGAATACTTCTGAATATGAAAGATTAAATGGAAAATCTAAGATTTTACTGTAGAACTGAGAATCAGAAAAGGACAGCCACTGCAGGAGGAATCTAGAACAAAGCAGTAATGAGCCTCGGGGTTCAGAATGAAAAGAACCCCAAAGAATCTCTGATCTTTCCCTCTACTTGCTACATGATTACAAAGGGGAGAAGGTATATACACACTGCCTACCTTGGAAAGAATACATTTGCCAGCCAAGTTCAATTTCAAGAGGCTGATCAAAAGGGCAATGTTTTCTACGGGAGCTAGCCCAGTGGGACAAGCCTTGGGAAGCATTTGGCAAAAAAACTGAGTGCAAAGAGCGATCAAATAACAACAAAAGCAACATGTCTTGTCTTTCTATGGCCATATAGATAATTATGGTGGTTGAACACTGCTTATTTTTCATCTAACCTAAGTAACACTTTGAAAAAGAAAGCGAACAATGACCTGTGTGTTCTGGCATCCGGAGGGACTGTCTACAACAGAGCTTGCTGGGCTCCTAGGAGGATCAAGAGCAGGGCCAGCCGACTTTCTTCTGACAAGGTAGGGAATGGGCAGCAGACAGCATAAAGAAGGGAGGCACTTGTCACTTGTGTTTCTGGAGGTCAGAGCAAGAGATGAAGGAGTGCCTGTACTGCGTCAAATCTATAGCCTCTCAACCCTCAGCAGGCAACTCAGGATTTGTGTTCTCTCTACCTCCTTAGAGACTTGGGGCAAAAAGAGTCCACCAGTAATTAGCCTTCCTAGTCCTTTCCTTTGCAAAAGGAGAAGCTGATGTCCAGGGGGCAACACGACCTGTCCAATGCCACCTGGTGGATGGTGGGTGGCTTTTGAACCAGATAAGACTTTCCAACCTACCTCTCTTCTCTTAGTCCCAAGCATCTGAGGATATAATGAGTGGCTAGCCACCAAAATTCGTTCCAGTGCACGTTTTGATTTTCATTCCCATTTATTTGAATGCATAAGCACTATTCACCCCCATCCCCACACGCATTCCTTTCATAACAACCTTGAGGTGGCCAGGGGGATAATAGCAATAAAAGAAAAGAAAAGAAAATAAATCAACCAATCACATTCCTACCAGTTAATGAAATGCACCCCAGGTAACTGACCCAAACTCCTATTTCCCTGCCAATCTCCAGCTCATATCAATTTGTTTCCCTAACAGAAAATAGGTTTTAACTTTGTAGTTGGAAAGTAATTTCCCCACAAATACTACAAGAGGTGCTAGCCCTACTTGACAGTTTTATTATTACTTTTGTTTTGAGCAACAGTGGGGAACTTTATAGTAGAATAGTTTAAAAAAGGAGAGAGAGCTTTTAACTTTGTATTAGTTTTAATATCAGAAAACAAAACAAAACAAAGAGCAAACATGTTGGCTGTATGCTGAGTATGGCGAAGGGCAATTACGGGATCCTGGCTGTCTACCCCACTCCCACCCACACACTTTCAGATCCTGAAATTCAATGTGGGTTGAAGCAAGTTACTCTGCGGCACCTGAACAGCCCGCTCAAAAGTGGGCAGTGGAGGTGGCTTGGCAGGGCTGGCTGTGGACACGGGTTATCAGCTCCCTCTCCAGGTAAGCCAACTGGGGCCAAGTTAACTGGTTGTACTCTTCTCTGGATTTCATTGCTTTCATAAGAACTCTAAATATTTCACATTTAGACATGAAAACCAGACAATGCAAAGATAATCAAGACAATTTCATTATTAGCCATTTATATGTAGGGGCTACTTTTTTTTTAAGAGGGAGGGACAATGAGAGAGAGAAAGACATAATCAATTTTATTTAGTTTTTCACATGGCTTTTGTTGCTGCAAGACTTCGTTGTGTACATGGTGCTGGGTTTTGAACTTGCGTACTTGCACATGCCAGACAAGCACTGCAACCGCTGAGCCACCTCTCCAGCCCAAGAGGCTACTTTAATTCATATTTTACTACCCATATATTTTCTAAGGGATTAAATAGTCTTTGGACTATTTGGAAAAAAAACCACAAAATTTCCAGTGGCTCAGAGTTACAGCACTTGCCCGGCATGCGCCAGTACGAGAGTTCAAACCCCAGCACCACGTACACAACAAAGTGTCGGAGGAATGAAAGTCACATGAAAAACTAAATAAAATTTGCTTCTCTCTTTTCTCTCTCTCTCTTACTGTTCCTCTCTCTCTCTCTCTCTTTTAATAATGTCTGGGTCAGGGTGTGGGTGGGGAAGCCTTTTCTATAGCATTTTTTTGTAGTGACAGAAATTTAAAATAATTGTAATAGTTTACTACTTTTAGAATAAATTTTAAAAAATCAAAGATTCAAATACTCTATTCCTATGAAAATGTCACTTCCACTTGAAATCTAGGTAGGTCATTTTTTTTTTAATAGAAAGAGGCATAGTGGGAGAGAGAGAGAGAGAATCAACTTTAGTTTTTCATGTGGACTTCATTGCTCTGACACTTTGTCATGTATGTGGTGCTGGGTTTGAACCTGCATACTTGCACATGCCAGGCAAGTGCCATAACTGCCGAGCCACTGATCTAGCCCCTAGGGAGGCCATTTAAAGATATTTGGTACTAGTTCTCTACCCAACCCACTTTCCATGACCTGGGAAATTCTGTACTACATTTGTCTACTTTAGACTTTTGTAGTCAGAGAGAAATTGTGCTACCGTTATTTACCTCCCAACACCCCAGCTCCTTCATAATTACGGAAGCATGGGTATTTTCCCTCCCCCCAGCCCTATTTAATATCAGCTTGTTTTCATTTCTTTGTTGTTTGTCTTACTAATCCTGACATGATTTTTTCCCCTCTAGTCTCAAGTGAATAGGAGAGAGATTTTGGCTTTCATTCCAGAATGATATTTCACAGAAAGTCAACTCTTGTTCCAGGTACTTGATAAACATCTTACTAACTAATTTCTTGTTCTTTCTAAGTGATTAACATTTTGGTTAGCAAATCCAGAGCCCTTCATATGCCATTTACCTCCCACACAACAAGGAGGCTAATGAAACCCACGGAGCAGAGCCTCCATCTCCCTTTAATGGCTTCTGTCACCCAGGCCAAGCTGCTGCCACCATGACTCTGCACACCGATGTGCCGCCTCAGGGCAAGCAGAAGAATGCAAATGACTGTGGTCCTCAAATTGCAATTTAGGGATGGCTGCCAGGTTATGTTCTTCCCATAAATTTCTTTCCCTAACCACTAAATTTGAGGATAATGTGCTATTTTTGCTTATTTTTAGTGGGAAGAACATTAGACTTTAGGGTGATGGTAGTGTATTGCTGAATTATGTGTTTCAGTCTGACTAGAATAAATTAGACTTTCTGGTGGGGAGAAGGAAGAAAGATGAGCACTGAATCTGAGAAAACTTAGATTTAAAAAGCTGGATTTGGGTTCTAAGTATCAAAACATAGCCACAATGAATAATAGAATAATTAAACTGTAGAATGTTAGAATTTTCAACAAGGTAGTTCTTGCCAGACATATTCAAAAGCCTTATACTTGGATTTTAATTGCATTTGCTTCTATTGAGTGAAAATGTGTTTTCTGCAATCAGAAAGAAACTATGAGATTTAAAGGGGAAAGAACACTTTAAAAGGCTTTTCCAAGAGCATGGAAGTCTTCTTGGATAGAGGAGCGTCCAAGGATGCGAGGTGGCTTGATGGAGACGAATCAGACATGTGGGCTGTCCATTTCCTTAGAAACAGAAACATGTTTAAAATCATTAGGTAAATGAGTTGGACAAAGTAGACTTTGTATTTTGTTTTTAATTTTAATTAAACAAAGTACTACACTCTGGTCTTGTCCAAGAAATATCCTCAGCCTGTTCATCTGCTAACCTTAGCCAACGTCAATTCTCCGAATGACTGATGGTTTCAGGTCCTTCATTTGCAGATTTGGCTCTCTGCGTTTGTGGTTATGACTCTGTCACTGTTAAGAGTTATCATTTTCAAAACCTTTCTTTGGGTGAAATATTTCCTCTGTCCATCTCTCAGATGGACCCTTGAAGAAGTCTGTTCCATGCATATGCCACAGCATTCTATCTTCTAGAAGAATAGGAGCTGGAGAAGCTGACCCAGCCCTTTGCAGAGACTTTCACTGCTTTCCTGTACAGGAGGTCTGCATCCTTCCTGAACTGTCTTCCCAGGACTGGAATGTCAGCGGGAAACAATACCACCTCACCACTCCTGGAAAGGTGGTGCTCCATATACCTACACCTTAAATATGGCTTATATTGGGAAAAGGAAGGAAAGAGGAGAAACTAAACCCTGAGGAGGCAGAAGAAGGGAAAGTAGTTACTTCCCAAAATTACCCAGCAATCTGCCTTTTTCAGCAAAGTGACCAAAACTAGGCAGTAGTATGTACCTCTCTGGGCTTAGAAGTACCCAATAATTCCTACTAAAAATAGAACATAATCAAAGATGGCCAAGGAAAAGGATGCCTACCACTAATTCCTTTTTAAAAATTATTATTATATTATAGAAATTTAATTTTGCTTTCTTTTAAAAGGTTCTAAGAATTATATATATGCATATATAATTTCAACACACGGTTGAAAATTTGGAATTTAGAAAGGAACTAAAAGAAACAGGCAACATACCACAAAATCATATTATCTCAGCCAAATAGAATCATTGTTAACATCTAGGGATTGCTCTTTCCAGAACCTATTTCTATATTTTTCCTGAATATTCACATAACTGATATTCTGTACACAGAATTTTATATACTATTTTTTGTTCAATCAAAAGTTATTTTCTTATGCATTTAATTTTTTAAACAACATTTTTAATGGCAGTGAATTTTCCTTCATTTGACTCTATTATAATTTAATAATTTTCCAGATGTTGGACATTCATGGTGTTTATAATTTTAGTTATTATAAATAGTACTTAAATGAACACGATTTGTATGTGCATAATTCTTAGCATTTCAAATTATTTCCTGAGAATAAATTACTGGAAGTAGTGTTTCTGGATCAGAGTATCATCATGTTTTTCAGGCTTTGAATATATACCACCAGGAAAGTTGTATCAAATTATCTTTACACAGTATACAAATATCATCCAGAAGCTCTGACTGCATTGATTAATGTCATTTAAAAAATCATTGCTGTTTTGTTAGGTCCCTGATATTTAGCTTTGTATTCACTGGTGAATACAAATTCATTTTCACATTGTTCACAAACCAATAAGCTATCTGTACACTGTCTTCAATGAATTGACAGTTCATGACCTTTGTCTATGTTTTCATTGATTTATAATAATACTAACTTGTTTCTTAATTTTTGAAAAAATATATAATTTCACCAGTTTGATTTTTTTTTAATTTGGGGAATTGAAACCAGTGACAATCTAGACAAGCACTGTACCTCTGAGTTATACTCCCAGCACTTGTACGCCAATTTTATAATCATTTTTGAATCTAGAAAATTTATATTCTTTATATTCTCATATATTGACCTTTTACTATGTGATTTCTCTCATTGCTTTAAAATATAGGAAGTCTGGGGCTGGAGCGGTGGATCGGTGGTTACAGCGCTTGCCTGGCATGCGTGAGTACACGGGTTCAAATCCCAGCACCCACATACATAGCTAAGTGTCAGAGCAATGAAGGCCATGTGAAAAACTAAATTAAAAAAATGATTCTCTCTGTCTTTGTCTCTCTCTTTCTCTCTCTCCCCCTCACTGTCCTCTCTTTAAAAAAAAAGGAAATATGTACCCATCTAAATAAACATGCAGAATTATATTCTTCTAGTTATATAATTTTCTTAAAAAATATTTCTTTCATTCATCTAGAACTTAATTTGTTATAGGACACAAGAAAGATTTATTTATTTTTGATAAGCTAAAAGTAACTGTGGCCACACACTTAGCCACCAAAGCTTATATACGTATTCTGTTCATACATTGCAAGATTATTTGGGGTTTTCTTTCAATATTTTACTGAACTCTGTGCTGATTCTTTTACCAGTAGCTTCTCCAACCCAAATTCCTTTTTTTAATTTTTTTTTCCTTTTGGAGAAGTTTCTTTCTTTTTTTTTTTTCAAAGCTATTCTTATACTGGTTTCTTTCAACTTAAAAGGTGGCCAAGATGACATATCAGAAGGCTGTCTAAAATTATTGGAGAAAGAGAGTCTTTCAAGTTTTAGGTCTTAGGTGAAAATGGTATACAGTGTATGCTCTTATGTTCATGAAGGGTGGGGTTCCTGCTATGACACAGAAAATCAGAAAGGACTTTCTTGGTTTCTTGATATTTGTAGTAACAGCAATAAAAAGAAGATTTCAGTATCTTTTGGTTCATCTTCAGAGAAGAAATTTTCCAGGGAAAAGATTGAGACATTTAATGTTAAAAGATCACCACTGCTTGGGATTCTAGGGCACCAGTAAAGACATCAACCCATGTATCCGTAGAAAATTGCCAGAAATTGCCACAAGATAGAAACGAGAGAATGTCTGAATGACAATGGTTCTGTTAGAATTCCACAAAGCGTGACTGAATAACCTTATTTTGTTTTTAAGGCTTGTTAACAGTAGCTATCTTAAGGTGGTGGGGTTATAGATGAGGGTTTCTTTTTTTTTTTTCTTCTTATTTTTAACTGTATTTCCATTTTTCCACCTAAGTTTCATAAAAGTTTTGTTTTCTTAATAATGGTCTATTAACTCACTTCTGGAATACAGCATTTGAAGCTTTAGTCCTGAGAAGTGCAGATGTTACAGAAAGTGAATTTTCTATTTCTTCACCTCTTACCTTAATAGACACAGCAACACTAAAACTCATCTCATTAGAAAAGATTTTGTGAAAATGAGAAAGGACATTTCTAAACCAAGTGCTTTTCCTCTGAATGATATTTAACCCAAAACAAGGTTGAGGACTGGAAGAAGGTATGAAAAAATGACCTCTGAAAATTGCTATTTTGAAAACTAATAGGAACTCCTCTGCTGAGGCTCCTCCACCCCCATGACAACCAACACTGATACACATTGCATGTTAAAAAGAAATAGGCTCTTAGTCCATACTCAATGGAAATAATTATTTTTTTTGCTGTAAATTCCTTTTTTTATGATACAATTGGTACATTTTACTGTCTTTAAGATTCCCATTTTTCTTTAATGGTCTCTACCTACCTCTTCTTAATTGTTCAGCTCTTCATTAGTAGATCATTCTCTCTGGCTGACCAATGATGATGAGGGTCAAAGTCATGGGCAATATACTATATCTGGTTTGGTCTGCCTTGAGAAAAGCTGAACTGTGTCTCATCCTCAAAATTAGTCACTTTAAGTAAAAGTGATGGGCAGCCTCCGTGGCAACGATTTTGTCATCGTAAGCACTTGAGAATACCTGCTGCCTTTTATCTGCCCCTCAACCCAGCAAGCAAGTTCATCTTTGCTCTCAAACTATAAGTGGCCCTTTGTATTTCCTTTCCATGCCACATTGAAAAGAAATAAAACCCAAGAGCTGTGCATGTCAATTAAATGCATAAACAATTAAGTAATAGTCCATGTCCCTTTTAAATCTTTCATGCTCGTTTTGCTTCCTTAGAATAACACTTAAAAGTCATTGAAGCACCCAAATGACCAGCATCTCTTCATTTCAGGTGCACAGAGAGGGGACCATTCAGCATGTCATCTCTGCTCTACAGCAGGTCGTCTCTGCTCTATAGCAGGTGTCTGTATAATTTCCAATGGATACTCTTGTGAGATGGGGAAATTTCTTGAAACTCAGAGACTGTCAAGGCCAATGTGCCTTTCAGGAGATTGTCTGAGATTTTGAACACTGAAACTGTAAAAAAAATTGAGCTGGACAGATCCTCACCACCACTTTTTCTGCTAAATATAGATGAGTTGTCATGGGTTGCATGATTTCCAGCTCCAGCTCCACAGGAAGGGAGGTGGCCATCGTCTGCATGTCTGTGGTGGTTGAAGTGCTTAAGTCTCAGATGACCCTTACTCAGGAGTTGCGAGGAGTTGGGGAAGGGGTCAGGAGAGAAAGGAATCTCTGCTTTGGACAGATACAACACAGGGGTTTAGAGGTGAAGGTATTTGCTTATAAGCTCATCAAACAGTGATAACCAGGAAGAAAGACATAGATAAAGGGCCCTACCCCAAAGTCTGTTTAGAGCACTTCCTCTCTCACCACTTTGGGAAACAACATGGTACAGTGGAAAAAGACCACAAGACACGGAGTTTAATAGTCCTGGCTTTACCTGCATCCCAGCTTTACCACCCATGATTGATTCCAGGTTAGTTCCTTAACTTCAGTGAGCCTGAGGATCCTTATATATAAAATATAGGCAAAATATTTCCCTCCCAGCATCATTAGGATTAATATTAGGGTTAAAGCACATAGCACTACAAAGCCCCCTTCCCCTTTCTCTATTTACGGAAGTCATGTCAGTCACCTGGACTGCAGTTACTTCTCTCTTAGCAAGTTCTAATGGTTCTACCTCCAGAACTCGTCTAGAATTTACTTCTCCATTTCCATTGCTACCACACCAACAACAGGCACTGCATCTCTTGTCTAGGTCATTGCCATACCTCCTAAATAGTTTCCCTTTTTCTGGTTTTTTTTTTTTTTTCCCAGAGGATTGAAGCCAGGGGCACTTAACCATGGAGCCACTTCTTCAGCTATTTTTATTTTTTATTTTGAGACAGGGTCTCACTAAGTTGCTTAGGGTCTCTCCACACAGCAAGGGAGATTTTTTTAAATGGGAATCACATCATTCCACTTCCCCTGTCTAAAAATCTTCAGTGGTTTCTTATTGGGATCCTGCCCCTGCCGACATCTTTCCTCCTTGACTTTACTGGCGATTGCTGCGCTCTTCTTTTTGTATTTATTTTCCAGATGCACTGACCTTCAGTCACTCCCAGGATATGATCAATTTTTTCTCTACCTCAGGGCCTCTTCACTGGCTGTTTCCATGACTTGGAAGAAGCTTTTTCTAGATTCTCTCGAGTTGAAGACTTCTCAACAGAGAGGTCAAATATTTTCCTCCAACATTTTGCCTTCCCTGACCCAGCTATTTATTTTCTTCACAGCACTTTCCACTATACAGAATTATCTTCAGCTTTGCTTACCTGTTTATTTTCTGTTCCCTTTAGGAATGTGAGCTCCAAGTAAGAAGGGGATTCTGTTTTTCATCCCTGAATAAGCTTGGATCAATGCCCGCTGCAGAGTTGGCACCCGGAAAGTATTTGGTGAATGGATTCTGAGTAAATATGTACTGTAGAGTAATAATATTTTCCTGAAAGCTGGTGAGTGGATTTGAAAATCTTTCTCTGTCCTTTCCATGTCTAGGGATCCTATGTGTTTCTTTTTTTTTTTTAAGCAGAAAGACTGAATTCCAAAACAATTTTAAAGAAATGCAGTCAGAAAATTTTCAAACGTTAACATTATAAATTTTCAAACATTCACATTAAATGCACAAAGTAGTCTGTTTTCATAAAAAGGTAAGTAACTATAATTTGCATGTGGAGGTTTTATATATAAAGGGATTCTTCCAAATCGTTTAATTTTTTTGTTCTTTTATGTGGCAGTTAGTTTCTCTGAGCAATCCCATTTATGGTTTACTTATCACACCCTTTCTTCACAGATCATGGTAAGGGGAGTGACCTATGGTACAGTGTAACACATCAGCTTAGAAACTGCTCAGGTAAGGTCTGGCTGTGGGTGTGTGCTCCTCAGCTCCCGAAATTCTCCACTGCATGGTGCCGTGCACGCATGGGAGCAGTTCTGG
Source organism: Aplodontia rufa (assembly GCA_004027875.1). Lineage (NCBI taxonomy): Eukaryota > Metazoa > Chordata > Mammalia > Rodentia > Aplodontiidae > Aplodontia > Aplodontia rufa. Next base: position 216,813 of record PVKS010000220.1, on the reverse strand, counting down.
GGCTGTGCTCCAAGAGCGACACTGTGCAAACTGGAGCACATCCCAGGAAAGGAAGTAGAAACCATGTGAGGAAAGAATAAAGAGAATTTCTTCCAGAGGAGGAGACAAAAGACCTGATTGTCAAGCGTTTGTTTTTCTCTTAGCAAGTCCTATTGGTTCCAGCTCCAGAACATATCCAGAACTGATCGACTTATGAGAAGACAGATTCCATGCTGGTCCCTGGGACAAATCCAGAATCAATGAGTATTGTTTCCAACAGTCTGAAGGGACTTTCCAACAGTCTGGCTTCGTACCTATGTAACGCCATGCTTGGGGAATAGTTCAGTGGGCAGGTGCTATCTCTGGATGTTTACATTTCAGGAAGGCAAATTATTCTTTAGGTGGGCAGCATGTACACTTCTAGGAGGTTCTCACTGAAATCTCTGTGTTCATTCTAGGCTAGCTAGTGGGGTCCAAGATTATGTGATTTGCATTACGTAGCATTCTTTCTACTGTATAATGTGTGGAATCTGATGAGTCTGCTATTACTAATGAGTTAGGCCCAGAAAACTCTAAATTTCAAAGATTAACCTGGACACTCAAAGACCCGTGGTTTTATATTCCAACCTGGAAGGAAGCAAGTTACTGATTCTTTCCTATACAAGAGATTTCTTAACTGGAAGGCTGCAGCGGGCTTCTTTGGTAACAGTGAACTCACGGACAGAGGGCTGGAGGGCTTATGGTGTATGAGACCTCCTTTCTGTCTGTGTATTTTCTACCTATCCTTTCTAGCAGGGGTGGCTGGTAACTCTAGGCAGAAGCTGACCTGCTCCGTGACACTCCTCAGCTTGATCCCTCTTCTCTCCTTCCTCTGCCTTTCATTAGAATTCCTAGGAGCCTTTGAATGCTTAGCATGAAAATGAGCCCATTTTATTTTTGGAACCCACAGAGGCAGCCTTGAGGGGAGTTATTGTGTTGCTTTTAGCAGCTAAACAAAAAGGTGTGAAATCATTCGCTGGCTGTTCTAGAATGAGAAAAATAAATAAAAAACTGAGAAGGAAGGTTCAGGACAGTGTGTGGCAACTTGGATGCAACCTCGTGACTGGGGCTTCTCTGAGACTTATTAGTAACCAAAGTGGCTTCGGGAATGTCTGCATTTTTCTCACCTTCTCCGGAAGTTACTAGAATAGCACAGAAAGCACTTTTTTTTTTTAATGATTCATTTTGCAATACTACTTCCACCCTGCCTTTAAAAAGACTTGGGGAAGAGGCTGGTTTGAGAAAAATTTTTGAAGCCTTAGTAACATTTCCATACAGGGAAGCTGAGGGAGAAATGAAGGACCACTTCATCAAACTCTGAAGAAGGGAAAGCTTCTGTGGATGGTATAAATCTTCCACCAGGGCTTTAATGACCAAAATGCTGAACAGTGGCGGGAGGCAAAGAGCGGAGCGACAAAGACTTCTTGTGAAACTTGAGGTTGTCACCTCACGCGGATGACCTTCCTGGGGAGATGTTTGAGGAGGGGGGTTGTGCTGAGGGCCTCAGATACTTCTTGGAAAAGCATCATATTTTGAAATATCTCTTCATTTTCAATCGGAATCTTTTACATAGGATTTTTTAACTGTTATAGAATCTTTTATTTTTTTAAATTGCAGAATATTAAAATATGCACCGACTAGGTAAATGCACATCCTTATTATCAAGATTTCACAATTCTTTCCATTTAGGTCAATCTACTTGAGTTAGTTTTAAAAGAAATGAAATGTTATGGCTGTATTCTTCCCGCTCCCATGTTTCTTCTTTTCAAAGAAGCAGGGTGTATTTGGCGGTTGGTGGGTGTCTTCCCACCCTGGAGGCCTGACCATGTAGCCACTTTGCTTAATGAATGTGGCGTTAGGAGCATTTAGTGGCATAGCTACAGTATTGGTGGGCCTCACCATGCAGCAGGTGAATTTTGGGCCTGGCCTATACTGGGGGCTGAGCCTCTTTTTATCCAGTGCTCAAGGCCAGAATTAAAGTATAGTAAAACAGCAGGACTCTTCACAGCACTAGTTAATTGATTAATCCAGAGAACATATAACATTGATTTCCCACTGGTCGCCAGGGATTATGATTTGTGCTGAGATACAGTAAGTCATACATAGACAAATGGCAATTAAAAATCACTAGAATACCAAATTTGTTTCTGGAAGGAACTGTCTTTCCCTAGGAAAATTCTATGAGAAGCTAACTTTGAATTGTGATAGGAATCAAGACAACTGAGCAGGATAGTGGGCTAAGAGTAGAGAAAGGAGGATAGTTAATTAACTAGGAATCCCAGGGTGGGAAGGAGTGAAAAAAGGACAAAGGAGAAAGACAGAAGTGGCCATGGGGGTGGGGGATATATGGTGGTTCAGCCATTGGGATATTCTAACAACACAGCCCCCACGGATCAACTTCAAGGAGTTTTTGCTTCTGTGTAAGTCATCCACTGTTTCTTACCCATCCTATTCTCCCCACCCAGTAAAATGTTCAGGGAAATAGTTGGTTTTCTTTTTGTCTTTTTAAAACAAGGTCTGATTTCATAAGTGTGTGTGTGTGCATGTATGTATATACACATATTTGTCATAAATACACATATCTGTGTATAAGACACTTCCAACAAACCAAAATGAATTGATGGAAAGCGGAAGGTCAGCACCAGAGGTGACCATGAAAACAGCTTTGGATGCCTGCCCCTTACCCTCTCAGACCTAGGAACCCTCCAAAACCCTGCTGAGATTTTGACCTTCCAACGGGAGCATATGCTGAGGGACATCTCAAAGGACAAAGAGAACTTATTTAACACCAAGATGATGAACTTACTGTCACACAGTTTTACACTGTAGATTCTAGAGAACATCATGGTATCATCTTTGAATTCCCAGTGCCCAGTGAGACATATGCCACCCTTGCTGAATAAAACCTAGGCACAAGAACAACAAAGGGATACTTATGAGTGGATGCATAGGGGGCTGGAGTGCTGGCCCGGTGCTTATGGCACGCACTTGCCTGGCGTGCACAAGGACATGGGTTTGAACCCCAGCACCATGTACACAACAAAGTGTCAGAGCAATAAAAAGCACATGAAAAACTATATAAAATTGATTCTTTCTTTCTCTCTTAAAAAAAAAAAAGAGTGGATGTATGGGTTTAGGAAGAGCAACTTCCAAGCCCCCAGGGATGGCAGCTTTCTTCCACAATAATTCTTACTAGTTGCTATTTGTTTTGCCCCTTTTTCCTATTTTGAATAAGAATCCGTTGCTCCCCAGAAGTAAAGACAACATAATAGTCATTTGTTTATTTACTCCCTGCTCCAAGACCCAGGGTGATGAAGGTGGATTGCACATGGGGTGTGGGCATCAGAAACTGAAAAGCCTCACCCTGCCTGGCCTGTCTGGCTTGTATGCTTGGGCAAGCCACATAGCTCCTCGAGGACTCAGTTTCCTCACCCAGTGGTAATGACCACCTTCACAGGGTGGCTATAGAGCTTAATTAGGGATTGAGAAGGAGGCAGAAAGGACAAAGTGCTGCATATATGCAAAGATTTTCCTCCATATTTGTTTTTGAGCTCAGTAACCTGTGGTAGGAAGTATTCATGACCTGGAAGAAAAGTCCAGCAAGAAATGTAGCTAGCTACTACCAAATGATTCATTTGATATTGACTGGGAATTGTTCTTTTGTTTTGGTACATTCTGAGGTCCTTGCTACTAACTTTCTGTGTATGACTTGCTAACCCTAGGTCTGTTTCCTTGACTACCAGGACTGTCTGTATGGTTCCTTCATGCTTAGATACATTGTGATGGCCTCTTTCCCCAAACCACTGTCAAACTCAACATTCGGTGGGTGTCGTCGGGCTTGAGAGTAAACATATTGGATGGCCCCCTGGGTCAGAAAAGGCAGAGACTTTTGAAGTCTCCAACTTCTGCGAGGTATCACAGGTCCCCACTTCTCTTCTGAGTGATCAGAAGGCCTTGACAGATTTAGTCACTGTCTCATCTCTAGTTGTTTACTGAATGGAATGAGCAAAAGGACCTCTGGTCCTGAAGCAAAGATAGAGAAGTTGAGAGCATGGGGAAATAAATCAAAGCATGGGCTGAGTTACTGCCTTGGAAAACTTATTATTCTTATTTCATTTTTTAGTTTTTTAATTATAGAGCCTATCCTTGTACTAGAGAGGGTCAAGGGCTAACCGTGTTCAGAAAGAGAAAAATGCCCAATGCCTTATCCCCAGGAGGTATTCAAAACCATCATGTGAAGCATTTATTGTTGAGAGAGGAATAGACACAGAAGGTACCCATTATTAAATAGAGCCTCCTCTGTATCTTAACAGACATGACCGAGAAATCCCCCAGGCCTGGCACTGCAGCATTCAGAACCCGTGGGTTCATGCCGCAGAGGCAGCTGGGTGAGCCTCAGGGATCAGGTGAGGATGAAGGAGAGTGAGGTGGCAGTTGCCGGTTGCCTGGCCAGGTGGCTGTGGAGAGGTGTGTGGCCACCGAGGCTTAGAAGAGGGGGACGAAGAACACAGGCCAAAGGGGAGGACATGACGCCAACTCTGGCTGGTCAGCTTAGCAAGAGGCAGATGTAGGGAAGAGTAGGAGAGAACATGCTTTAGAAATCGCAAAAGCATCTCACTCACTTGCAAGCAAACATGTAGGTGCCTTCCAAGTAGAATCCTGAAGAAGATGCAGATAAGTTGAAAATTTTATATGTAATAAAACACATTCTACTTTAACCATACATAAACATAATAAAGAAATTTGGCATTAGTAGAATAAGATGGATATCCCAATTACATTAATATTGGATGCATTGTTAGTACACGTTGACTACCCCTTATCTGGAGTGCTTGGAACCAGAAGAGTTTTGGATTTCAGATTTTTTTGGATTTTGGAATGTATGTGTAAAATGGGCTGTCTTGGAAGGTAACCCAACTCTATATACAAAATTCATTAATGTTTCAAATACACCTTATAAACAGTGTGATGGTTGATTTTCTACAGCAGGTTTAGTGTATCTGCATTTTGACCACGACTTTTCACATGAGATCAGGTATGGAATTTCCCATTTATGGCATCGTGTTGATGCTCAAAGTGTTTGGGAGTTTTGCATTTTAGATTTCAGAATTTATTTTGGATTAGGGATGTTCTGCTTGAATATTTCCAAATATCATTTTAAGAATCACTTTAGGAAAATGTAAAAATAAGTTTGGAACTTCAACCTTGGGTGTCTGTCTACATATCATCTTCTTAGGAAACTTTGGCTAAGGAAATGTTGGACAGATAATTTTTTTTTCAAGCCAAAGCATTAACTGGTCTCCTGTATACCTGGGGTAAAATTTTCTATTGCAGCACTACTAGAGATTAAACATAGAAACCAGCTACTCATAACACATGGAGGCAAATATAGCATGTTCTGAGAAGGGCAGATATAGACACATGTCTGTCATGAAATCATATTTTAATCATCCTCTGAAAAATAGCCTTTCTGCAAAGAGAACTTGTCATTATTACACCTCACAGAAGGCTTTCTGGTTTCAAATGTTAATTTTACCTTCTCTGATAATGGAAACAAAATATACTATGGAAACATTCTTTTCATTCCAGGACCCCTCCCCCCTCTTTTGGGTAATACTATTTTATGTTGAATAGGTGGAGGTTAATTCTAACACGCACACTGCAGCTTAACCACCCAGCTGGTTCAGAAGTGCAAATGAATCGCTAGCTATGAAAGGTTTCTCAACCTACATCCCACTCTGAGGTCAACCGGCATCGCAGGTGCTCTTGGCCATGAGGCACTCGTAATATCAGAAGCGGATCTGGCTGCCAAGTTCAAGTTGCCATGACTCTGAACATAGTATAACATTCCCACTCCAAGCCAGAGCCTGTAACTCTTGCGGCTGTTCAGCTGAGGGCCCTTCTTGGTACCAATCTGACTCACACACACTGGCCACAGTCATGGAGCAGGTGAAGGACTTAAGTGTCACTAATTTGGTTTCCAATTGCTTCCAGGAAAAAAAAAATTCCATGGCTATAAGATTCTTGCTTCTGACACATGGCTCTCTCTCTCTCTCTCTCTCTCTCTCTCTCTCCAGAAAGATCCAATCATTGCTGTCTTGGCTTTAAGTGCTATCTCTCACACTTTGAAGGACTTGGAGATAAACAGAAACCTAGGGACAGTAGTGCTTTAGAGACAAAGTATACAAAAACAAAAGAAAACAAACAAAAACAAAAAACAAAACAAAACAACAACAAAAATCCCCTACACGTATCTGAAAATTCTACCAGGCATCTCAGCCCTGACAAGCCACTACTGACTCTTCCAACTCTTCCAACTTCAGAACATTCTGTTTTAAGAGTTGTCAATCAATTCGACATCATATGCTGATTTTACTGTGTTGGTACACATCGAGAGAAAGGAAGCCAAAAGGAAGGACCTGCCTCCATAACTACCTTTGGCAAAAGTGACTCCAGCCCCCTGGCTTGCCCCTGGACATTTTCCTCCCTGTGTTCTTGGGTCAGCGGTCTAATTTGAATCAGGCACCCATGGAGCCACGGAGGTGTTATGAATATTCAAATAATAAACAAACAGTGTTAATAACTAATAGACCCCTCAAAAAGCAATGGAGTAGCAAACTCACCTTGAAGTGGTCTCTGTATCTTTGTCAACTGAAAGCTCAAAATGCTACTCTGTCATTTCTGCATAGTCATTTACGTTGACTTTTCTCCCCTTGTGGGAGCAAATCTCCAATGTACAAATAAATCTAGAAACTTTTTGTTCACACATTTTTAGGTGTGTGTACCAAATGACACAGTCTGGGAGGTAAGCACAGGTCACGGTAACCAGCCACATCCTTTATCTCTTGCGTCCCAAGAGTTAGCAGAACTTTATCTTGATGATGAAATGGCCTTTAGAAGTGGGTATCGCGGGGATCTGAATGTGAACATCATTACTGAGAAAACGCGTTTTCCTTTCAAACAGAGAAACCAACAGCCATGCACTGAAAGGCCCGAAGAAGAAAAAAAAAAGTTGAGCTACCCAAAACAAACAAATATTCAGCTCGGTTTCAGGAAGCTCAGAGAGGATCAAACAAGCCTTTCTCTATTGAACTCTTGGGAGAACATTTATGCTTTCTCCAGCCTCGGTTCTTATTTACGCTGCTGGCTTTTGTACATCAACCTCAGGAGGGCATTCCAACTTCAGGCTACTCACAGAGTGGCCTCAGAAGAGGACACCTGAAAATCCCACCCCAGACTGAGCACTCAAATTTGAATTTGTTTCCAAACATGGTCCAAACCACTGCTTTGCTCTGGAGGGGAAGATTGCTCAGAAACTGAGGAGAGAAATCCCACAGGGAAAGGTAAGAAAGCTTCCCTGAGGTGTTAGCACCCCTCTGAGGAGATGGTTTCTTCCTGTGGGATGAAACTCTTGGAGCCTAGTGAGGGTCTACTTTCTGTTGGTCCTTGGGGACAATTTGGTGCCTGGCTGGATTTTTAAATTATTTTCAAGAATGAGGGTGGAACTAAGGTCAATCCCTTGCAAACAATATTGCAGTTTTAGAAATAAATCTGCTTTCTAATTTTCGGGGTCATTCATGCTCATAACAATAGTTTGGTTAATATTTGTATGCCCACTTGATGAATGAGAGAATCGAGGCTCTGTGATTCTGTGACAAGCCCGAAGTCACACAAAAACAACCCGTAGGTAGAGAAGCTACAATTCAAACCTTCCTTTTTGCCTTTCTCTCCTGAGTTCTTTCCAGTATGCCCCACTGTTACCTGACCATGTTCTTCTTTATGATCCGTATTATCATCAGCGAGAAGAAAGAGAACTTTTGGAGAAGACTAAAATGTTTTGACTGGGGAGTAGAAATGAAGCAAGCAATCTTATCACTTAGATTGCGGTTACCGCGTCCCCATCTTTTCATGGAAACACACAGAAGTTTTCTCTTAAACGTACATGTCAGGGCCTGCTGGTGGAAAGCAAGTCATGCCCTGCGTCTAGTGCCAGTTCACCTCAGAGAAGCAGGACACGAGCAGCCTGCTGTTGCCAGATAGACAGGTCAAATCTGAAGGATGTACGCCTAAACCCACATGGAAGCCACACGTTGCTTGCCTCTGGAGAAGGTCTCAGGAAGCGTGATCCTCCTTCCGTTGGCAGAGTGCTCCTGTGCGGGCATCTCCCACTGCCCCCTTGCCTAGCTAGATCAGTACCCGCTTGGCATACTTGGGAGCTTGGAGACAATTTCCTGCCTATGCTGAACAACTTCCCTTTATAGCCTGTTCGCAAATCTTCATGCCTTTTTTCCTGTTATGATGTCATTGATTCGGGTTACCTAAAATATACAGCTATTTTCTACGGTACAAAATCCATCTGCATCCTGCTACTTACCCCCTTTCAACCCCCTCAACTTCAATACCTCTAGTACAGGAGAAGACTTCCACTCCAGGAGGCTTCTGGAATTATTCCCGCAAATAGTAGCAGCTCTCTGCACCCTCCTCCCACCCTAATCTTTGTTAAAGTCGGTACAACATGTCCATAAAGTCAACTATCCCTTTCAGAGTTGGGAACAGCCATTTTAGTCACCTAAATCTGAGAGAGATAAATTTACAGTCCACTTTAGGTTTATGTGGGGAACCATAAATATCAGGCTTGAGCCCTGAGGGCTAGAATTTCATGGGCCATTAAGCATGTCACCAGGTGGAAAGCTGTCAATAGCTGGATGTGAGTTACACTGTGATAACCGCAGTCAGCCTGGCTTAGGCGGGTACCCTGATCAGAGAGGGCTGTCTTTTCCACCACTCCCTCGCTCCACTCACAAAGCTTCCCTCCCCCCTCCTCTGAAAGCAACCCTCTCCTTGGTTTCTCACGCGCTTCCCCCCCCCTCGTGCTGGGACAAAGCCTTTCTCTTCCCTAGCATGAAAGTAGGTGACATGTGGAAAGATCTGCAGTGAAGCAGACCTGGATTTGAGTCTGTGCTCTGCCATTCAGTAGCTATGAAATAATGCACAAGGTACTTCACTCATTTTAGCTTTAGTTTTTTCCAGTTGTAAAGTTAATAAAGATAATTCATAGATTTAAAAAAAAAAGGTCTAGCTGGGGCCAGTGGATACAGTGTGTAAGGAGATAGATTTCCTACTTAGTAAACAGAAGAACTTTCTAAAAGCCAGATTGCCTCAAAATAGAATGGGCTACCTTAAAAATAAGTGAAGAAGTGAATACCTCTTACTGCAGGTTTTGTGCATAAACCGGATGCAGCATGGTAGTTCCTGGGAATACATGGGAGTTTATTTATTTATTGTGCCACTGGAGGCATCACATATTCTAGACAAGTTTTCTATCACTCTGTGCCAAACCCCCAACCTGCTAGATGGGAGTTTTGAGTGGCTGTGCACAATTCTCAGCTAATCTTGAAATTCTATGATTCTGCGTCTTACATGCTTCTTTCCACAAGAGTCAAAATAAATCTTCTCAAAGTGCCTACGGAGAAGAAGAGTAAAATGACATATTTTCTTTTCATTTTCTTTCTAGAAAACTAATCCCTTCCATGTCTTCTCTCTTCCCCTTAATTAGTTGGTAGAGAATTACATTTCCATCAAGTGCACAGAACACATTTAACTATTGTGAAACACTTAACATTTAACACAAACCACATGGCCAGAAGTTTTAATTACTTCCCACTACACAAATAGGTCCATTTTTAGAAAAATCAAAATGTTGTATGCTGCCTCTTATTCTCCTTGTCTGCATTCTTATTCTCCTTGTCTGCATTGTTTCTGTTTGACTAGGTCGGTGGTGCTTTCCCATCCTGCCCTCTGCTGCCTGAGCTACTGGCATCTGCCAATAAAAGTGATGACAGACTCTGATGCTCACACAGGTTTCCAACAACAGAGTTCACTTCATAATCACCGGAGTTCAGCCGGTGAGCCTGATCTGAGTGACACTGGATTTTTCACCTGAGATGTTACACTGTGGGGTTTCATTTCTACAGATTATGAACCGTTTTGAAAGTGAATTTTTTAGCTTGCTAGGGGAGATGACCTATGAGCCTGCAGACAAATCTCAACTGATTGGACCAAACCCAAAGCCTTGTCCTAGTGCCTGAGTTTGCTTGGAAAATTGGCTGCCACGTGCGAGCCACAGATAGAGTCATCCTCTGGGAATAGTACATGCATGTGTATGGGTATGTGCTTGTGTATGTGTGCCTGTCATGTGTATATATGTGACAAGACATGCGCAGGGCATGAAGCAAACCAAACATTTACAAAGCAGAGTCTTCTGTTGACCACAGTGAATATTAAGGGCAGCTTTCAGTGGGAGGAGAGCCATGAAAGATGAAGGGGTACCATGTGATAGGAAGCCAAAGGAGGGCTAAGAAGGGGGCTGCCAACCTCACCCTCATCACAGAGTAATTGTCATCATCGACCCAACATCAACCAGCCAAACACGAACTAGGCAAGTACTTGTTCCAGCCTGATCTCATTTATTCAAGCGGGTCCTGTTATCCTTAACTTACAGGTTAAATGACCCACTCATGACCACATCACTTGTAGGGAGCAGAGGCAGAGTGGAGCCCATGGTGATTTCTCTGAAGCCCCTTGATTTTTCATGGCACTTTCCTCTTTCAATGGCCTTCTTGGCTTAGGAGTCTGATGGCATCTGTATCTCAGGCCCTGCTTTAGACATCCTGCTCTCTCTTTCTTTGCCTCTGATATGCTATTTCCAGCTACTCCTCCAAGTTGGTTGTCATACTTACCTAAAGTTATAATTTATATTTCTGAAAGCCTAAGGTATCATTTTTCACTTTTTAATTTTCAGAACCACCAAGAACTTTAAGAACAGTCAAAATCTTAATAAGACCATGAATCCCACTAAGAGACCAATCTCTGTAACCAAACTCCAGATGGGGATGTGACTTCTCTTTTCTTCTGTGACATTTGCCTCTTTGGGTGGTTGGGATTTAGAATGTCCACCATTTTAACCCCAGAAACTGTGGAATAAATTTGTTGGCTATAATTTCTCACAGGCTAAGGACAGAGAAGTCTAAATCTTCCTGTTGTAAATAAAGGTTTCAATCTTTTCATCCTGAAATAGGGATAATGCAACTGTTTGAATTTATTCCATAAAATATTTGATGGTACAGTTAACTATCTGTTTTAGAGGTAGTTTTATAAGAGGAAGATTTATTTTTGGTCTTGACACAATTTGCAACAGAGATTTTTTTCCATATTTTTACAAATTTATTTCCAATGAAACTACATAGCTAGAATAAAATAACAAAAACAGGCAGGCACATAAACAAACAAGCAAATAAAATCCTACCCTATTTGTTCTTTGCTGGGCAACTGGAAACTAGGCTGTTTCAGGTTTGAGATGTTGTGTACCTTGCTGCAGTAGGCTGAATATCATTATCATGCATTCACACACACACACACACACACACACACACACACACACAAAAGACATCTCTGTCCCAATGTCTGGAACCTGTGGATATGTAATTTCAGACAAAAGGAACTTTGTAGATTGAATTAAGAATCTTGAGATGGAGGGACTATTCTGGATTAACTGGGTGGACTCAGTGTAATCACAGGGTCCTTAGAAGACAGAGGCAGGAGGGTGAATGACACAGACGGTGATGCTATTGTGGGGCAGATTGGATGATTCTGTGTTGCTGGCTTTAAAGATGAATGGAAGAGCCACTAGGCAGGGGACACAGGTGGCCTCAAAAGCTAGAAAAGTTAGGAGGCAGATTTTCCACTAGAGGTTCCAGAAGGATCTAGTCCTGCTGATACATCAGTGCAAGCCAGTGAATTTAATTTTGGACTTCCGACTTCTAGAACTGTAACAGCATAATTCTGTGTTTGTTAAATGGTAATTTATTATGGAAGTAACTGGGAACTACCACACTTATTTGCTATTTATTGCATCTCTTGCATTGCACAGGGCTTGGCATACAATATGAACTCAAAAATTGGTATTTATTGAATGCATGAAAACAGTAAAGGAAGGGAGTCATGAGAATCAACTGTACCAAGTTCATGGCATTATTACCTGATTAAAAATTCCCTTATTTTTTTTTTATTTTTGCTTTGGTACTGGGGATTGAACCCAGGTGTACTTAACCACTGTGCCATATCCCTAGCACTAAAAATTCCCTGTTTCTGAGGATGAGAAGAACGTTTTTATAAGACTCAGAAGGGTGAGCAGTTATCTGGCTCCTCACGGCAAGGCCCCAGCATTTGGGTAGCTTTGCATTAGCCCTTCAGGCCTAGAAAATTCTTTCCTGGGTGCAGATGGAGATCACAGGACATGCTACACAACATTTAGAGGTTAACTGCTGTAAGAATACTTATTTGGCGCTTTCAGGGACTAAAAGCCCCAGGGAGACCAGGAGGATGAACAGGGAATGCCAGCACTGTCAATACAAGTAGCAAGTACCAGTCCCTTGCAGAATGTCTGGTATATTGTAGGCCCTTGACTAGTGTATGACAGGACGAGTGACATTCAGAGTCAACATCTAATGGCAACCCTGCTCTCCCAAAGCTTTCTATAGTAGGTCAGTCTCGGATCATCCCAACCCTCTGCCTTCCAGGGGGCATATGCTGAAGAAGGGCAAAGGAGGGCACAGACTCGTAAGCTGTCAACCTGCCACATGTATTTTTGGCATCGGCACTGCAGTGCACAATAACAGACTTTTGGGACTCTTGACTTGTTCAATTTTTTTGAACTCGTTCACATCTTTTAATTTAAAGAAAAATTGATTAAATCATTCTCGCTGATTGGAAGATAGTTCCCCTAAGGAACTCAACACTTAATGGTTATATTAGTGATTTACCGTAACTTCTCATTCAGGATTCTTTTAGATGTATTGTAGAGTAAAATCAATACCTTCTACCAAACTGGAGAAATTTAGATGAATGGTTTTTGAAATAAAGAAATAGAGAAAAACGAATGATAAAGACTGAAATATCTCCAGTTCTCCCAAGTCAAGATCTGGGTGGCTCTTAGAACTAGAATTTAGAAAAGGAGGGACTTTGGGGGAATCATCACTTCACAGGTGGGGAAAAGTGACCCAGCTAGAGTCTCCCCAGCTCCTACAGCCAGAAAACAGCAGACTCTGGCCCTCTGAGCCCCAATCCAGTGTGAATACCCATTTGCCTTGTTTCATTAGATGATAGTCTGAGGGGTTTGGAGGCACAAAAATAAACAGATACCCATTTTGCCTTCAAGGCATTTACAATTTGGCAAGGGAGAAAACATGTACATAAAATTATGAGACAAATAAAAGATATACTCTAGAAAAGAGGTAGAGATTTAAAAGAACTACTAAATCACTTACTTGAGATATTAAAAAAATTTTTTTACAATAGTAATCAAACTTTTGAAATAGCGAACTTCCCCCCTTTTGCAAGATTCCTCGAAACCAAGTACTTGGAATATAACTTAGTTAAGGATTGCACAACACATGCTATTTGGGTGTCTGATACAAACAGCACTGTCGACCACACAATGCAAATTGGATAGGATCCACTGGGCAGGTATCTCCTGCTCTGTCCCTGTGAGCCAAATCAAATGAGGGATTGAGTCAAAAGGGAAGGAAAAATAAAGAACAAATCTAATGACTACCACTACAGGAGGCCAAGAGACTCTCCTCAACCTCCTATTACTAGTGGCTTGCTCCAAAATAAAATTACCACACTAAAGTTAGGATAGAGGGAAGCCCCTGGTTTGGGATTCAGCTACAAAGTATTAGCAAAAAGAGATTATTGCCTACTAGAGACTGTCTTCTTGGTATAATGAGAAGAAGAGAAAGACCATTGAATAGTGGGATTCGTGAAGAATATGGGTCATGTGTCCACAGCCCTAGTTTCTTGCAGAATTGACTGTGTGGGTTGGCACACAGCACCGTGAATATTAGCAACCGCAAATCTCCAGGGTTTCCTGAACAAAGTAAAAGGCCTTGTCTTCACACTGGCAGGTTGGAGGTTGGTTCATTAAGGAAGGGCCTGGAGGAGCTCCAGAGCTACCTATCTACTCCCTCCTCCTGCTCCGCCTCCCCCTCCCTCTGCTCTCACTTGGGATGTGGGCAACTTAGAGTGTCCAACTGTAGCTTATGATGCTTCTGCCAAATGCCCAGGAAACAAGCCCTCTCCATGACAACTACGAACCAGGAATCCACAAACAGTTCTGGACAATGGGACAAACGATACTTCTATGAATAAAACCATGGAAAGCTTATTCTTATTCTTTTGCTCCTGGAGGACAAGAAGAACTACTCCCCAGTCATATTAGTCTGCCATTGAGGGTCCAGAAAAGGAGTGAAACTTCTTGTACAGACAAGAGAGCCAATTCTTGAGAAGCTGAGCCCAAGTTGGGTCCGTTTAAAAACTTTTCTGTGGGAGCCAGAAAGGGAAACCAGGTCCTTCCATGTTTTCATCTGGGCAGTTTTTGACTCCTGTAAAGGATTATTATCTGAAGTTGTAAGTAAATTAAGTAAATGCTTTTAGAAGGTATAACTGAAGAGAAAAAAGAAAAAATGAAATAGATTTTCAAATCCTCAAATAATGTAGCTCTGTATGCTTCACTTCCACATGCACTGGCTGGAATGCTCTCGTTCTCTGCCTTTGTTTCTCTCCAGGCTCTGATACATTGCTCAGATATCTCTGCATCCAGTGATTTCCAGGAGCACCCAGGATGGGTAGATCCCATGTCATTTCTTTGCTTAGCACCTGTATCCAAAGCATTATATTGTATTTTGTAAATTTTGAGTTCTTTTCCTTTCACTCCTACCTCCTCCAAAAAAGGAAGAAGAGAAAAGGAGGAGGAGGAAGAAGAGGAGAAGGAAGAGGAGGAGGAGGAAAAGAGAGAGTGCATTGGGGACATTCCATCTTTTCTTTCTTATCCTTGGTGCTTTCCACACATTAGGAAGGCAGTAAGATCAGGGGGATTCCAAAATGAATAAATGAAATTTAAATTTATATTTCCTGAGCATCCAGCAGGCCAGAGAAGCCAGAATTCTGAACAATGGTCAGGGAAAGAGGACCTACCTCTGGGCGGGTCTCCCCACAGATCAAGTCATCAGGGCAAAGCCCTTCTGGATGTGTTTCTATTAACCCATCTAATTCTACACTATGGTTTTAGGACTTAGAAGATTGTTCTTTGTAAAACGTATGAAGCACATTTTCTTCTAATTGTAAAAATTATTTTAAACATGCCAGTTTGTTTGGCTTGATTTCAACGAGCTGCTATCAAGTACATAGAAGATACCATTTGAAGGGTAAGTATGTGTTTAAAGAAAGGGTTTTGTCCAACAATGCTAAACAGAATTGATTTTTCCATTTGAAAGAAAAAAAGTCCTTATTTCAATTGTGAGGCTTGGGATTTCAGCTTAACTACAATGGGCTTTCAGAAGGGCACTGGAGAAGTGGCTTATGGTCCTTGTGGAATCCCTTGGCCAAGGGTTTCCTTCTTTCAGCCTAGATTGTCATTTGAGCATATTGACCTGTCCCTGAGAGGAAGTCCATGAAAGCCAGAGGAGGAGAAAGCTGCTACAAGCCGGCTGCCCAGCATGAACGAGAACAGAAGGCAAAATGATCACTTCTGGGACATATCACACAACTTGGAATTGGTGTTCAATAAAAGAAGAGATAATTTGGGGCCACAAAACCTGGAGTGAACACATGACCTGCAGTGACTGGTCTGGATTTAGAAAACTTCTTTGATCCCCAGAGGGTAGATTGTTAATGAGTATTTTAAAGGACAAGATTGAGGCAGCTGGAAAGAGTGCTAAAGGGTCCTGGTTTTGAAAGGCTCCAGTCTTGCTTTCACATCCGTAAGCAACTGGAACCGACTCTGAATAAGACACTTAATACTTCCCTGAGAAAATATCTTTTTCTATGAGATGGCAGGTAAGGATCACCGGACGAACTCTCTGGTCCATTTCCACACTCACGTCTAGACTTCTATGACCATACATGGAAAAGATTCAAGTCCAAGAGCTATTAATGCTTTTGCCTTTTTGCTGCCAGAAAGGAAGGTCCAGCAACCTTATTATAAAATGTAATTTTTCTTGTTTGCTAACAATCAGTAAATAATTTCTAGAGCAATGAAAGGATTGTATATAACATAAGTGATCACTGACTACTTCTTGAATTTGATATTCTCATCCTTGCCAATTACTAAAAGTGGTCAAATTTCAAATATAAAAAATTATCATCATATAAATTGCAGATAACAAAGAGGTGAAAAAAGTGAATGTGTTCAAACATTTTCAAGCTTATACAAAAATTGAGTAGTATAATCCACCCCCAGGTTCCAATCCCTAGAGCCCCTTGCCCCCTGCCACTCCAGCTTCATCCATTCCCCACTGCTCCCCAACAACTTTTTTTCTGGAGCATTTTAAAGTAAATTTTATTTATCTTGTCATTTCAACCATTACTTCTTCAGTCTTCATCTCTGATACAGATTTAAAAAAAAGAAAACCTCCCAAGACATTATCATACCTGATGATATTAAAATATAATTCCTTCTTATCATGTATAATATCAGTTTACATTCAAATTTCATTAATCATTTACAATATATATATTTCAGCTTTTGGCTTGAATCAGCATCTAAAGAAGGTGAAATTGATTTCATTTAAATCACAGTCCTCTGTCTCATAAATATTTCTTCCAGATGCTAACATTACTTTGACATAAAATATCTGGAACACAGATAATGTTCAGATAAGGCCAGCTTCCTTGCTACTAAATATTTCATTATCTGAAATGTCTGAGTCTATGAATCAGATATAAATGTAGTAAAAGATTGAGAACCGGAAAAATATCCTGCAGCTCTCATAGTTTTCCCAAATGCGTAAATGATTTAGGCAACCTTACCTGAGTGCTCTAAAGAGATTTTGTTAAACTTTATAACGTTCTGGGGGGGAAATATATTTCACTAATGGCCTTTATTTTACCCACATAAAAGCTGGATTTTCTGGGTGTTCAAGCAGCCCATTGGCAAATGTAGCATTTTTAGTTGTAGCTCCACTTGCACTTAAAAAAAAATGAAAGAAATTTAGTTGAATGTGGGACGAGAGCATCTTTAGAATTATTGCTAAGAGCGCTAAACTGTCTTTGACTTTGACTTTTGGGGACAGGAAGGTGAACAGTTTCTCCATGCAGCTCCACAAGGCCTCTGTGGTAACACACAGGCAACTGCTGTGACTCATGAGTAGAAATCTTGTTTTATAACACCAGTCTGTGTTTTGTAACACACACCAAAATAACAAAATAAAATAAATAAATAAAGACTGTTTAGAAACCAAAACCAAGGCCTGCACCTGGCACTGGTATCGAGATCTCAAGATGTCAGAGTGGCTACTTAATCCAGATAAAGTGGGCAAGGCCTTATCCCTTCCTTGGCAGGAAAGTGGAGGCTTCCTGCCTGCTGCACACATGCCCATATGAGGAGCAACCATGAATTTAATTTTCTTAAAACAGAAGCATTTTCAGACTTGTGTTTTCCTGGACAGCTGCCTAGTGGCTGTAATCCATAAGGGCGTGTAATTGACAGTAATGTGAATCACTCACTGAAATTCTGGCACCAAAAAAAAAAAAAAAAAAAAGTTATTTTTTTTTCCAGGAAAAAATTAAGGAGCAGATTCATCCTGTCCATTGAAAATAGCAATTACTTTGTATTTCAGCTTATTAGCTACATTTATATTTAAAAATCCCTGTAATTTGCACCGTCAGCATGTGTTGTAAAGAAGAGGTACAGCTGCACAGCGCATGCAATCGGATGGGCTGGGTCAGACATCATTTGTGAAATGGCACATTTAGATGGGTCACTCGATACAGCATTCGCGGGATTCTTCTCTCAAGAGTGAAATACAGGAGACAGTCCAACCAGTGATTTTTGCCCCTTGAAAAGCTGCTATCTGCTTGGACCACATAATTATTATGGTAATACTCAGGGCAGACTGATCGAACTGCCTTGGTGTCCTGGGGCAGCTTTAGAATTTCTTTCATAGGGACCCAGACACAGCGATCTCCAAAAGAAGGGCTGGGGATTTTCTCAGAACCTGTTGGGAACATGGAAGATGTTTTAGACCTGGTAAAGTGTTTTTCCAACCTATTAATTCTTTTTGAATAAGAGAATCATCTGAATTAACTTTATTATCAACCTGAAAAGAGCCTTCTTTTCCAAAGCACAGGCATAGAAACTAAAGGCGGGAAAGCCGCGGAGGATTTAATTCCATTTAGATAAACCCTGATTCCATCTGAACCCTTAGAGGTTCAGAGAGTCATCTCAAACTGCAGCAGCTATGATACTGGAAACTCTTATCCAGCCCTGCAAGGTGTTTAGGGCTTCTGGTTCCTGAGGGAACAGTGGTATTTCGAACTGTGAAAATCTCAGGAATACTTGGGGTAGGGGAACAAGCAAACCAACTTGGGTCTTTAGAATGCTGGGGCATTGTTGGGGAGTTGTATTTTGAATCAATGTGGAAGGAGGAAATGTTGTGAATAGACAACATTCTAGGAAAATAGTTTGGATTAATTTTCTCATAATGGGATCTCTTATTCTTAGAAGTAAAATTGAAGTCAAATTTCACTAAATCAGAGGCTGTCAAGACTGAGAAATGAAACTGAAATCCATTGTGTGCTTCATCATTACCAATAACTGAGAAGCTTCCTATGCAACATTGGGGGATGGGATAACTAGGGAGCCATCACTCATCTACTTACTTCTGGCTTTATTTAAGTTGTTAACAGGCAAAATGATGGTGGAGTTTTACAAACCACTAAAAAGGGAGACAACTATGCACATAAATAGGACCTGTAAAAATATTTTAGATGCTAAGTCTCAATTATAAGACAGAGCAGACTGTCAAAATCTGAGAAGTAACGTAATATGTATAAGTAGATCTTTGCAAGCATTCTCTTTGTTTCTATTACAAATACATTTTACATGAGCCCAAATAGCTGGAAATATGTTATTTATTTTTATAATGCAAAGAAAAATGTGTTAACGCTCTAGAATGCCCATGTGTGGAAAAATAAAACATCATATGGAATTTTACACCCGTATGATTTCTAATGTACATATCTAGGACCAGAAATCCTAATGAAGAATCATTCAGCAGAAAAAAAAATCAGCATTTGCAATTCTGGTATACCATAATGCTGAGGCCAGGCATATATTTTATTAGTTTAAGTCCTAGCTAAGCAATAAAATGTGTGTCATTTTAAATAAAGAAAATATGTTTTTCAAAAATGTTAAATTTGATGTCCGTTTTTGCCCCCTGTTGTGATTGCTGTGGCACTGCCACCAGATCCCACCCTTCAGGATTGAGGTCCTCATTCCCCACTGGAGCCCAGAGTGTTGACTCCCAATGGCTCATAGCTGAGTTGTTCTGTGAGCTTTGCCACTAGCTAGAGGGAGCTGCTCTGCCCATAGTTTTGCCCATCCAGGTACAGCTAGACTCCAACCACTGGCTGATGCAGAATAAGTGATGTTCCTTGCCCCCATTTGGGACATCACTGAAAATCCATCCCAGCTTCTGATCTTCTTTTGGCATCTGCTGAAGCTCAGGTCATAACGGCTTGACAGTTCAAGTTTGCCTGCTCCGTATAGCTTCCCCCAAGCCATAGAGGTGTTGCTCCTCGGAGAACTTGAATTGCAGACTCTCAGTATCTCTTCTCTGGGGAACTCAATCGAAGACACATCCATTTATGCAAAGATACGGGGGTGCAGTGACTAGTTGGGAACAATTATGCATTTCAGATGACAGTCTGATAGACTCTCACTTCATTCACTGTGAGGTAGACTCAGCTTAGTTTTTATGCCAAGAAGGTTGTTTCTAGAAGTTTCTAAGTCTGGCAGTGTAAGGTGAGCTGAATTAATGTTGATGGTAGAAATGACGAGCTTGAGGTTTTGGCCACATGTAGATGCAGAGTGTGAGAAGTTGGCTCTTCTGTGTTTCAGGGAACATTCACCCAGCCTTCCTGAATTCTTCCTTCTAAGTGAGACTCTGGGGTAGAATGAGGATGAATCCACTAACCATTAAAGAATAGCTTAAGAATCTGCGAGAAGGGGACCCATATTGGTCATTTTGTTCAATAGAAATCTAACCTAAGAGAAACACATCAATAGAATCTCAGGTAAAGTAATTTAGGGCAATAAAAACATATTCTTCTAAATGATACTGTCCCCGAGTGACTCCCATAATGAAAATGAGAACATCTTCCCGTCTTTCAAATCACCCCAATTACACAAGGATTAGGTAACTTCCACAAATCAGGCCAGGGACAGTTTTTTGATTGAAAAGTATCAGACAGAACTCTTTTTTGGGGGGCGGAAGTAGGAGTGGGAGAGGGATGTGGTGTGGGTATGAGTGATCCCACAACAGCTTTCCTTGGAAACCATAAGCTTAGCTGCTTCCAGGGCAGTCCGTACTTAGCTCATATTCTGCTGTGTGAGATACAGCATGAACCAAGATCGCTCCTTTCACTGTGTGTTAAAGACTCCTGTCTGAGAAAAGAGGAGAAGGTGCAAAAAAAGAGTATAGAAAATGGTATCTCTATCCAAAGAATCAACGTCAGTAGCCCCAAAGATCTTCCACTCCATCCTGCTCATCTCCATCTGCCCTCGAGGCGCTGGCTAAGAGATGCTGAAGGAGGAACGAATTACTGCGGAGCTGAGAAAACTAGGATTTAAATTTCACATGAAGAGAGGGACTTGACGTGACAGGCACAAAAACATTTATTCTCCTCGTACAAGATTTTCAAAGTGCTTTTGACCTTGGAAGGAAAAAAAAAATCAGTGTTAAGACAGAATTGGTTAGGTCATTGCCTAAGGAGGCGTAAAAGGCCACCAGGAAATAAATTAAAATTAAAATAGATTCTTTTATTGGGTCACATCTCATCCTCTCATTTATAAGCAAGATTTCCACTCAAGGAATTGATACTGCAGGGGATAATTTTGCTCCTCCTGTTTTGATTTAAGAAAAAGTTGCAAACAAAAGTAGGGAGGAAGCTGCTCAGGAGACATAAAGGACGTTTTTAAAAGGAAAAGCGCATAGAAACTATGGTTTACGAAGTTACTCGGAGGTGGGCAACAGTCTTGAAATCATTGGACCCTGTTAAAGTAGGGAAATGCATACATGCCAGACCGGACAAAGGTGTGTCACATGTTCTGACCTTGAAGCAAATAAATGTCATTTCTTTGTAGGATTTACCTTAAAACTCAGTAAGTCATCTGTGACTATCAGGACATCTACTTCAGAAGCTGTTTAACATGTTAGTATTAACTTTTCCCTCTACAGACTGAAAGTATATAGGGTGTCTCCCTGGATAGAATGTGATGCCCTCCATTCTTGGAAAGGTCAGCTAATTCTCTAATAAGCAGCTTTCTATTTTGGATTGACATAGGTGACAACAGTAACTGAAAATGTTCCTTTACCTTTTGTGCTATAGACTTGATCACCTGGTTTGTAGAAACCTTGTATTGATAACGTAAGAGGTCACACCGAAAAATAACACACACGCTTCATTTTTAGCAAGATTTTTGAGTATTTTTCAAACTTTGGATGAGATTCTGACTTAAATCTGACAAACTGCTGAAGGGAACTTGAACTTTAAAACAATGAGCCCTAAAACTGAGAATTAAAAACATATGGTAAATTGTCAGATATGAAGAAGCCCTTTGAGTTGTACTATTGGTTTCTAAAAGAATATAAATCTCACAATATAATATTGAATAATAAATCTCAGTATATTTTGAATGGCTGTTAACCATTAAAAGATTATCATTTTCCCCCAAACTCAAACGTGCAGGAATAGTGTCTGGGCTTAAAATTGCAAATGTATATATGGACCTACATATTTAAAATCTATACATGCTCATTGAGCACGTAGCAGACATCGACCACTCTTAGACATTGATCGCTAAGAGGTATCAAGCGGGACAAAAGGACATAATCAACTATTCTGCCACACAGTTTTGTTTTGTTGTCTTGACAGTGTCCTGTGGAGGGGGAGAGGAGCTGCAGCAATAGCCAAGCTGAGGTTGGAATAGGTGTTGCATGGCAGAGCTGTTTGTATTGGCTGATGGTGAAGCAGAAAGACTTGTATAGGTGCAGAAGTTGGTGAGGGACATTCCGGGACAAGCAAGAGCCAGCAGACATAAAGGCAGTATGCTCATGCATGGAGTCAAAAGGCAGCAACAACTGCTGCTTGGTGAATCTAGGAAAAGGGCAGCAGAAAGATTAGGGTCAGCTTGAGAAGGCTCTCGAGTGACATACGAAGAAGTTTCGATTGCTCAGGCAAAGGAAAGCCCTAGAAGGTTCTAAGAGAGCAGAATAACAAGATCCTACTGACAGTGGAAGGCCATAGGATTTTGTTTTTGTTTTTTAAAGAGAGAGGGACAGTGAGAGAGAAAGAGAGAATCAATTTTATTTAGTTTTTCATGTCATGTCAGCCTGGCTCTGACACTTTGTTGTGTACGTGATGCTGGGGTTTGAACCTGTGAACCAGCACATGCCAGGCAAGTGCCATAATCATTGAGCCACCACTGCAGCCCCCATAGGTTCCTCCCATCCCTTTATATTTTCCTGGGTGGAGAGGGTAGCAGGAATTGCTAAATATGAGGATGGTATTTTCTAATACACCTGCTCTCAGAGAATAGAATTAAGCCCAGGAATTTTTTTTTTCATTTTAAAATACACTTTACTCTGTATTGTTGAGGTTTATAACATGTTATGGGATTCACATAGATGATAAAATGCTTACTCCAGTGAAGCAGACTGACTTACCTATGTCCTCACATAGCTACTCCAGGAGGTTCTTAGCATGACCCACTAAGACACTGATCTCCCCACCGGAAGATTCCCAGTGGTGCCTCTTACTCTTGGTATCCTACTGTATTCACACTGCAAAGCAAAAGGAGTGCCAACCCACATCTTCACTGCCCTGCAGATTTACCACCTGACCAGCCTTAGAGTAAGAAAAGTACTTCAAGCTGAACCTGTCACTAGCAACCTTACACGGCTTGTTGTTCCTGTTGCTTGTTGAGAAAGCCTGGCCCTGAGGAGGGCAAGTCGGAGGCAGATATTTCCGATGGTGACCTTTCCTGACAAGTGCTTTATCATCCTTCATGTTAAATACATCAACATAGGTAAGCCCCTTCAAGTCAAAAGGCCAACGTGATGACAATAGAAATCTGATTTTTCTCCACTTTGTCTACTTGTATTAAGGAGTCTCTGAATTTATAGCAAAACAGATGATCGTTTTTTAAAATTATGTGATTCCTTTTTGTGACAGTCCCTTATGGCAGGACAGTGGTTAGTTTACAAAAAGGAGAAATCTAGGACCAAAGAGGTGACATCACTGGAAATCTGTGTTTTGATGGAGTCGGGGGCTGTTAGCAGCAGCGTTCCTCAGCTGCTACAGCTCTCCCGGGGAAGCCTGCCAGTCTTGTTCCCACTGCGGACTTAAATGTCCTCAACCCATAGAGATCAATACGAGTCTTGAGCCCAAACGACAAGCGAAACTACCAATGATACCTTGCACAGTGTTTAAGTGACATAATCAACCAGAGAGGGACTTGTGTCAGTTAGATTTTGTCTCCATAAAAATCAAGAGTAAGAGTGGTAAAAGAGAAGTTTTTAACAAGGAGGAAAACCCTAGACAGTTGTCTCTAAGATTCTTCACCACAGCTTCAAGGACAACCAGGAAAAGAGCTGCTATTTGAGGCAACTTCATTATAAAATCATTTTTAATAAGCAAGCTTAACAAAGAGAGGGAATACTCTTGTGGAGAAACCCTCCAGGGACCCAGAGGCTGCCCAGTTAAGTTATTAGGAAGTTTCACACAAGGGACCAAACAGCTATTTCATTGGCCTCGGGGGACAGAGTTTAGTTTTCACCTGTTCTCTGGAGGCACTGGTGTTATCCTGTCTACCAACACCACAGACTGGTAACAATCAATTATCCCAACACCCCAACTTGGTGAGGGAAAGCGAATTTTCAGTTTTGTCGACACAAACGACATGGTGCAAGACAGACAGATAAATTAACTCAATATGCTTCATTATTCTGGAGGCTTTTAAGAATGCACAGCTGACAAAATGCCTCCTCTGGACCTCTGTGTTCTTTAAGGGAAGCAAAAGCAACCCATTCTCTGGAAATTGAGCAATACCAGTGGTGAGAAAAGGGGGCGTAGTTGTCGCCTTCCGGAATTGTCCACCAGCATGAGGGAACTAATTCTTTGTGGTGAAAGAATAATCATATGCACAGTTTACTTTACCCAGCTAAGGAGTGGGCAAGATTTGGAAGTCAGGGTTTACATTTTTATAGAGCTATTTGTAGCTGAGTTGAGAGGGTTGGAAAGATACAGGTTCCTAGAGCATCACAGTAGCCTCCAGCCAATTAGGAGCAGAATGAAAGCAAGCAAGGAGAACCATTAGCCACGGAATTCAAAGTGCATTTGTATTTTTCAAGTTTCCCTGCTCATTCCTTGCCTCTGATTTTAATGGAATGGCAGGAACTGGTCTTACAATTAGAGTTGAAAACTGGGAGACAGAGAAAAAGGGAAACACTTTTTCTTTGCTGTCAGAAAAGCTTTCCCTTTTGGGGGTAGATCTTCCCTGCTCAGTAAGCCTGCTTTCTATACAGTCAATCACAGGAATGGACAGAAAAAAACCCTGGATCTGAGGATAAGAATTTTATCTGGGTTCAGAGAAGACACTGAGTCAGGGAACATCTGATTCACATAATGCTAAGAGACAATGCATTTTCCATACACATTCTGGGGCTCCTCATTGTACCTCCTCCAGGGCCCTCTCTTTTACTTGTCGACACTGCTCCAGTCAGGCAGGTCTACCCCACTGTCCCTGGAGCTTTTCCTTCGTCTGCTGATCGTATCTCATCCTCAAGATCCTTCCAGACCAAGCTCAGGTCACCACCTGGGTTCCTAGCCCACATAATCTAACCTCAGTCCTGCAATTTCCAGCAAGTCTTTTATTGCTAAAAATTCCTCAGATAGACCTGTCATTTCTCCTTCAGACTAAATTGTTAGAGAGTAAGGAAAGAATAAGTTAAACTTTCATTCTTTCTTTTTTTGTTCTTTGTGATACTGGGGATTGAACCCTTGGCCTCATGCACTGTGAGCAGGTCCTCTAAGCACTGAGCTACACCTCTCATCCTGAGTTAAGATTTCTATGCTACACTATGCCTGGTGCAGTGCTAGGCACAAAGTATGGGCTAAGAAGTACTAAGCTAAGCCAGGAGTGGTGGCACACACCTGTAATCCCAGGGGCTTGGGAGACTGTGGCAGGAATCCGGCTTGCAGGTTCAAAGCCAGCTTCAGCAACTTAGTGAGGTCCTAAGCAACTTAGCAAGATTCTGTCTCAAAATAAAATAAAATATAAAAAGGGCTGGGGATGTGGCTCAGTGGTAAGTACTCCTGGGTTCAATTCCCCAGTACAAAAAAAAAAAAAAAAAAAAAGACAGAGGAGGAGGAGGAGGAGAAGAAGAAGGAGAAGAAATAATCTAATAAATCTGCATGGCACAAGCCCCCTCCTTGCATAGGGATGGGTGGCAGTCTGCCTTCTAGCCTTGGATCTCAGCATTACAGGTTTCTGGATTATCCATCATATTCTCTTCTGCAAAATGAACATTTGAAATAAAACATTTAAAAAGAAAGAAAGAATTTTAGTGAAGAGGAATATAGGGGTAGATCACAGAGGGATTTATCCAGCAGGAGGCCATTTAAAAATATTTATGAATTACTTTCTTTTCACTGAATCCAATACTTAATCTAGCATATTCTAGTATTTTCTGCTTCTAAATTTGCTTTTTAATCATTGTGCTTGGTTATTGATGTTTGGAGTTCAAATTCATGTGTAGGTGATCAACACAGTGAACTAGGGAAAGAGCTATCACTCCTACATAGGAGTGAATGTGTGCCCAGAGGTGGAAGCACGGTGGCTGGACAACACTTGGGAAGGATCTTGGGCGGTTAAAGGCAGAAGCTGAACTGTGTTGCTTGGAAATGAAAATTGTAGTCACTCTAATATGTTAGGTATGGATATTAATTATAATCAAAAGGGCCATGTGACTGCAAATACACTAACCTGAGGGTTGCATAACTGATAAGAAGTTAGTGGATACAAATCAGTGTAATTGATGAAGGTAATGGAGAATGACAGCTTTGTTCACATTTCAAATATGTCTGTATTTCTACTTGTCCTACATTTTTATTTCTTTGCATGTAGAATTAAACCCATTCTAAGTCCAATCCTAAATTCAACATCCTTAAAGCCTAGTTGTTTACTTCTCATAGATCCCTTTGATTCAGATACATTCCAGTTCCCTAGCCATTCTTCTAGCTTTCAAGGCATTGTTTATTTTAGGTTAGGTTTCAAGGAAACCCCAGTGTCCTGAGTCATGCTATCTATATGGCACTGACAGCTATACATGAATTATTTGGTCTGACAAAAGGATATTGCACAAATTTATTATAAATGTCATTGATGGCAATTAAAGGATTTGTTTCAATGGGAAATAAGTTCATGCCATAAGAAATATACATTACTACTAGTGTGGGGAAGATGATTCTCATTGCAGTGGAAGTAGCCTCTTGGAACAGTTGTTTTCATCTTGGAATCAGTTGAGTTGTAGGGACAGTGACTTAAAGTAGATGCCAGTTCTCTGATGACTTAGGGTGTTAAGAAGGTAAGTAATGACCATTTTAAAGAGGGAAGACTGTATAATTTCTAGCACACCAGCTTGGTTAGATGAATTGTTCTCATAGTGGGAATAACATTCTTTTTTAGAATCAGTTGGTTCTTCACACTTAGCAGCCCATACGGGTTATAAACAGTTATAAGGTAAAAGAAACCCTCAGTCAATGTTAAGAATGGCTATGTTGCACTTTCTTCCTAAACTTTAGAGGGGAAGAACCATTCTAAAGAATGCAATTCCTTTTAGAAGCAATTCAGCTCTGTGGATTGCCTTTGTATCCTGGCTCTACCACATACTAGCTAGCTGTAGGAGCCTGGATCTCAGGCTCCTCCTGTATAGTGGGGACAATAGCAATCTCTACTGCACAAAGTTGTGGTAAATAATAAATAATCAAACATAGAGTTTTGTAGGGGGTTAGAGCATTGGCCTGGCGCTTACGGCGCTTGCCTGGCAAATGCAAGCACACAGGTTCAAACCCCAGCACCACATACACAGCGAAGTGTAAGAGCAACAAATGCTACATGAAAAACTAAATAAAATTGATTCTCTCTTTCTCTCTCTCTCTCTTTCTCACTCACTGTCCCTCCACCTTAAAAAAAAAGAGTGCTTTAGAAAAGTATCTCACATTGGTGGTATGGTGGCACATGTCTGTAATCCCAGAAATTTAGGAATCTGAGGCAGGAGGATTGCAAGTTCAAAGTCACCCTCAGCAACTTAGCAAGGCCCTGAATAACTTAGTGAGACCCTGTCTCAAAATAAAAAACTAAAATCAAGGAGGGGATGTGGCTCAATGGTTAAGAGCCCCTGGGTTCAATCCTTGATACCAAAATAAATAAACAAATAAGTAAATAAATAAATAAAAAATAAAGTACCTAGCATTAAGTGTCCCAAAGTATTAGCTAATGTTGACACTGGAGGTAATAGTGTGACTCTTATGAGCACCTGAGGAAGCAATCTATTCTGTTTTGAGTCTAGGCTCTTCCCATGACCAGCTGGCTGAGCTGACAAGTTTTTTCACTTTTTTAAGCTGAGTTACTCATTCCACAGATACATTTTCTTATCTAAAACCTGGTACAAGGAGTACAAAGCTCATGGAACTCATGAGAAGATTAAATGAGATAATGATGTAAGGCACTAACCATATGCCTGCAATATTAGAATTGCTTAGCAGGTGGCAGCTTCTGCTGTTGCTGCTATAACCACGGTTAATGCTGCATTGGGATTGTCGTTACTGAACCAGGAGTAATGCAAACCTCTGCAGTAGATAGCCAGCCCTTCTTTGAAGTCCACAATGTCTAAGGTTTATTAAAAGTACAATAAATTTTCATACCAGCACCTGGTAGACTAGACATTTGTGTTTCCTCCCTAGTGGTGACCATGGATTTTAAAGAATCAATCCTATCTCAACATACCCTTTTGAGTCTACATAATGAAACAACAACACAGGCCAAGTTCATGAATGTGGAGTTCATTAACAAAGCAAACTTGAATTGACTGGATGGTCTGATGGAAACATTGAGCTAAATATTTGGCTTTTCAAAGGAGTTCACAGATCCTCTCCATGAACTATGTTTTAAGACTACAAAAATTGTCATCCTTGGAAGAACTGGCAGGGCCAAGTACAGTCCATTTACTTTCAATCTGATGAGACAGAGAACTCCTGTTAAGCATAGGAAGGCTTGGCTTTAGTGCACAGGCTGACTCTAAAGGCCATTGGTTCCAGACACTCTG
The DNA here is from genome assembly GCA_004027875.1 of Aplodontia rufa. Classification (NCBI taxonomy): domain Eukaryota; kingdom Metazoa; phylum Chordata; class Mammalia; order Rodentia; family Aplodontiidae; genus Aplodontia; species Aplodontia rufa. The sequence continues at coordinate 188,350 of PVKS010000220.1, read as the reverse complement.
AAGAGGTTTTACTTCCTCAGACTGGTTGATCTTGAAGGGACTGAACAGGAGCTAGAATGAGTGGAGGTGAGCATCAGGGATGTTCTGTTGGACCCAGGGCTAAGTGTTCACCTTTCGTGTCACTGCTGTGGTTGCTTGAATCGTAGCATTAGAATCCTGGATGCTCTCCCTAATTCTTTACCCATCTCCCTCACTTCCAGCTTAGCATGCTTTCCATCTATCATCTGAATCTTCTGGAACTGGTACACCTGGCATTTGTGTCAACAGTTGCTTTCTGTGATTATGAGCCCTACCTTCCCTCTCACCCCACCCCCACCCCTACTCCGTTCCCTCAACTAGCTTGTAAGCTCCTTAAGGGTATATAGCATCTGCTAGCACATTAGGTCCTCAATAAATGTGTGCCCATTAATGATCCCTGAAAGATGTCAGCACCTATGTTTTGGCTTATGTCCCATTTTCAGCAAGCTTAGTATCTGGGATGGCCAGTAACCTTAGTAAGCTCAGCAATGAACCTTCCAGTCATTTTGTATGTAGCACTAGATTATGACTTTTCATGATTATTTGTCAATGGGTAGACAGGATCTGGCCTACTAAAAGAACTTTGGTATGGCTTGTTCTCACATCTGTCCTAACAAAACATGGTGCCAGCAACTGAAATTACAATTGCTGTGAGTCACACTGTGAGTCACATGGGTTGTCATGGCAACCTATTAACTATATCACCAAGCACCTCCGTTAGCTTTGCCAAGGAAGGTTTCTGGGTTTTCCTGGACTGTAAAAATTATGTGGGTGAGCCTCAAGTTTGAGGTTATTAAGAGTCTACAATCAGAAAGAATGGCCTCAAGGAAAGGAAAAGAAAATGAGAGAATAAGGTTATTCTAGCTCCTGGTTCTCCTGAGTAAAGGGCAACAATTGTGACAAATTGTTGGGTTCATTTTGTGGTATCAACAAATGTCTAAGGAGAGGAGGTTGAGGCCTCAAAACTAATTTTCTCTAAGCCAAATTCAAAGCCAAGTCTCTAGGGGTGAAAAGTGAATACATTAACCTATTCCACTTTAAATGATTACAATAAACACTTTTTATGGAGGCAAAAGATTACTCTGAAAGAAATATTCAGATTTGTGCTAAAATATGTTTACTATTGAGAACTAAAACTGCTATAAATGATAGTGTTTTAATCATATATATTTTAGGTGTTAGCTTGTTGCAGCCAAACCTTTGAAAATGCACTGTTAACTTTTAATAGCTATTTGTGTGAAAATGAAAATATTTTAGAAGGTTCAGAAGCATATTTTTGCATTTTGGGGGAAAAGTTGGCAAATTAACATGTTTCCTGGTTGTTTACCACTGAGTAACCTGCACTTCTGAACATTTGAGCATCCTTGATTGTGAATGAAAGAGGCATTGCAGGGTTGGACCAGAGCAATGAGGAAAATAAATAAGGCTGAGAACAGGAGGAAGTGGCAGTGGTCAGATGTCACTAGAGACAATCTGGGGCCTCCCAGGTATCCTCTGGTCTGCTTTGCAGTGGCTGTCATATATATTCCTCAATGTGATGACGATGATGCTAAACTTGTCAGTAGCAGGAAATAGCTAGGATGCTCTCTTGTATTTTTTTCATCTCCATATTTGTCCTCTTGAAACATTTTAGTAAATGTGAAACCATCCAAGAGAATTAGATTAAGAAGTCAGGAGTGAATGGCCAGTTGTCCTTGGCAAATAACAAAACCCAAAACAACAGTTGATTCCAAGAAAAAGATATTTATCCACATGGTACTATTTCATCAGGAAGGAGACCAGAACAAACTTGTGAAACACCAAAGCAAAAGCAGTCTTGCAAGTGCCCAAACAAATCCATGTGCTATATAATCACCATGAAAATTAAGTTGAAATTCCACACCACAGCGTAAAATTGATCTAATATGTCCCTGTCCCACAAGTACAAACTCTCTTTCATGTTCACACACCAAAATCCAATAGCAACACTTCCTATCAACAATTGAAAAGCACAAATGTGAGAATTCCTTGATCAAATTTTGGCATGACGACCTTGTACAAGAAGCCCCAAAGCTTTGTCTTTTCCCACCGGCCAACTGGAATTCAGATGGATACTTAAGGCAACCTTCTTAGGGACTCAGGAGGACTTGAGTTCATGGATTCTTCTGTACCAAACAATCAAATGTCCTTTCATGGAAATTTATGGCTCAACTCACCCAAAACTTTTTTTTTTTTTAATTAGCAATAGCTGTGCTTTCCAGATAGCAGAGTGGCCTAAAATATTACCAAGTGTCGCAGCTGTTCAGGTTCATCTTATAGTTCTTGTACCTCTGACTGGGGTACCTGGGAGCTGACATGCTAGTCTGATAATATATTCTGCAACTGTACATATTAATTTGTAAGCTGAGCAATCTCTCTGTGAGGGCACTTAGGGAACTCAATTGGAAATCGCTAATGTGGGGAGACTTCAGCTGCCCATGATTATGTAGTCAAGTCTTGACCAAGGTTTCCAGAACCTTGGCTAAAAATGGAAATTTTAAGACAGCACAAAAATGAATTCATACACTTCACTGATAGTGAAACTTCTTGAAGAACAGATGTCAAGATGATTTAAGAGGAGCTGGAATTTAATATCTTAAAAAAACTTATAGGCAAGTTAGGACAGTTCGGTTTTCAAGAAAAATCCGACAGATGCTAAAGAAGTCATTTGGGTGACTGTTATTAGAGAAAGAACTGATTGATTTTCTTCCTTGTCACAAGTTTTGGGCCCTGTAGAGATGCTAAGATCAGAAATATGATGAGCTGTGTGCTGAGTTGGGTGACAAAAACAATATCCACGTTTCCAAGGCGCGGGAAACTTTCACAATGCTGCAACTTGGATGATTCAATTTCTCCCTGATGTGTGCAAAGTTCTGTGACACTGTCTATGCAGGTGCTGTCCTTTCCAACTTAGGCCATTTTATTCTGGGCATTCTCCCCCAAATCATGAAAGTAAATATATTAAAAAAATATTTCTGAACTAAATCTATTGACCACATAAAGAGTCTTTCTATATTTATGTTTAATGTTTAAACATTTTCCTGCTGATTTTCAAAGTTACAAAAGCACCCACTCTGGGTATATCTTGATTTTGTCTTTAAGCAGGTATAGCTGATGAAAATATGCCTTTGCTGAAATGCCCATTTGGTTACATTGCCTGTTATTAGAATATCAATTTTTTTCCTCGCTAGCCATGACTATCAAGCTGTCACCTAAATCCTTCCATGATTTCTACTTAACCGTTGGTTGCTATTTCTACAGCAGGCCAATGAAATTGTTTTCAGGTTTTCTTTACAAATGGACTGTCTGCATACTAACTAATAGTTATGGTCTCTGACTTATAAGTTGAGGTACATGCTTTATGTCCAATGGAGTTAAACTGGTGGCTTTGTCCACTTCTCTACCAGCCAGAATAGATTGCAAACAGTCAGTAGGTTTCTGGATATTGATTGCTAGGTGGCCAGGAGTTCATACCCCAAACCACCACAAACAGTAGGCACAATCAGCAGCCCCTATTTGGGAGAGGCCCAGGACTGAGCTAGCAGAAAGACTGAATTACTTACCACCTCTAGAGTGGGTCCCTCCAGGCCAGGGACGAGCTCATGGGCAAGGCTGTGCAAGGAAGCGCTCTGTACCATGCCTGCCCTGCGGATATACAGAGGACTTCAGTCTCCTGCACTGTCAATCTCTCAGTCATCATGAGCTCAATTATGCACCGACAACAGCAAGAACAACAAGAACAGCGACAAAACAACCCCCAAAAAGCTAAGGGTCACGGACTACCCTGATGGAGGGACAGCCAACTGAAACTGTGCATTGAGAGATGGAGGTGCCATCCTGATCACGGGTCTAGAATGGGCCAGACCTTTCATTGTTTCTCAAACAAGCATTCTGTGGGAGCCCATGAGAGAGCCATGTGGAGGGACTGCAGGACTGGGCCCTATAAGGCAGGCAACTTCTCATTGAATTTGATGCTTTTTGTTTGTTTGTTTTTTGTTTTTGCATTTTTGTTCTCTACAAATACAGATAGACAGACAGACAAACCCAAGAGCAGATTTCAAGAATCAACTGAGGCACAAGCTGAACTACTTTAATATTACACAGATTTTTTTTCCCCAAAATGATTCACATGAAATAAAAAAATTTAAAAGGTATAATTAAGAAACATTTGGGGATATATCCTTATCATTCCTATATTGTGCCCAAAATAACTCCACTGCTTGCCTTAGAAAGATGCCCAAACACATCTCATAGGTAGCACATATCTATGATCTAAAATAATCATGAGTCTAATGACACCATTAATTCAAAGCCTAAATGATATGTTGGTCAAGTGCAGGGAAAGTTGACTGCCTGCATCAGTGATCTATTATTTCATCCTGAGATTCAAGGCACAGTCAAACATTGTTGCTCAGATTGCGAATCACAACACCTTACATTGACGTGAGTGTAAACTTATGGTGTAGTTTGAATGAAGGCACTTGATGAAAGCAGTTGAACCTGAGAAGTGGGATGAATACAGAGCATGAATCCAGCACACATTTCCACGTCAAACTACCGATGCCATCTACCAGGGCCCTCATAGGCCATGCCCATGGTCGAGCGACAGCACCTATATCCCAGTCAGCATCTCTGCTCCACAGACATAAGAACAAAACAGCCTAATTTTTGAACTAGTGGTGAGGAAAAGGAGACCAAAGTTTAAAAGAAATCAAGGTGATGTTTCCTGGAAACATACCAGCTCTTCTAAGAAGGATCCACAGTGAGGGTGATCAGTAAGTAATTGATCCTCCTGGCTAGATTTCATGATTTTTCTCAAGATTTCATGGCTTGAAACACTAGAATTCAGCAGAATATATCTAGTCTCTCTTCAACACACACTCAGTACAAACAGGTGGAGATGTGCCACTTCCGACCACTACAGGTTGAAAATATGACCTCTGTTGACCATGGTTCACAGCTGGAACATCAGTTTATACTCGAAGGGTCACAGCAGCCAGACATATGCGAGTTCCAACTCTTCAGAAAACTTTGGACAAAAAAATAAATGCATTACTTACATGTATGTGTCTTCTTCGTTACTGAGATACCTGGAAGAGAAGAAATAATGACAGAGGTAAGAAAATGTCTTCTCTGAACTCTGTTGATTACATATCATTCCAGCGTGTGCTTGGGAACACATTTTATTGAGATGGTCATGCATGGCAATGTCACCAGACCTACCCAGAACCATGAACTGTGAATTATAGAGACTGTGAACATCAACCATTGGATTAAGAGTTTCTGTGTAAATAGAAACAGCACAGCCAGCAATGGAACAGGGTGAAATAAGAGAGAAGGTTCTTGCTTCTTTATTGCAAATAAGGGAGATGATCACGTTTATAGGCAGAGATTTAAGGGAGAGATTGAAGACACAAGAGAGCAACACCAACCTACTCAGAGAAGAGCAAGCTGAGCAACAAAGCCATTAATTTAGTATGGCCATTGATTCTGTGTTTATTTTTTAATGAAAATTACTCTTTTTGCTCACATGAGGCATAACTTTTAATGGCGAGGGAAAAAAATCTTCCACAAAATGTACCTATGTGTCCATACTCATTAAGGTCAGCTAGAGAGTGATTGCTTCCTCTCTGTAAATGGCAGCAAAGTGTATGGGACATAACAGCATGAAAACTTGAAGGATTCATGAGTCAGCATCCTTGATGTTTCCAAGATGATTGACAGATGGCGGGTGATGAGCGGAACTAAGCAATAGTTGGCACATAAGATAGCAGGGGTGCATGCTTCAGCGCAAACAATCCTATCTCCAGTTCAGAAATGCTACATCTTGAACTCATCTTATGCTTCATTCTTCTTGGGAGATATTCTCAAGATTAAATAGGCTCAAAGTAATAAAACTGTTGAAAACATTTAGCCTGTGACTAAGAACTGTGGTAAACCTTGAATTTTTTTTCTCTCAAGTTATTAAGAGAACTATTTAACCCTCCTTTGGAAAGTAAAAGTTGTTGAAAGTTTGGCATCCACATCAGACCTATTACTTAACTATGGTACATGTCGTACAGGGAAGAAATCTGTTTTGAAAATCCATGGTAGATATTAAGAAAAAAAAAAGTTAGTTCCAAAGTTATGCGCCAAGACCAAAATCACACACTTGCGCCCCCCACAATTTTCCAAGCGCCTTATTTAGAGAAGCTGAAATTACATGGTCCAACTCAAATTCTTTTTTTTTCCTTTTTATTGAGGAAAACTATATTGTTTCTCATCATGTTTGAGTTGGCTTTGCAAAGTGAAGTTAGAACCTTCTGCAAAGAACTTTAAAGGCTCTCTCAGATGGGAATCACAAAAGTGCTCTAGAATTTTTTGAAGTAACATTTATCATGGGAAGGCTACCTCCCCCAAGAGCAACAGTGAGTAAAGTTAAAATTCTGAATACAATTTGCAACTTTAACTTATGATACCAGCACCAATAAATTGATACATTAGTGCATTTCAGCACTATGAGAACCCTGTGTAAACTTTCCTGAGGAAATGGCGCTTTCTGTAAAATCACTTTGAGGAGAAAGTGCTTAGGCTGTCACTCCCGATTATTCAAAACCTCCACACAATTGGATTTAACACAGCCCAAAACAGACCTATCTATATTCGCTGAGTGTGGAACTATTTTTTCCTGACTTCCAAAAGCCTGATGAAAATACCACTGCTTTGACTTTTCTCCTTAAATTTATTATACAGCATGAGGCAGTGTTCTCATCAAATATTTTCATGATGATTACAATGATAATAGATTTTGAGATTCTTTCCAGGAAAGTTGCTTGATCTTGGAGTGCTCAGTAGCAGGGACAGGGCTAACACCTCCCAGATCTGTCTCTAGGAGAAAGTGTGACTTTAGTAACAGTGCCAACTCTGGGTTCCTTCATTTTGTTGAATTGTCATTTAATGATCAATATAAGTAATTTGAGGTTGTACTTATACTGGAGTTGCCTGAGTTAGCAGATAAAACAGGTGTTCCACTAAATTTAGCTTGTTAAAATTCTAACTTGTTTTTTATCTTAAACTCAATTTTTATTGGGCAACCTATATTTTATTCGGCAGCCCTAATGTATATAAATGTAATGTAAATTATTATTTTTTTTAAAGAGAGAGGGACAGTAAGAGAGACAGAGAGAAACAACTTTATTCAGTTTTTCACATGGCCTTAGTTGCTCTAACACTTAGTTGTGTACGTGGTGCTGAGGTTTGAACCCAGGTCCTCGTGCTTGCCAGGCAAGTGCTGAAACCGCTGAGCCACCGCTCCAGCCCATATAAATTATTTTTATCATATAAAATAAAGATATACTAATCAATTAATATAAACATTCTTATGGATAAAAACTTAAAGACATATTCTTCTTGTACTTTTTTTTAAAAGTACATTATAACTCATTCTGGAGATGGATATGCGTTATATATTATTTTTTTTCTTAGTGGCCATTCTGAATACAGAGTTCTATTTCCCTAGAGTTAGTGAAAAAACAAAACAATGCAAACACACAAAAATAAATTTAATGTCTGTTATAAATTTAATATTCAGAACATATATTGGTGCTCCCTTAGTCCTCCACCCTTGAAAAATAATCATGATTGCAATAATAGCTTGAATTTTTTGTTCCTCCTCGTTCCATAGAAGTTCTTGTACTTTATAGTAAAACTCCATAGGAGTACCAAAAAAGAAAGAAAAATTAAAGCAGAAAATATCCTTTTCATTTCACAGATGGGGAAACTGAGGCTCAAGAAAGGTTAATTAGCATAATAAAAAGTTTCTCTGTGGAAGTAAATATTGGCTGGCAAGTGGGCCTTTGCAAGTCTTCAAAATGCCAGTATAGATTTTACCTCTCAGAGTACATACGCATAAGATTTCCTCCCTGGAACATACCTCTCTGCTTCAGCTCTGCAAATAACTTAAAACTATGGGGCCCTGTCCTCAGCCTTATCTAAACCAGGAAGCCTCATTGTGGGCTTAGGTGAAAGATGTTCTCAAACAGATACTAATGCAAACTCATAGAAACCACAGCCACTCTAACTGGAAGACAAACTGAGTTGATTTGAGAAGATTCCAGAATATTGTAGAAGAAAAAGTATGTTCTGCCAGGAATCCAGCTGCCTGTCTCCCTGGCCTCCACTGGCAGCAGGCATGTGTGCCCTGCTTTGCTACCAGCAGCTGTTTTCTCACCCTTATGTAGTGGTGGTGGGGAGGGGGGAGTCTTCCCTTTTCTTTCTCTTTCCATTTTCCAGAGGTTTCAAGATTTCTGTCTTTCCCAGGAAGAGTTCATCCATAGCCAGATCATAGCAGTCATGCACTGCAAATTTTTGCCCTTACCTGGAGGAGGAAAGACCTTCAGAAACAGATTTAACCTAATACTAATGCTCACACCAGCAGCAGCAGCAGCAGCAGCAGCAGCAGCAGCAGCAGCAGCAGCTGTAGCAGCAGCTCTGAACCAAGAGATTCTTGGAGAACTGTTTCCTAAGGACAAATCACCATGACTATTAAGGAGGCGGATACCTCTATTATTATACTCATGAATAGGAAAGAATATAGTCTTTAAAAGCAGCTCTTAAGAGATCTGGATTTGGAGGCAAGCTGACCTGAGTTTGCATACGTAGCCTGTCTGCTTTCTAGGCTTCTTGACAAGATACCTTGGGCAAGTTACTAAACTTTTCTGCTCTTGGCCTTTAAAGTTATATATAATCATCTTGATACTCAAAAAAATATTGTGAAAAAGTGAAATAAGAGCTTTATAAATTGGGAGATATGACTATCTGAATATAAATGCTAATTGTTTACTTTACTAAAGGGTGAGTAAATCACAATATTATTTTAACAGAATTGAATTATCACATGCTACTAAGAGCTGTACCGTCACCTCTCATGCTGTCCCTAGATTTCACACTGATTCAGGCCCAAGTATGTGGTTTTTCAGAACAACTTCTCTGACTAGATACTGTCTTCAGTCTTGATGGAAGACAGCTGAGTTAGAGAACCAAGTTCCAAAACGTAAGTGTACTACATTCTAGACCCTGAACTTGCACACAGTCCAGGGCGGCTGCTGATTGGTGAGGACAAAGGACGTTGACCACCACCACCAAAGGGTGTAGAGCCAAGTCTAGCTGTTGTAAAGGTTTTGATTCACTTCCAAATGACTGGGAAGAACACCAAGATCCTTTCTCAGAGATTCACAAATAGGGCAGAGCAAAGTAACGCTCTCTACGGAGAAAGCGACTTCATAGAGTTATGTTGAATGATGGGGTAGAACCAAGTTTCCAAACACAAAACACCCCTCCTCCAGCCTAAAATAAACCCATCTATCATCTCTGGGCCTTTGTTGAATTGCATGATTTTAAAATTTCCCTTCTAGTGTATCGATTGATGGCTCTTTCTCTCCTAAGTTATCAAACCATCCACCTCTTCCCAAGCCAGCAGGCTGCCAGATCTCTCTTTCTCACTGTAAAAAAAAAAAAAAAAAAAAAAAAAATCTCATGTAGCTCATAATCAAAGGTAAGCCCCTGAAAAGTTTTCTTCTTGTCTTATAAAACCAGAGAGGAAAGAAGGCAGTACTCACAATACGTTATGTAAGTAAGAGATACACTTCTCTGGGGGAATCTTTTAAAATGATCTGGGCTGGAGAAAAATGGCATGTTCTGATGAAGTTGCCAGGTGCCTTATATTGTTCTCTCTCTCTCTCTCTCTGTTTCTCTCTCTCTCTCTCTCTCTCACACACACACACACACACACACAGAGAGAGACATTTCCAGGTAATGTTTTAAAGTACTTTATAATATGATAATAGTTTTAGATTGCCAAATAAAATAACTAAAAATAAGAGAAAAAAATTCCTACTTTACCCAAAGTAAAGTAGGGCTCCTAATACAGCAAGATTGCCTGACTCAATTGAGCCAACCATGCTTCAAAGTGAAGCAAAGGAAATGTCATGAAAATACCACAAATTTGTCACTGTCATGCTTATCAGCAGGGAAAAGTTTCAGAGTTATAGTCATCCCAGGGAAAAGCACTTTAGGAATGTAATCTGATATTTCCAATCAGTGCCAAATCTTAGACCAATTAACTTCCTTGATGGACTTCTTATTGTCTCTTGGTTTCTAGGCAATGTCTGGGTACCAAGTTAATTTTAACTTTTTTTTTTTTTTCTAAGGAGCCGGCATCTTTTCTCCTCCCCAATTCCTGAACTAGCATTTCCGGAGACCTTGCATCCTGGCTTACAAGCCTCTAGCTACAAAGATGCTCCTTTGCCACTTTGTGCATATGCAGCCTTCTCTTGTCCCCGTTAGGAATGAGATAATGACTATTGAGGTAGAGATAGCATAAACATAGATAAGTTCCATGGTAGTATCAAAACAAGCAAATAAGCATACTTAAAATGTATCAAACTGGTTCTTTTTTCTTTATTTTTTTCAAATATGTCCATATTGCTATATTTCAGATGAATGTGGCAGGAAGAGAGATACCGGGGGATAAGCACAGTCTTAGTTGGCCCAATTCATGATGCTACAGTTACCTTGGACATTGACTCTTTAATTTCGAGAAAAGGAAGCCTCCAAATCTGAAGACCTTAACAAGATTTATTTTCATTTCTCATAAGATGCCTGAGTTACAAAACATGCTCATTACTGAAGCTTTGTGATCTTAGGCAAATGGCTCAACATCTCTGAGCCTGTGTCTTTATCCATAAAAGAGGGAGAGGGGTGGGGATGAAACACAGTGACAGAGCACTTGCCTAGCACGCATGAGGTGCTCTTTTGTCCGTACTAAAAGAAAAAGAAAAAAAGGAGGTAGGGAGAGGGATAAACTTCTAAGTGCTGGATTTATGGTTAGACTTCCGATGATTCATGTGGGACCTAGGGAATAGTGCCTCTTTCCTTCTAAGATATTTCTAACTGTACACACTTTGTGAATATAATCCCCATTAGATGAAAAGAGATATATCCCTTGGGCAAACACAGGCCTACCCAGTAGGACACTGTTGTTAAACAGGTGGATAATCTGGGAAGTTGGTGTTTGAGAGCTTGGGAGAAAATTATTAAACCTTAACCTCCTCTCTGCCATATGATTAGCAGGCACAGTACCAAGGCTGCAGTCTCCCAGGCCCCCCTGTCCTCCTCCCTTCCTGATTTCATTACTGAAAGGAGCTAGCTGTCAAAACAGCAGTTTATGTGCAAAGGATGAACACTAAGAAACAAGGCTGATCACTTAGGCTTTTTTTTTGAATGGCCAACAACAATTGAGTCATAAGAAAAATGCTATCACTTTGTGCTGGCCCTGTGTCCCCTCCTCCTCAATCCCTGCTCATCATCTGATGAGCTTGCTCCATTCTCCGTATGGACAAGAAGAAAGCCCATGCAGGAGGCGGATGAGGAATACAGCCCATAGAACCTCGCCAAACAAAATGAGGTTACAAAACAATGTCCTTGCCTAGGACAAAAGGACCATTAATGATAATCAGCACATATTACTGAAAGTGCTCCAAGTAATCTCTGGACTTTGTTTCAAAAATTCTTAATGGACACTAATGCTTAGAGTTCACTCAAAACAGAAATAAATTATGTGCCAGGGTTGCAGGGACCAAGGACAACATGCAGAAGGCACCAAAAGCATTAGCAATGTTGTGACAATCAACATTTTGTAATTACATAAAAAGCCTTTAAAAATCATTTAGAAATACTAATTATGAACATTAATAATATTTTAATGTGGTTTTTTTTATGTTACAGTTGAGCCTAGGTTGAGCTGTTTTGGTAATATTTCAGCTCTTTTACCAATGAAGGTGTTTTTTTTACACCTTGAAAAAAAATTCCATTTTAGTTTGAAAAATATCTATGGAATGGATAAGAATTTTTTTCTGTTTTTTGAATTAAAAAAAATTTGGGTGATTGACCTCAATCTCTAGGTCATATATCCTGACATTTGTACCCAAAAATATTTTTTAATTTTGGGCAGGGAGACCAGTGATACGCCTTCTTTTAAGCACTGTCTTTATCCTTGACAAAATATTTCCAAGGATAAAGCCTCGTTTCAGGTCCTCCAGAAAAGGCAACATAAAGAGACCATTTGTCTATCTGTGAAGGAAATCTTGAGACCAAGTAAGTTTTTACTTGGAAGACATCCATCTTTCCTCTTAGAGGTAACTATGCAACACATTTTGTAAAGTCCATCCCTAAGGAGGGTAATTTCTCCACTAGTGCCAAATGCATGATTAGTACTAACTAATGCACAGTAAGGATCGTTAAGAATCATTCTTCTTTCAAAATGATTTCCTTTTATTGAGTCTGGGTACTGAAAATGGAGCTACCCATTAGCTATTACTTGGTTGATTTAAATTTGATCTTGGAGCTTGGGACAGAGGTGTAAATTGATAACTATCAACACCTCTAGCTTCACCTTCTAGAACTGAGTAGCTTTATAAGTGAATAATTCAAGTCAGGTCAAAATCAGCAGCTTTTATCATGCTTCTTCAGAAATGCTTTACTTTATGTCCCTCTGAAATAGGTTGAAACTGTCTTTGCACTAATAGTACTGTCTGCAGAAGATTCATCTGCATGCTATAAACACACGGCTACTTGTGATGCCCAAGTCAAAGCTGCCAGACCTGATTGGATAAGGATGATCCAAAGAGAATGGAGTTGCTGGACTCACAGCACATCAGACTCCGTGGACACTTTACACATATTATGCTATTGTATAGAAAGCCAAATTATGTTTCACAAGGCATGGACCCTAATCAGCATGCCAAGTCAAGGCAGGAAAAGATGGAAGAAATATTTCCTGTTTTGCAGCCACTTCCAAATCAAAGCCTGCTACTGATGGCAGAAGCATGGATAGACCAAGGGTATCACTAGTCATGACACAGGAGGGAAAATTCCATGCATTCATTCATGTCTGAATCATCTAGAAAAGAGAAGGCGTCTACTGAAGTGGAAACAATGGGAATTAGTACTAATTTAGTAGAAAAAGAGCGCTACTGTCAGAACAGATGAAGGGTAAAAGCCCCAGGATCCAAGGGGATAATAAATATTTAGAAGGAGAGGGGCAGCATCAATTATTCCAGAATATATTGGATATTAAGGATATATAAGGAATTTTTTAAATGTCAACATTATTACCATTTTGAAGAAGATGAGGGCATCAATAATTAAATCATAAACCAATTACCGTGTATAGCTTCTCCCCTTCAATACAGAATTTTCAGCGATTTATCTGGACTGGTCATTGAATTGAGTAACAATTCAAGAAAACAAGGAAGTCATCAAGGTATTTACTTTGCATTCACAAATTTTTTAATAGAGGTTGGTCGTTGTTAGATTAGACTCATAAACCATCTTCCCTTATGGGATTTAGAATCAGGAATTCTGGATTCTATGCCTCACTCTGCCACTTAGTGGATGTGTAATTTTGGGGATGCCACTTAATGTCTCCAAGCCTCAGTCTCCTCATCTACAAAAGGAGAGGAAAAAGATTTTGTCTTGCATTCTAAAATCTCACCATTGGAAATAAAGCCTTGGGACCTAATCATTGATATACAGGCAGGTTTTCAAGACAGCATTGTCTATTTCAGCAAGATATTATGTGAGATCCACACAAAGGTGAACAGACAGGATGACTTTGGCAAGCCATGGTATGTCAATGGAACACTCTCTCATTAAAATAATGAAAACTGAATCTCAGACATTTTAGCCGCATTAAGAAAAACAAACAAAAATCAAATCCCCAAAGCATAGTATAACATCATTCTATCAAAACAGAACAAATATGCATAGAAAAAAGACTAAAAATATATGCACTGAATTAATGAGGGCGGCTATCTCTGGGTGGAGGAATTATGGGTAATATTTTCATTTTTTTTGCTGTATCTTGTAAAATTTCTATAATAAAACTGTAACAATAAAATGTAATAATAAAAGTTAATACTGAAATACTGTGAGGATAAAAGGAAACAATGAACAGCCATGGTGACAATATTAGTTTTTTATTATTGTAAACATCTCTTTGTGATCATTAGGAGACCCAGTTTCCTAAGGCAACTACTCATCGCCCTACACTTTCTAGGGAACTCTACGTGAAGTCTGAAGTGAAAGGGTGGTGGCATCACTGCCTACTTTCAGGAGGACCCTATGAAATGTATAATCTGATTAATAGTAGTCATAAAATGAGTGTGTTGAAGATCGGAAATATAAGGTTCTCTGAGCACACTGTGTTTTGTATGATGCTCTACAGTGCAGTGAGAGGCCCAGCCATTGATATTAGGAAACTTTGACTACTGGGAAAGAAAGCATCCTTTAGTCACCAAATGAGGTGTGTTGAAGCTGGAGACCATAAAGCATGTAACTATACTCTCACCGTGCACATACAGCATAAAGCTGACCAAGGGCTGTGGAGGTCCTTGCAAAGCAGGGTCTGATCACAGAGACTGATCACAATTCCTCAAGGCAAACACGAGCCCTTTTGTCAGTATCCTCAGAGAAATCCCCAGGACTGCAGGCCGCGTGTTGAAGTTCTAGCACAGTACAATGACTATAGTTTTACAAAAGTCTGTTATATTTTTATGAAGAACTGGGAAAGAGTAGCGCAAAGGTTTCAAACAGAAAGAAATAAGGAGATGGAAAAGCCTGGTTTGATCCTTGCACATTGCATACATGTATTGAGTTAACACATCATACCCCAAAAATAAACATAATTATTAGGTGTCTGTAAAAAAAAAATTAAATAAAAAGAGTTGGATTTTTGGAGACAGAACAAGCACGTTGCAAACTCATCTTTACCATACACTAATCATTTTACTCTAGACAAGAGACATGGAGCCTCAGTTTCAATCTCTGTGTAATGGAGGTAAGAATACCTTTCATACAGTTGTTTGTGACCATCAAATAACAGTGACAGTACAAAGCTAATAGTTGTCAACTCTCACTGAATTCTGTTACCTAAGGGACACATCTTATAGCAAGGCACTGGTAAGGGAAAAGGCCCATGTGTCCTGGAATTGTAGCATTAAGGTAGCACTGAACTTGAAAACAAATATGGGTGTTTTTTGAGATTGATATATTTTGTCATAATTTGTTTGATTTCAGCTAGAACAGCTCTTCTCTTCTAAATTATTCTTTTATTTTCCTTTTAGTCCTAAGGAGGTTATAATGGGTCAAGGTTAACTTCACCAAAAAGCATATTTAAGTTCTAACCTCCGATCCGTTGAATGTGTCCTTATTTGGAAATCATATCTATAGAGACGTTATCAAGAGGAGATCATACTGGACCAGGGTGGGTCCTAAGTCCAGTGACTTCTGTCTTTCTAGGAGAAAGGAGAAAGGAGAAGGACTGGAGATTGGGGTCAAGAGACAGAAGACACACATTGAAGAAGGCCATGTGAAGCTGGAGGTAGAGATTGGGGTGATTACCAGCCCAGGATCAGCAGCAACTACCAGCAGCTAAGAGAGAGGCTAGGGCTATCAGAGGAAGTACGGTCCTGATGGCTATATTTTGTCTTCTAGCATCTAGAATAAATTTTTGTTGCTTTAAGCCATGCAGATTGTTGTAACTGCTCCATGAAATTAATACAAAAATACAATTTTTATTGAAGTCTCTACCAAAACTCTGGTTTTTTCAAAATCTGGTGTTGAAACTTTCTTGCTCCTTCTATCCCCCCATTCTTCCCTGGTAGTCATGTTTTAAGAGAGCACACAGCTTCCCAGTTTGAGACTATTTCTAAGTACTTTGGAAACTGGGCAAGACCACAAAATGAGGTTTTCACCAAGAAATCTAAGCAGAAGGAGGTGTAGCTTTCATGTCACTTCAAAAGAAGCTGCTTTCTCTGGATATCCTCTGCCTCCCTTTTCCTATAGACTGGAACTTGGATAAGACCCCAACAGCTCTCCACCCATGAGGGCAAGGCCACCTTTGGAGACAGGAGAGTGCCCAGACCAGACCCTGGGTCCTGGACAACCTTGTGAGCAGAGTTTGCCTGGCAGCCTCCATTGGCTTGAACACCACAGAAGAGAGACCCAAACTTTCACCTCTTATGAGCCACTATGTCCTTGAATCTCTCAGCTATAGCAGCTCTTAGCCTTTACACCAACAAGTGGGAAACAACTCTAGAGTACAGCTTATAATTACCAAATGCTAGATCTGGAAGAAACCTGGAGAAATGTTCCTCTCCCTAAAAAGGACAGAAAACTGGGACTCAGAGGGATCCATGACTGGTTCAAAGTCAACCAGATAACGATGGACAGAGGAGGGTGCAGCCCTTGGTTCTGAAGCTTCCGGGACCGGTGTGTTCAAGTCTCCCTATAACCTCACAGGCTACCGCAACTGCATCCAGAGACAACTTCACCAGTATCATTCAGAGGCTACATGGGAGCTGGAGTGACTTTGTGAACTGTAAGGTCATGTTGGTCACCTGCTCAAACTCCTTCCCCAGCTCAGAAGGTGCTGCACCATCCAGGCTGCCGGGTCCTCCAGCCTCGCGTCCTCTCTGCCTCCTCGGTCTCAATCTCCCACACCAGCTTTCTGCTCTGCTCTAAAGCACTCAGCTTGCTTTGGCCTCTAGTCCATTCTGCTAATTCCCTCTGCCTGCTTCGTTTTCCTCCAGATCTCCCCAGTTCTCCCTCCCATTCACTCAGAGCTCTGTATGACAGTCACCTCCCAGGAGGCTTCCCATCCCATTCTCCACATTCATTGCTCTGCTTTTCTTCATAGTATTTCTCTCTTTCTGACATTCTATTTATAGTTGTTACATGTCTTCCTGGCAATGTCACCTCTTGAGGTAGGGACTCTGTGTCCTTGGTTTATTACTGTATTTGTGGTGCTTAGAATGGTGCCTGGCACAGAGTAGCTTAAAAGAAAAAAAAAATTGGTGAATGAGTGAATGAAGCACAAAAGAAGTTATTGAATGAACGAATGAATGAAAGTTTCCAAAAGCCAAGCATCTGGCTGACCCACTGTGACCTCAGAGCCTCTGGAAATGTGCAGAGAACACAATAGGAGCGTAGATGGTAAGACAAGCACTTAAAGGAGGTGGCCTGGGGACATAGAAGGAGGGGCTTGCACAGGTGAAGGGAAACTAGAAGGCTACATATTAAGAGTGAGCCCTGAGAGAACACACAGGAACCCCAGGACCCAAAGCAGAGGTCAGGCAATCAATAGAAAAGTTAAAATGCTGCTTTTAAACACTTCTGATAAAATCGATTTGGTCATTACCAGAGCTGAACACAGGGCAGGCATGCTTCATCTGCTAGAAAGATCTTTATGATCTTGTTAACGGATCCCCAACCCCGCAGCTGTAAAGGTTGTAACCCAACTTGTAAAGCTAATCTCATTTTGGCTCTGGGATAATAAAGAACCTACAGAAAAAATTTCCACTTAACTATGTGCTATTGCAAGATGCAGGTCTCACAGGACTTCTCATACATGGCATCTCAGAATAGCTTCACTCTCCCATTTCAGAGATCTAGAAAGCAATTTTGGAAACAACGATTTCAGTACTCAAGGTTCTTAGACATAACAGCTGAGAGGTTAACTCAGGTTTAACAGTTTTTCTCCTATTCAAAGTGATTTTAAAATAAAAGTCAAGATGCCACTGCCATTGACTTCATCTGAGCAGTTTGGCAAAAACCTTCTTTGCTAAATTAATTTTTTCTAAACTTTAAAGACAGCTCTGTTTTGTGTTTCTGTACTTTCAATTTTAAATCTTGGTTGATTATTATTACTTGATATGTGAATGTTGAATCATTCTTATAGAGTGCAGCATGAGTTAGTTCTTGACCGATCCTCTCTGCTGGACCACACAGGCAGGTCTCCAGAGGTAGCACAGAAAGGGAAAATGAGTTTATGCAACATAGTGGTTCCAGAAAACAAACAAAATAACAACCACAAAACCTTCCTCAGTGGCCTTGAAAAGGAAACAAGGGAGAATAGGAGTAACAGGTCTTTGATTTCCAGCAGGATGCATATGAAAAAATGTAGGGATGGAACGATAAAATGTCTGGGATTTGCTTTAAAATGCTAATTTAGCAAAGGAAAAAGATGAAGCAAGTGTGGCGAAATCTTGCTCAGTCTTGAATCTAGGGTTGGCCTATGGCAGTTCATTGCCCTGTGGCCCTCCTTTGTATATGTTTAAAATTTTCATAACAAAAATTCAAGCTCAGAAGGACTGGCTGGAAAACTTTAAAAAGAGGTTCTATCTCCCTTCCATGAAGTGTGCAAGTGAGTTTGCCCGGGCCATGAATATGCATCCGTGGTACTTCCTCAGCAGTGGAGGAAACTGTTAAAAGAGTAGGCTTTAATGCTTTGGAGAGCAGATACAGTTATACTCTGTGTTTATATTCATTTTATTTTATTTATGAAAAGAAATACTGACTCTCTTCCTTCCGCCTCCCCCTAAATTCTTGTTCTCAATGAGGTCTTAATCACAATTTTGTCAACCATGATACACTTTAGGAACATAACTGCATTTGTTGGTGAGGGAGTACTGGAATGTGTTATGTCCCAGTGAAGGCAGCGTGAAACCGCCTAAGGACGCAGTTCTCAGAATGCGGCCCTGTCTTTAAGCGATGCGTGACCATTTCCCCCATAAACATCTTGTTTATTCACTTGTATTTCAAAAGCTGCAATACATGATTTGATATTCCAAAATAATCCGTACAACCACTATTCCATGAAGGTAACTGATTCCCTTCCTCTCTATTTACCCAAATGAAACCTGTCCCTCAGTTTCCTGGGTAACCAATAAAAAAGAAAGAAAAACAAATTCAACCCCGGGTGCCAGTACTGATAAACTAGGTGATCAAGGAAACGTCCAGCTAACTCAGCTCCCCACTAATTTTTTTTATTAGTTGAATATGGACTTACAATTGAGGGGGAACCATTATCAAACAATCAAGAAGGAATGTATATTTACATAGTTAGCCAAGGCTGATGCCATGTCATGGTTTCCCACCTTGGGTTCCCCATGGTTCTATGTTTCCCCCAAAAGAACCCCTGTGTTAAATTTTTAAGGTTTTCCCGCAACAGACATACTTCAGATCACTTTCAGAGTATAGCAATGAAACCTACTGGATGAAGCAAGCAAGCTTTCGGGGCTGTACTTCTAGCAAATGAAGGCAAAAGTGACTAATCAGAGCGAGGGAGCCTGAGTCAGGAGCATCAATCGAGGAGTGAATCAGCCTCAGACAGCAAGTGTGTGACAAAGCACAGCTTCTACCACTGCCACGTGCAGAGGAGCCGCAAGGCTGCGAAGAATTCCTCCATCGCTTAGGTGCTGACAGAAGTCTTATTATTATTACATATTATGCTGAAACTCTGAGCCTTGCTGTAAGTCATCATTTTATATAGTTTTAACAATGACAGTAAAATACTGCCACAGTGGCACTGTCAACTTTTCTATGAGTGCTACCTTTTTCCTTGTGGTGACATTCAAAGTACAGAGTCTCCTTCATCTGAAGGAGCTGTCCTATCAGCTCGCTAATGGGAACAATTCATTTAACCTGCACTCCAAGTACAGCCAAGGAGCCGAGTAATATGTAAGGGGTCCAGGGGGAATTGGGGCTCCCAGCTGGCCCCTCCTACCATTTGATTCATTGACGAGAGTTCTACTTTCTTCCCACTTAGGCTGACTTACAGAAAAAAAAGGACATTCCAGAAAAATGAAGGTAACTTGTAGCCAAATCCCCTCAAGCTGCTGGCTTGGATTATATAACAACTCCCTGATTCCAGAAGCTAAGGAACAGGAAGCCTGCATTTTCTCTGATTTCCTTGCTTTTGATGCCCTTCCACTCTCCCCTCCCGGTCCTCCAGCCGATTTGCCTTTGACAGGCTAAATAGCCCCTATTCCTCATCTATTTTAATTACGTGGGCAGTTCTGCTTACACTGCATTGTATCCCAGCTTCATAAAAGACTCACTTTACATGCCCTGTGTTTACTGCCTTCGGACCCACGCGCTGGGAACACTTGCAGAGCTCAGATTCTAGGACTAGCACCTGCCATCATTATTGTGTTAAATTGTTGTTCAAAAATAACTAAACATATTCTTTCTACTGCAGAAGAAAATGCCAAGGTGAAGCAAGAGCAAAGGTAAAGATCTGGTTTTTCCGAAAAGGATTTAGCCTTATAGGCATTTTTATTCTCCAAGAACCCAGTCTTGATTCTTCTGATCAGGTTTCAAATCAAGGTAACAAGGGCCAGATGCTTTCTTATTAAACTGTGTATGCTAGGTAAAGAGTACCTGTTTTAGATGGGGGACTGATACAAGAGAACTGGTTCCTGGGCTCTACAGGATTTGTACAGGGAGTGTGAAAGGGTGCCTGATTTCTGAAGGAGGCTATATGTTCTGGGCTTTATCTGGAGTTGCTGCCTTGATAAACAGGGGGGAGATGGTTCAGCTACAATGAACTAAAACAATGACAACCAGTATGAATTTTTTTTGTAGGATTATGAGGAATTTCACATCACAAAATGTATCTTTAGTTATGACTTCCTTTACAGACAGTTGGAAAAATAAACACATAGAGTAAATAGCTATGTGCTATTTACAACCTCCTGTTGTTTCAATTCCCACAGGACTGGTGAGATGCTTTGAACACCATGCAGCTGCCCGATGAAACCTCCCGTCTCAGCATCCTCCATGTACAGCCAATAAACCTAACTAAGTATGACCTTTCTAAGGCTCCTCTACGGAACACATGTTGAAGGTGAACACGGCAGCGTCTACCCAGCTGTTCTTATTGCCTCTCCCTCCAGAGCTGTCCACATTCACTATTCCCATCCAGAAAAGTCGGTCCACTCAGGTCTACTTTCTGCTCCCCAGTGTCAGAAACTTCACAGCCACCAGCTCATCCATGCCATGGTGGCCCCAGCTCTGGATAAAATAGGGCTGCTCTTGGGTTAATGAAATCAGACCAGTTACTCAATAGATTCTGTGGGCTGATGTGACCCCCCCAAAGCCATAAATTTCTAATTTTTTCCTCTTTCCTCAAATTTCACAAGTTAGTTTTTGTTATTTCAAAATCCAGTGCTTTATAATAAATTTATGGGATGCCTGGGGGGAATCTCCATTCATATTCGATGGTATCTCATTCACCATTCCTCTGGGATACAAACACAGTTACACCTCTCAGTCAGCCAGCAACTCTGTACTTGTGAAGTTCCTGTGCAGTAACAGGCAATAAGGACAAACGAGGCTCCCCTGGGGGACCTCCACACACCGCCAGGAGAAACGCCTACAAAGTGGAAAGGTGAAGTCCACTGAAGGGGGGCCACCTAGGGAAGCTGGAAAGGTGTTTCTGCGCTTGCAGGCATGGAGTGATTACGCATTTCGTTGTAGAAGTTGGTGCAAAGCATTGATTTCGAGTGGTTTCTACACACTCCATGTGAGTGTTGTCCCTTCCTCTTTCTTCCCAGGACCGTCAGCAGCCTCAAGCCTTGTTTCAGAGGGGGGATTACTGTTACCCAGCATGCAGGCAATAATTTAAAAACAATAAAAAAAACCCAACTAAAAGCTGGCTTGCTATTGTTTATTATTATGTGCTGACAATTCTGAGCAATATCAGTGATAAAATATTCTTTCCCTGGGGCTGACCACTCCTACCATCAGCCCTCTGTTGGACAGGCCATTGGGAAAACATTCCAAAATCATTCTTAGGAAGGACATATCATCATTCTACAAAATAAAAGTAGTTCATTTTCACTGTAAAACATTTAGAAACATTACCAAAATTTTTTGATTAGGAGAGAATTAAAAATTCACACAAATTGTCCTGTGTCTATCAATTTATAATTCCAGGAGTAACAAGCATCTCATCAACACTGAACACTATCATGAAATGTAAATCCTGGTTAGTTTAGTTGGCTTAAAAGGTGTCCTTTTAAATTTTATGTTTCTTTATTTACTTACAAGGTGGTTTTTACCTAAGTTTTTTTTTCACTTCTGCATTTCTTATTAACAGCCCATTCAGAATTCTTGTTTGCTTTTATATTGAGGTATGAATCCTTCACTTCCGAATTATAAGAATTCTAAAGAGCTAATCATATGCTGTTCTTTTTCTCCTTCAAATTCTTCTTGATTAATTTTTGTTCAGGTTGTTTTTCATGTGAGCAAATTTAAAATATCTAGGAGGGTCTGATCCAGGCTAGTTGCCTTTTATTTGCCATAAAGACTTTTGTCTATTTCAAAAACACATTCAGGGAGCTGAAGCAGTGGCTCAGTGGTTACAGCACTTGCCTGGCATGCATGAGGACACGAGTTCAAATCCCAGAACCCTGTATACAGTGAAGCGTAGGAACAATGAAAATCACATGAAAAACTAAATAAAATTGATTCTTTCTCTCTCTCTCTCACTGTCCCTCTCTTTAAAGAAAACACATTCAGCCATATCTTGAAAATATAAAATTTTATTTTTCATATTTAGCTTATAAAAATTCAAATGGAATTTGTCTAGATGCACTCTGATTTTTTTCTTCCTTTAGCTTAGCTTGTAGATAAATTTTTCCTTTCCACTTCTTGAGATCTGAGTCTAAACAATACACCACAGTCTCAAGTTTTTCTTTGTTCTCTTCTCAAGAGAAAGAGAGAGAGAGAGATGTTACTGTATCTGTCGCGTCAGAAAAGAAAAAAGTAGGAATATCAAAAAGGCTGACAGCTAAATTCTAGCCCCAAAACTTTATGTTGAGTCAACTCACCCCTTCTTTTGAAAATTAGGCCAAACACTGAGATTTTGGGCGTCCATTTCTTAAATTTGTTCTCACTGAGTCAGCCTGGTCTGTTTCCTGCTTCCTTGCAGAATGAGGACTATAACAAGACAAGCACACTTCTTCCTGCCCAGTGTTTAACACTTTAGCAGTAGACCCTGTTGTGGCAGGGCGGATGCTGTTCCTCCAGCTGATCCGCTTCGTGTCCAGGAGGAAAGCCAGGGACTCTGGAGAGAAAGGAGGGAGCTTGTGGAGAGGGATACTCTGCTCATATGGGAGTTGTGCCCATCGTGGAAATCAGCGAAACAGGGACGCACATATTTTGTGGAAAAACAGAAACATGGGAAGATTAAGATGCACACTGGCCATCAAATAAGATTTAAATAATTTACCTATCAATTCAAAGGTGTCTAACACATAGCTAACTATTCTTATTACTCCCTCTTGCCAGGACAATCACCATCCCAAGAGGTACTGTAAAGCGTGCTTTTCATAGTGCCATGCATTCCCTAAAGAACAGGTGAACCACTCCAAGAGCAGGGTAGCCACCCCGAGATCCTACCTTTCCGGGTCCCAGATCCTTGCGATCTTCAGAGCAGGGCCAATGTGATGATGCTTAAAGGAGCTCCTTCATCCCAATCTCAGGGAGCAGGAACACGTTTAAGTCCATCCTCCAGGGTATGGGGACCTAGTATAACTTAACATTCATCTCCACTTTGTGAGAGGAAGGAACAGCCCAATAGACTGAACAAGGTAAAAAAAAATTCAGGAATATTTTCACTGGTGTATTTCACCAGCAATAAATGTTTTCCCGGCACAATGCTGTTTTCAAGCATCAAGGAAATTACTTAATGAAGAAAGGCACCTGGTTTCTGAGCCTTTAGAACTCCCCACATGTTCCAAGTGCTTAAAGACCTCTGAGCTTTTGGGTCTTCAGTTCCTTCTGCCAGGGATGCTGTTCCTCTTTTTTTCTCTTTCCCAGGCTGATTCCCATTCATCCTTCTGGATTCGGTGCAGGGCTTTCCTCTGCCATCACACCTAGCCTTATTAGTTATTTGCTCCTAGTGCATTCTCCATCTAGCCTGCTATGGTCTGTTGTGCAGGTTGGCCATGGTCCAAAGATGTCTATAAAGGGATGGGTGAAGACATGCTTTGTTCACTAATCCGTGTGTCCAGGTGCAGGTCTGCAGCCATGCCTAGGAAGGGGGCAGCTTTTCTAAATCCCTCAAAGGTGGCCTACCCTTCCCCATGTGTACCATTCTTGTAGATGTCACACTGCATTATTATTTGCCTGTAAGTACACACTACCACCTCACTCTGTGCACACTGCACAGTATAAAATATCAAACATCGCACCTTCCAATTAAATACAAAGGTGATATCTTCTCTCTGGATCCTAGCCCTGGTCATGATGTCTGGCACATGGTGACTGCTTGGAAACTACTTCTTGAATATTTACTGAATGAACGCATCATGCTTTTAAGAAGAGTGTGCTTCTCTGTGAGGACCTCATTTCCTAGAAGTGCTGTAGCAAAGGCTTCATATGTTCAGTCTGAACAGAGAGCAAGAACTACCCTGGATCACAGGGGGCTGAGCTTAGAAGTTTCATGGAAGAAATGAAACAGTATATCACAGTTCTCAAAGAGAAACTTCTAAGTGGAGACTCAGTTTCTCTAAATTTTGGATACAGTGGGCGAAGTATTTAGAACTCACCAATGCACTTCCTCGGCTCTCCCTTGTAACTGTGAGGACTCACTCACTCACTCACTCACACTTGGCCAGTACTGCCTGCAGAGCACTGACACTCCCTGAAGCCTCCACAGCCCATGCTCTGGGGTACCCTGTCCCTCACTCAGAGCACTCTGCTTTCTCCTGGTCGTGTCCTCAGGTATTCAAACTGCAAGCTGCTTTTGTACAAGAGAAAGATGGTCCTCCTTCCACATGGTGAGCATGCTCACCGCTGGCTGGAGATGTCTGGAAGGTGATGGCATTAGGAAAGGGCCCTGAGGCCCTGAGGCCGGCTTTGTCAGCCTCTGACTCTGCAAAGACCCCAGCATACTGTTGGACCACAGCAGCTGCTCATAAAGGTCATGGCTCTTATGTCCCTCTGTCCCTTCCTGGGAGCACTTGACTGACAAGTGCCATGCAGACAAACCTCTGAAAGCCATCTTCCCAGGCCGCTGAGGGAGAGACAAGGTCTGTACCGCTTGGCCAGTCACTTACTTGCTCATTCTCAGTTTTCCCTCCTGCCACTCTGTGATAGTGGGGGCCACCTTCTCTGTAAGGCTGGAATTCAGATTCAGTGGTATTTGTGTGCAGACTGCCTAGCAATGACAGCATAGGATGGCTTCCTTTAGGGTGTGTGTGACCTTAAGAAATCATATCATCTGAATGACAGTATCAATACCACCCAGCTTAGAAGATGTTATAAGGAGTAACTTAAATAATGCATGTACACGTGGCTCTCATTTAGTAGGTTCTAAAAAATCCGAGTTCCTTAAGATTATTAGAATGAAGTTTTGCAATGATTCTGTGTTCTTGATGGCTAACCCTGACTCGGTCTGCTTGGGAAGAAATCCTCTCCTTCTATGACCACCTTGACTGGCCCAGACTTTTCGTCTCTTACCATTTCATTCAGAATATCTGTGGCAGTGCTGTGGAATATTCCAATACGTCCTCTTGACCTCTATCCATAAACAGCCTTTCTCACAATGAGATGTTCTGAGTTTAGGAGCCTTGCTATTTTCAACAAAGAATTAATTGCAAAGTAATTAAGTTTAGAGCAGGGGAATAGATGAACCCTGTCTATCATAAAGGGACAGTGTGGATGGTGACATAATGAAGCAAGGAGACAATGCTTCAGATTAACACACACACACACACACACAATCTCTTTTCTAAAGCACACAAAGAAACCTCCCATCACTTATATTGACAAGATAATCTAAGCTGCTTAAAGAAGCACTTAATTTTGTTCTCATTAAGTCTCAGGGTTAAGGACTTTACCCTGGGTGTCCATGGAAGTGAGGTTAGGTTTTCACCTTGGAAAGTTCTCTGAGGCCCCAAGTCCATTGACAAATGGAACATCAAGAGGTATTATGGAAACATGCATGAGTTGTGTTGCTGGCCACGTTTTCACAGGGTTCTCCTTTTCCCTATGAACACAGAATAGACAGAAAGTACCAGAAGGCTACAAGTGTCTATCCCTCTGCTTTTAAGCACCAAAATTCACAATTAATCAGCAGTGGATATGGGATGGGGGAGTGCAGCTTACATGGGGACAGTCACAAGCAGGTTTTACCAACAGGGCTTGGAGGCTTAATCTGCTTAATGGCGATTAGACTGATGCCACCCTAACATTTTTTTCAGGGACAGAGGGGGGTGCCAGGTCATATCAAACATGTTTTCTGATATGCATGGAGAAGATACTAGAGAAGTCTGTGTGGTGATTTAAGATGCAACCTTATCTATCCCTGTCCTCTAATAATGCAATATATGGCTAACTATCACATACTTGCACCTGGAAAAACACTACCTAGGATTTAAGAAAAATGCAACCACTTCAAGAAAGGAAGAAACAAATAAAAAAAAAGGAAAGAAGAATATATAACAGAAAAACATACTTGAATTTTAACTGTGAATTGTCTAGTATTCCTCTCCATTTCTACTTTTAATTCTTTTCCAATTTCCTTTTTTTTTTAAGGTGGTGTGGGTGGGGGAGAGAATCAACCTCATTTATTTTTCCATCTGGCCTTTGTTTCTCCAACACTTAGCTGTGTATGTGGTGCTACAGTTTGAACCTCAATCTTCAAGCATCCCAGGCAAGTTCTCCAACCGCTGAGCCACTACTCCAGCCCCTGAACTTTATTTTATTTACTGCAATCTCTTTTTAAAAACATAAATTCCAACGAAATGTGCTTTAAAATCCCTTCCTGCCCGCAAGGAGTTGTACCTTTGATGCAAGACAACACAGCTAGAACAAAAATCCTGATGCCAATATTGAACGGGCAAAGTACAAAACTTGGGCTTTTTCAAAGCTGTTTACAGTTTAGCTTTTTTTTCTGGTGCTATTTCACAGTTTCGGGTTGGAGGCAAGTTGTGGGAGGGGCATAGGAGTGTGTGGTTGTGAGAAAAGAAGGGTGCTGCCTCCCACTTTTCATCACACCCATCCTAAGAGCAAACACAACCCACAAACCGGGTTGTCACAAGCCTGGGTGGCTCCCTGAAGATGCTGGAGGCACACTCTTAGAGGGTGGGGCTCGGGAGGCTGAGATCGAAAAACAAAAACAATCACCAGGGCTTTCTTGGGTGAAGTTTTGTGTTGTCTCCTTTCTCCCTGCCCCAGGGAACACAGAAGTTGACGGAGTTTTTCTTAAATCCCTCAGGAGGAAGTGTAAGCATCTCATAAAAGATAAAAGCTTGAAAACGATGCCTGAGAACGCTCCAGAATTGATGAGATAGGACCAAAGTGGTGGAGACCCTGAATGCACCTACCAGGGCTAGTGGACCACAGCTCACAGAGTGCTGTATTGCAGACGCTGACATTGGATCGGATCGCAGCGTGGTCGCCTTTTGGTGTTGTGCAACATTGGCTCCAAGTTCTCCACATTAGCACCCCTGACTCACGTTGGATGGTGACTGAGCGCGCACAAGGTGCTCCTCGCTGACCTGCCTTAGCTTTACCACAGTGAGTCTAAGGGATTAAGGTCTGATTGAGCGTCCGCACGTGCCTGCTGGGGGCTGGCAGCGCTCTCCCTGAGCCCACAGAGGCATTGCAGGCATCTGCTCTGAGTTTTCTGCTCTACAATCTGCTGGACAACTCGCTCTAAACCTCAGGGTTTTATTCTTTCACTTTTGTGACCTGTTTTGCTTTCTTCCTAGCGAGATTCTCATCCTCCTTACGGTAACTTTGTGCCAGAAAAAAAGAAAAAGAGAAAGTGTCAACTGTTCCCTACCTACACGGTGAGGAAACCAGGGAGTTTGCATTTCCTTGTATCAAATCCTCCGAAGTACAGGGCATGCCGACTGGTTTGATCTGAGGACGGAGCTTATATTAAATGCCAAATAAGGGATTTTTGACACAATCTGGAGAGCTGAGGCAAATCTACAGTGAATACTGGTTTGAGTTGTCCCTGAAATTTCTGTGGACTGGAGTTTGGATTTAAAATTTTCCACTCATAACTTACATTATTAATTTGTAAAATGTCACCACAAATGTGCGTGGATTGATGAGCCAGTGATTTCCGAACAGTTACTTAACTGCAGTGTGATTTAATCAAAGGATTCAACATTCGCTGGGGCAAAGGGCAGAAAATGAACAAACTTTGAGATGTAGAGCTGTCTTTAGTATGCAATTATTAGAAGGGAGACAAGGGCACTTTATGAAATCAGAAAGACACTGATAGTAATGTCTATTTTCTTTGGTGACTAAATACTTAAAAGCAAGCTGCTGGAGATAGACTTAGAATATTAAATCCTGCTCGTTCCCTTTCACAAACTAACCAGGTCCCCCTCTATAAAATTATTTAGAAAAAAAATTTAAGTGTATATTATGTTCTGTAGACTTTAAGAATTAGGAAAAATGGGAGATAATTTCTCTAAAGGGAAGCATAATGTATTTGCTTAATGATCCTACAAGGAGCTAATAAGTATCATCATTCTCAGAAATAATAATACTTTGCTTTTTATGTAGAATCTTTCTCCAAGGAGTGCATAGTGTATTATGGGTCTATCTAATTAATCCTCCCAGGGTCCCCAGGTGGAAGGGAGGTGGCAGGTATGATGGAAGCTTGTCAGCACCATCAACAAGTCTCTGGTGAGGAAATGGAGCTGTATAAAGTGTGGTAGGGGCTGCTTGACCTGGAAGCACTTAACCAACTCACTGAAAAGAAGTCTAATGGTGGTTGCCAAATGGGCAAAAGGATGGGGAGCCTTTTCCTCAGTTGGACTAGAAGAGTGGGAGCTTTAAAGGAAGTGCCAGAGAAAGAACCCACAGCTCCTGACTGTCAGCCTGGTGGCCCCTACAGCACTGATGGCATGGATAACTCAAATTTTCCATGTGCTGTTTGACACAGTACCCTCAACTAGAACACCAGCCACCAGCTACGGTTTTGTCCTTGGTTGGATGACTGTGGCTGTCCACCACCCTCTGCAATGTGGCTTTGTGTGTGGTGTTGTGTTGTTGTTGGAGGAGCGTGTGTGGTAATAAAGGTTTGTGGGGCTCAGTCTGTTTCTGTAGCTCCTATCTTTCAAAACGATAGGGGATGAACTCTAAGTCCACATTTCTCATGTCAAGAGAAATCTAAACCTGGCAGAATTTGCTCTGCTGCTTCAAGGGCTGCTTCATTTCATTTCTAAATGTTCCATGAGCAAAATTGAGCTTCCCATGGCTGCACACCCTCCCTAGAGACAAGCTTATACCAGGGTCTTGATCAATAACTGGAGAACAGGAAGACAGTGCATCTGCAGAGTGTGAGCAGACCTTAAAATAAAAGCCGAAGTAGCATCTCCTAAACCCCACGCTCTTTTTGTGCCAAACTCTCTGGGGCACTGGGGTGCTGCTAAAATCACTTCCCAAAAAGAAAAAGTCCCCAAGAGAAAATTCAGTCAAATTAATAAACCAGCTGTTCCCGATGTGAACTACATTTTTTTTTAACACATTGCGATAATAAATAGCTTCTGATTCTTACTTACCTAGCTCAGGAGAAGTTGTCATTTTTTTTAAAGACACTAATCATGTTACTTGTTTAGGAAGTGGAGGTGTGCACTGTGCTTTGAGAAGAGATGCCACTTCATCCGGCACTGGAACTTAGGAAGGCGAATGAACGGCTTCAGTCAGTCGCAGGATTTTGGGTCTTGACTTGCTGCTAGCAAGGTGAACATTGCCTAAAGCCCTCAGGACAGTGTACTCTGGCTGCTGCAAAGGGCAGACCTTTCATCCTGTCCCCAGCAGTACCTCTAGCTTGCCCCTCACATAAGCAATAATAATTTCCTGCAAGCATCCATGGGTCCCTTTCTTGAATCACTTGAAGCCACTCAGTGGTCCCTAAGGCCATTCCTCTCCTCACTCTCACATAAATTCTCTTTTAATATTCTCTTTTGATGTCTTCCTCACTCACAATTCTTCTCTTCTTTCCATGTAGTTTCCAGTTCTTAGCTCACCCAGGGGCCACTCCCTAGCCTGCAATATCACCTCTCCCTCCAAGACAGCCTCTCCCTACCCTGAATGCTGGAGGCCTACACTAAATTCTTCCAGATCTGCTCCTCGTGCTCATGGTCCCCAGAGCCCTGTAGCATGTGTACGGCGCTAATACTGAATATACTTGGTCTCCTGGCTGTCATGCATTTGCACGCATGTGGTGGGCATATGTTCAGCCCCACTCCTTCCAAACACACTCTTGACTCCTTGGACGGAGGCTTAGAGTTTAGGTTTCGTGAGGGTGAAGCGCTCACGAACGAGATCCTGTGGACTTCCCCTCGCACTTTGGTCAAGAGGAGCCCTATGTGCTATTTATGTTGACTGCCCTGATGGGACTTTCCTAGGCACCTACTTTCTTTTCTTTTCATTCTTTTTTTAAACAAATGTCACGAACTTCCCATCCAAGTGGTGTACAACTGTGACTTAGTATTTGAAGTTACGTTTCTTTGTCATTTTATGTCTGTGTGTGTCCCAAGGTGAGTTTGAGAAACACTTGGAAATAGCTCCTCTAGCTATAAAGGAATTTTCCATTATGTTTACACAAAAGTTCTGTTGCTTAAGTCCCCAGACTCGACATAGAAATTCTGACATCTTCCCTCCCTCCCAGGTCCCTTCAGTTCTATACACTTTCACCCTCCCTCCTGCTAGCAGCAAAAGTGAGGCTACCTGTGTTTGGTATTCAAGTTAGAGTTATTTATATCTTAGGACTCCGGCTTGTTTCTGCAGTCGAATTCTGAGAAGGAAGTGAATCAGAAGATCTATCTCCTAACAGGGCATCCAGGGGTCAGGCTGAAAACAAGAGATGATGACAAGGTGAGGCCCCACGCCCCACACGAAGCTTTACTCCAAATTGCAGACACCACAGGCTGTCCAGGGACAAGGCCTCCATGTAGCTAGTGTAGCCGGCAAATGGTATGTGAGCAGGTAGAGATTGTCCCAGGGCAGCCCCTGAGAGTTCAAGGACATGGGAGATTCACACAGGCCTTCAAGAAGCCTTTGAACTCCAGATCCTTCCTCTGGCTTTCCAACCTCAAAAGTTATATCAGAAAGAGCAGCAGTAGGAGTCCACTGTCAAGCATGTCCTCATAGTTCCTTCCCTAGCATGGTGAGTTCCACTGAAACTCATCATTGAACTAACTACATTTAAGGTGTTTTTTAAAGCAGTAATTAAGAGCTCCTGTCATTCACTGAGTTTCTACTGTGCACCAGGTATTTTACATATAGATCTCATTTAATCTACAACCCTGATAAATGGTTAGTATTACTCTCACTTTACTGATTAAGAAACTCAAAGACGTAAAATCTCATAGCTATTAAGTAACAGATCAGGGGTTGAACAGCCGGTTCGTTTGGCCTCTCACTTGCCTTTAAATCACCCCTCCTCTGCACACTGATCATGAGGCAAGGGCCACGTGAAGAGGCAGGGGTTGGGGGATGAGGTACCTTAAATATTAACTGACTGGTTAGATGAGAGTTTTTACCTTGATTCCGGGTGTCTCAGGAATACTCCAAGCCCGAAGGCTTCCTAGGATTGGAGACTGAATTCTGATGTAGTTCTGCCACTCTGGACAAGGCTCCATCCTATTTTGGGATGTCCTTGAGAAGACAGATTTCTCCTTATGTTAAGAATCATCCATATCAAAATACAGAACAGATAAGCCTTCCACTGTAAGTGTTCAAAAAGACTGAGAAATAATCTGTCTAGGATGCTGTGCAGGAAGTGTTCAAGCTTCTACCAAGGCAGAGGTGGGGATGACTGTTAAACGCAGGGGCAAAGCCTGATTCCCCAGCCCCAGCAGTGGAGAGTATCGTGGGCCTTCTAGGTGGCCTCTATGGAGCCTCTGAAAGGCAGGGCCCTTCCTACTGCAGTGGTCCCAGCACAGGAGGTGGAGGGAGGGCCTGTGAAGTCCTCCTGGCCCTCGGCTCCAGGACACACATACATGCAGGGCCTGCGAATCTTTTAGCAGGAAGGGTGCTCTGTGGGGATCCTTCCAACTTTATCACTTGGTGGTGGGGAGGACAAGGCAGTGCAAAAGGAAGCTCCTTACTTAGCAGGTCATATTGTTCAAAAGTGTGCCAAGACCAAAATTTCAGGGCTCCTGTCACTTCACATCATCAGGCTTTTTCCAGCCTGACTCTGTCCTTGCAGTCCTATTTGGACAAACTTATCCCAGAGGAGGTTTTGCCTCTGTGAGGCCTCTTAATGGTGAGTCACTGCTGTCTTCCCTTTGTGCAGCTCCCAGCATAGCCTAAGTACCCTCAAGGTGGTGTGTGTCTCTCATTTCACCTGGAATTAGTCACTGATGTATGTTCTTCCCCCCCCCTCCACACACACTTCTAAAGTGCATCCTTCTGCAGGTCTGGGACTATACATCTTTCTTCCTTAATTGCCAGCTTCTTTTTGCCCAAATAGCTACCAGTATACAGCAAGTAATTAATACATATTTATTAAATAAACACATCTATATAATGAATACGTGTCAAAAAGTTGCATACAGTACTAAGAAGATGGACAGCTGCAGGCAGTAATTCATTAGAAGCGAACTGCAGGGAGGGGTGATGTAAGGTGAATCTTCTTCCCTGTTACCGTGTCCTGCCTGCGTGCACACACGCCAGGAACCAGAAGCATTTCTCTTCACAGAGCTCTTCTATAGTTGAAAAGGAGGCTAGGTTGAGGGTCACCTATTCTCGTGAGAACCCCCTAACGGTGGCTAATTAATTCTAACCCCTCTATTACTCGTTCTTTCCCTCTGTTTTCTTGCTCAGTTTTCTCCTTTGGTCCTGATACCCCATAGCTCAAGGGCTCTAGGAAGGTGACTCTTTCTTTGGGGCAGATGGTTGCACCATTGGCCGACCTTTCAGATTTTTCAAAAGCTGGTAGCAACACACCTGCATCCATGACTTACTAGAAAGATCCAAAAAATTTAAACACCTTTAATCAAAATAAATTTTACGATAATAAAACAGCAAATTCCTTATCCTTCCCACGCTCACTCTCAAAATACAATAAATTATCCTAGTAGTGAGTTTACTTCTTTTTTCTGCAACAGTACAACAAAACTATTTTGTAATGTGTAGTCTAATAATACATTGATTTTTTAAAAATTGTAATCCAAAATGTCAATGATAGCATTTTTCTTCTTTGAATATGAGAAGTAGTGTTTGTTAGAAAGAGTGGGTGATATTTTCAAAAGGAGCTCACACTCTAAATCAGAAGGATGAAAATATCATTGCCTTGACTGAGGATGAAGGCTTATTCCAGAGGTGACTTGCCAGTGGCTCCCTACATACTCCATTTGGATTACAAATATGTGTCTACTGAAGCATATTTCAATATTTAAACATCCAGATGTTTCCTTTAAAAATATTTATTTGTCTTTTCTTGAATATAGAAAATATGGCAACCCAAGGCAACATCCGTACATCAAACAGTTCAACTGGATCTGAAAGAACAGCTGCTGTCTTTAGGCAAGGTGCACTCCCTAGTTGCCTGGTAGAACTGAGGTCATGTATCACTTGCTGTTTAGCGCCAGGTTTGCATGAAGGTTTAGATC
This sequence comes from Aplodontia rufa, assembly GCA_004027875.1. Taxonomy (NCBI): domain Eukaryota; kingdom Metazoa; phylum Chordata; class Mammalia; order Rodentia; family Aplodontiidae; genus Aplodontia; species Aplodontia rufa. Next base: position 154,841 of record PVKS010000220.1, on the reverse strand, counting down.
TATTTTGGTTCATCTTTTCAATATGCTCTCAGCTAGCAGAAGGGAGCCATCTAATCTCCATATTCTGAATTTAAGGACACTAGCATATTGCTTATGATGGACAGAGCCCAATGGAAGCTCTGGCCATTCTTCCAGAGGCTAGGAGGCTAGCCTTCCTTCCAAAGTGCGAAAGGCCCAGCTCCATTCCCATTGTTTCCAGGAAGCCTTTCATGACCTCTGGTGCCAGCCTTCTTTCCTTGTCTTGGATCCCCCAGAAGCCAGCATTCAGGTCACACCACTCAGGGTTAGAGTTCACAGGGTCCTGCAACGACTCTTCTTAGGACCAATCTCTCTCCGCTGTGGGGAAGAGAGCTTGAAAATGAGAGTCCTATCTCACGGCCAGGAAAGCCTGAGGTCCCTGCACACGGCTATTGGCTGTATACCCTATTCAACAGTCACAGTGGATGCTTGAAACCCGAGTTAAGCAGGGGGGAACCAACAGTTTAGGTTACATTAATCAGCAAGGCAAACCGATTTTTCATTTCTTTTGCTTTTTTTCGGACTGCGGCCAGGACTTCCCTGGCAATAAAAGATCACACCAAATTGTTCTAAATTATGTAGGAAAATGATAGTTCTTAATATAATCATCTTCCATAACAGAATGAGTGTGATAAAACCAGCAATTCATGCCAGAGGAGCCCAGGAACTTCAGCCCGTATTAGGGTGCGCGGCCAAGCAGTAGCGGGTCCTTCCTGCCTCACAGCGGGCCTGTCATGGTCCTTCGGTGGGAGGAAATGGCTTCTTGGCTCCTCCTATCCCCCTTCACCCACTAAGAAAACCAATGGCGCCTTTTATCAGTTTGGCTAAAAGACAAAGGGAATGCTTAATTCTGTACTTAAAATTCTTGGTTCCTACTGTCAGCATTCCCAGTTCTCAGAGAACACTGAATGGATATTTGAAGCGTTTTGTGGAACTGAGACTGAACAGTGGCAAAGAGGAGGAAGAGATCCAAAATTAAAAGAACATTTTAAAATACACTCCCTGTACATTCCACTCGCCTTGCTTTTCTGTCCTCCCCAAACCAAGTCGTATTCAGCCCTAAGGACTATTGCCATAGGAGGGAGGTGAGGTCATGTCCTCAGGATGTCCCTGTTCAAATCCCAATTCATCCTAACAAACAGCAAGGACGTGGGTAAGACCCTCTCTATGCCAGCTCCACCATAGTAAAGTGAGGTTCAGAGCAGTTCCTTATTCCTCTACCTGCCACCCAGTCAGGGCTCAATGAATTACAGCTGCTGTTATTTTAATTTCTAAGATACACGCCTTATGGCAAGATTTACAATAGGGTAAGAGTTGCCAGTTGGCAGGCTTTAGGCCCCTAGCCTTTCAAGCTAAGATTTCATAGGGTCCTGAAATGAAGTCCTACAACCATCTCAAATGAGTGAGGTGTTCTCACTTGGCAAAACTGGGCCCTGAAGAAATCCAAGAGCTACTGACTTACTGCCTCCTTAATTCCCTGTCTGCTGAAAGAATACTTTTCTTCCCACATGGAAAGTTTATGTTTATAGGAAAATGTGGGATGTCAATATGGACTTCTGCCTCTTCCATTTGATAATGTGACATGTGACCAGACAGAAAAGAAGAACATCTCCATCACTGAACTCAAAATGTGGTCTTGCTACTTTTTGAACCAAATAATGGAATCTTTGAATTGGAAGACCAGAGTGGCTGTATGAGGCCCTCTTCACAGAAGTGCCATCCAGCCCTTGAGACTTGAAGGGATGTGACCCAAATCTTTAGGGGTAAGGGTAGGACTAGAGCTCCAGTCTTTTGATCTGTCGTCAGATGAGTTTTGCTTTTTCAAGCTTCCTCTGGGAGCTGGGTTGATTGGCTAGGCTGCTGGGAAGTGGTAGGCCTTGCAAGACTTTCTGATTCTAGCTCTTTCTGAGGGAGAATAACAGTTGAAGAACTCTGCAGAAAGCTCTTTGCCTTTTCTGGTAGGCATTGTGATACAGGGCCTTGGCCACATCTCCCACTGAGGAATCCTTTCCAAGGCAAGACCCGCATGGAACAGGAATCAAACTTACAAGGACACAGTGAGAAGACAAGAAATGAGAAGGGGGAAAAGAATTTCAGTGGCGGAAGTTTGAAAACACTGAATACTGAGAAATGTCGTTTCAGTAATGTGATGTAGCACAGTCAGCCATAAAATATCTTCCTCCTCTTCTTTCTTGTAAAGCTTCCCAGCAACAGGTGGGAGGGAAACTCTCACAACATCTCAGAGGTCTCCTCTAAACACCTTCATGTGGGGCCTCATGGCAGACTGAAAAAAGCTTCCCTAGAGACTAAGGAGCGCAGAAAACGCCTGGCCAAACAACGCTGTGAAAACCACAACATCATTCATTCCTTAAGGCTTATTTTCACATAAATTGTGCAACTTACTCTGTGTGTTGAAAAACAAAACCAAAATTGTATTTTTAGGAAGGAAATATCAGGAAAATAGAATCAGGGTTCCACTAACCTTCCAAATAGTGCCCAACAGTGGTTTCTAATGAAATCATAGGCTAGCTTGTTTCTAATTATGCACAACTGAGTGCATGTGCATAGACATACTCACAGTTTAGTAGTCTAAAAGCCACCTAAAATGCTTGGGGACAGAAAGATCCTCATTTCCTTCTTCAAGTTGCCAATCATAAAATTCACAGATGGAAGAAAGAGTGTTACACGTTTTTTAAAAATAAAATAATTATGATTTTTTCCTCTCAAGCTAATGTAGGAGAACCGCCTTTACCCAGAAATGATCTTATGCTACAGTAGAACTACTCAGTCAGCATCTTTAATTATCATTTCCCATCAGCCTCTAGGTCAGTGCTTCTCAAAGTTTAATGTGCAAACGAATCACCTGGAGATCTTATTAAAAATGCTAATACTGTTTTGGGAGGTCTGGGGTGGGCCCTGAAATTCTGCATTTCTTACAAGTTCCTGTTTAATTTCAAAGATTCTATTTCTTGAACTAAACTTTGAATGGCAAGATTTGAAGCAATCCAGCTTAACACTGTTCTCAGCAGGACAGGAAGTGGTTGGGAGAGCAGTCTTCCATGAGCTTCATGTTCCCTGTGTATCTTAGATAACTCGGCTTCTTTCTGAATCCTCTTCCTTCCCTTTTTTCTGAATGTACTACAGTTATTGACCTAAAGGGGGCAACCTGTTGCACTGATACAGTATGCAAACTTGGGTTTGAATTTCACCAATATCACTTCCTAGCCAAGTAATTCTCAGTTCTGGATCACATTGATCATATGAGGCTAAGATACCTACCCATGAGCTTGCTATTGTAGATACATGAGAGAATGTATAGCAACCCGGTACAGTGCCTTGCGCATAACTGTTCAACAATCATCAGCCTTCTCTCCTCCTTCCTTTAAATTATCAAGCTCCAAATCAGTGCTTCAATGCCCGAGCAGCACACACCTGAGGAGGGTACAGTTTGTAATACCTAAAGCACATTAACAAAATCCACCTATGATGATGGAAGTATGAAGGCAAGATATGGTCTTTTTCTCTTGGTAAACAACCTTTATCTTGTTTTGTTCATGTTTGTCCTTGTTCCTAAATTGGCATCTTCTGACCTTGTTGATTATTTAAATCACACATTTTGATGGAGTCCTTGTTATACGCCAGACACCACCAGATATCAAGAGGGAAGCCTTCAAATGCAACTAGCTTTCAGATTAGCTGCTTTTCAAGTAGAAAAAACTCTGGATAATAGATCAAAATGTTACATATCCATTCTAATATTTGATGTTCTCTAGATGAGACTTCATATCAGCCAAATTATTTCAATGTGAGAGTTGGCATAAGGAAAACTAGTCTAACATATTGATAAAGAATATAGATATCAATAGGCAGAGTTTGTATTCTTCTGTCATTCATTTATGGAAGACTCTTTCTAGAATGCTCAAGTTTCTTTCCTATCCTTGAGGCTATGTTCAGATTCAACTGCTGTATCTGCAAATTTCCTAAGTCTTTTTCTTCTTCTCCTTGTGGTATTCAGGGTGAATGTGATAGCAGAGAAGTTAAAAACAACATTTATCTAGAAAAAGGTGATTGCCCACTTTTAAAAACAAATCCAGCAAATAAAAAAAGGTTAGCGGTATAAATTGAAAAGGAAAGGCCACTGTAGAAGAGGGTTTTCTGGTTAAACATGAATGAAAGACATGTAACTGGTTTAATCACATTTGAATGAGTAATAGTCACTTGTGAAGTTTGACTTTCCTGTCAAAATTGTCACCATGTTGCAAATAAAAAGAACTTGAGCCAGAGTGGAATACTGAGAACTTAATACACAAAGCTTGGGTAGCGGAGAATTCATCCACCCATCCACGTCTTGACCTCCTTCTAACCCAAAGTACAGAACTTGGCAGAGCTCAGATGAAGAAGTCATTAATATGTGGAAAAGGGATCTCTCAAGCGCATCAAGACCATGTGCTTTCCACTGACGAAAATCAAAAGGAATTGTACAAATATTTACCGCAAGAAAATAATACGTACTGTCTCAAAGCTGAAGAATTTCCACAATAGATACAGGGCACTGTATCGTTACTTAGGCAAAGTTTCCGTTTAGCACAAGCTCCAGATCCATTCTCGAAGTGCACAAGTCCAAGTTCAAGGTCTGACCTTTCTTGAGCTTTTTAAGAGAGGAATCAGCTGATCGGCTGCGTGTGTGTGCGCACATGCGTGTGTGGCATTTCCAAGCTATGCTCAAAAACCCATCTAAAGCTGTGAAAAACTCACGAAAACTGTTAATTATGACTCAGGGCTTTTCTTCCTTACTTGAGTCTTTGTTCGATCAAATCAACTGTGAATTTGAAAATGGGCTGAATATTATACAATATTAAGAAATTAATTCCATTTCAGTTTGATATCAGCATTATGGTTACATAAAAGTGTTTTAAAAATATGGGCCCTGAAGCATTTATTGCTGAGATGACATGATGTCTGAGATTTTTTGTTGAGATTTTGCTAAAATTAACAGCTGCCTGTGTGTTGGGACAAGGTAGATAAAATAACTGATAAAATGCTGCTGCAGCTGAATGGCGGGTCCACTGAAGGTCTGCACTTTTTCTCAACTTGTAAGTATTTTTGGAAATTCTCACAACAAAAGTTAAAAAGGTGAACTTCTAATAAATGGCACTGAAAATAGTTTAAACAACAATACTGACTTCTAGTGAAATGCAGGGAATAGGTGCAAAAACCCAGAGTAAAAATTAATGGCCAATCTTCTGTGCATTCCATTAAGCACAAGCAACTGTCACAAACATCTTAATTTAAAGAGTTGGGGTTTAGGGAATCATAGCTCTGCAAAAAGCTACGTCTTGCTGCTGCTCCACAGAACTGGTACATATCAGACCCTTAAATTTTTAAACACAGCTTTCATGTTTTTGAGAGCTGAAAAGCCTTTGAAAAGTAGGCTTGTTAGGAAATTCACCTTGCAGTCTCCTACTTCAAGGATTGGCTGAGGTGCTAGGGTACTGGCCAAACTGATTTGGGGTGGGAGTGAGGAAGCACAGGTAAAAGAAATGTGTAGTATTCTTCAGAAGAAACCAGAAGTCAGGCCAGCTCTGAATAGATGGGGCATGGCCACATTTCTGAATGTACCTTTCTGTGGTGCAAAATATGCCACCTTGCTAGAGAGGCATTTAGATTCAACAGCTTTCCCCACTTTACCCAAGTTTTTTTGTGCCTCCTCCAGTCTTTGTCCAAAAACTTAAAAAACAAAAAATAGATGAAAAAGGAGAAAAGTAAGAAAAGAAAGGAAGAGGCAGTGTTTTGAAGAGGGAAGAAACAGGAAGCAAAGGAACCTTACATTTAGTCCTTGTTACTACTACGTAAACCCTAGGCAAAGCCTCTGTCTTGGGTGCTTCTACTATGACATAGGAACAGCATTTTACATTCTTGAAGGTCTCTAGCGTCCTCACCCAGGACACCTGAGCACATGGGCTGTGATCTGTATGCGAGCTAGTCTGAAGCCTTCCACCACTATTTCTCTCCCTTAGGGCTAGGAAGGCATACAAGAATCCCATCTGGGTTGCAAAGTTTAAGGCGAACAGAAGGGGCAGGAGACAACCAACACAATCTAAATTAACTTAAAAATTCAGTCTTTCCAATCAAAGCTATTTGGGCCAGATCACTTTGAATTAATGGTAAATTTGACAATTCTCATTAGTGTCTGCCTCCAGTCCCCTCTTTGCACTGTCCCTCTGTCCTCAGGGATTCCATACTTATGCCTAAATTGGTGAGTTCTTTGGTTTCTATATAGTGATGGCTCTCCATGAGCCAGAGGACACATGTACTCAGCCTGAATTTGACAAGAAATGAAGCTTTTTGGCAGTAAGGAGCAAGGTATCCTATTAATTTCTTGAATCGATCCTGGCAATATTGTTCGGTTCAGGAAAGAACGATTCTTTCCTTATAGCATCTGATTTGAATTTTTTCAGCAACATTCTATTGCCCGTAAGAATGACTAATAATTTTCAGCTGTAATTTCCCCAGGTTTGTACGCATGACTTCCACAGCTTTCCTCGAATTTGTGTAGACCATATTTTTTTCTGGGGGCTTGCTAGATACTTCAAACGCAATTTACCTGAAACTCCTGGCCAGCTCTCTGTTCAGCCCAGAGAAATCTGTGGTCCTCTTGAACTTGCTATCTCTCGCTCCGGTTTCTGGGGGGTCGCCCTGCACCCTGCGTTTCCTACAGCTTCTTGTACCATCCGTCAAACAGGCAGAAGTCCAGGAACCTTGATTTTCAGCTGTATCAGTACAACCACCTTTCCTGAGGTACTGCTTGCCATCACTTTGAAGGTCACAGAATGAGTCAGGGCAGATGAGAAACAGAGGCCACGGGTTCTGTGATGTCTCAGAGGGAAATTGGTCTATCCAGAAAAATGACCTCATTAAGCTGGACTAATTGCCAGGGAGAGGATAAGCCAAATTAACAAAACTTCTGAATAATCAAAATAGTTTTACTATTTTAAATATGGTCTCGAGTACTAGACAAATAAATTTGCTGGTGTATATTCTGAGTCACATATAGATAAGAGGAAACTGAAACCACAATAGCCAAGCACCTCTCTGAGGAGTCTGCTTCAATTGCAGTCAAGTTCTTTTTTACATATTCATATGCACATTACTTCGGTGTAGCTTATTTACTTACACAAATGAGATCTACAGAGTACCACCACATGGAAATCACAGTCAGAAGTACTGTGTGGAAGGGAGGCATGGGTATCCTCAAAGAACTTGGTACATATAATTTGTTAAGTGCTACTAAACAAGTTGCTCTTCTAGAAGGAAAAAAAATGATGGAAATCTTATTTATATTCTCAGTACAAAAGATAAGTTTAAATAAACCAGATATAGGAAACATTTATGAAGAAGTGTTTCTAAAACAGAGAAATCAGAGGTCAGTTTTCTTTTTATTAAAATGAAAGGCAAAAATGTTTTGGAATTTGGACACAGGTTCTTTCTTGAAAGGGCCATCTCCAATGAGAAGTACCTGCCCTTGGGCAGAGGCTCCCCTCTTGGGGAGCCACTTTTTACAAGTCATTGATTTGTTTTAATGAAAGATTCACTATAGAAGTTGTATAACTGGCTCTTTTTAAACACAATGATTGTTTAAACAATCTAAGTCTATACTCAATTGCTTAGCAAATCATTTTGCCATGGATTTGCCTAGCTAGAATTTAAATGATCACAATTAATGACATTATGACAATCCTTTTCTACTGAAAACCTATCAAAGAAATAGCATTAGCTCACATTTTCACTATTTATTCATTACATTCTACCCCCCTTGACAACATTTTCTTCCCTTTCAGTTTGTTATCTACTATTTATTTTCTTAAGTTATGTATTTCAAGAAAACCTCTATGTGCTATCAACATATGGTACACCATTAACATAAGTGCATGAAATTAGCTACATATCATTAAAGAACTGATCTTGTGTTCCAGTGAGTGAAGCTGAGGAAGAAATAAAATCACAAAGATAACCCAGAAAACTGCAGTGAAGCTCAAACAGTAACCTCCTCCCATCACCCAAATGAATTACTTCTTAGAACTTTTTTTTTTTGCATTTGTACAAATAAACAGAGCATGTTCTGTGATGCACTGTTTGTGTAGAGGGCTTACCTGCAGCTCTCTGACCTGCTTCAACTCTGATTAACTCCTGAGAAACCTGGGTCAACCATGTGCACTTGGCTGGTGACATCAACAGAAAGTTGCCTTTCTGAGAATCAGAGCGCCTGGCTTCTCTTGCTGCTCTTGTTACCTCCTGACCTCCTAGGGATTTCATCTCCACTTGCTCCTCTCTGCTTCAGCTGACTGTCCCAGCATTGGGAGCTTCCTTGATGACCTAGACCTATGCTGCATGCAGGATCCCTAAAACAAGGCTGGATTCTGGTCATTCCTGGCCAGTCTTGTCCTGTCATCTAAAAAGAATGCTGGAGAAGAGGACCACACCCTTAACCAAAGTAGACCTCCTCAGTCCAACTACACTTCCAACACTTCTGTTGAAAGGAGGGTCCTCTTTCCCATTTCTCATCTTTCCCTCTCCATGTCTCACAAACAATGAGAACATTTCCCAAAGAAGTGGTCAGAGTACAGTGAGATGGGCAGCCAAAGGAATTCTACACACAAATGTGCTGCCATAGATGTGTGCTATGGTTGATCCTCATTTCTCACCAGGTGTCTGCAAAGATGGAACAAAACAACTTACAGGAAGCCCTGAGCCCTCTGGATTTATCTGTCACTAGGCTGCTTAGATCTTTAAGAGTGTACAGATCATTGAATCTCACTTTTTAAATAATAATGCTCTAATAGCACATAGGAGTTTTCTCAGGACACAGAACTTTTTATCCAAAGGAAGGACACCAAGGAAGATAATGCTGAGACTAGATTTTATATAAAGCTTAACCATTATAAAATAAACAAGGGGCTTAATATGTGAACTTTATTTTAGAAGTTGTAGCTACCTTCAGTGTAGCTAAGTCTAAAGTTTGAAAGGTTTGCTGAAAAGAGAACAAAGTAAAGGCCTTTTGTTACCATAAAACTGGTTGAGACTGACAGATGTGATCCTATCAGACCATTCCCACACACATCTGCACAAAATTTGTGGGAAATTCCTTTTTCTTTGAAATTTCTCGTCCTTGGGTCAGCTTAGGAAGGGGTATAGAAGGCAAAGAAAAGGAAAGGCAGTTTATATTGGTTGAGTATTTTTTCAGTGAAATGATTTGAAAAACTGAGTCTCCCTAAATAAAATAAATGAAAGATCCTCAGGAAGTTTTCACTATAAAACAACTATGGGATACGTTCACCAAAGATTGCCTGGGATCCAAGTTATGGCTCTGAGGAGGACTATCCAAAACACCATGCTTCCCTCCTGTCCCTCTTGTGTCACACGTCCGTCCATTCAAATAACATATCAAGAAATATTTCTGGAGTGCTTACTATATGCAATATCCTGCTCTTGGGGCTTAGAGGTTATAAGATGGACTAAGACAAGCTTTCAGTCCACAAGCAGAGTGAGAAGAAGGGACAGGTATGGATCATGTGCTGGTTTGCAGGGCGGGCACTTTAGTCACAACAAGGCTGGGGTCTATCTCTGTAAAACTAACTCTGGAGCCTTTGACCTTGTCTTGGAGAGACTGTGTACTTCAGGTAAAGGTATTTTCCTTAAGGCTTAGCAAACATACCCAATCTGACAGCATGCAATTCACATACCGACTTTGCTTCTGGCTTCATTTTGCTATTTTTTTCCTTGTTTTCTTTGCACCCTGATTTATTCACTGAATTTTTATCTTGTTTACTCTGTGTATTATTATAAGTCATGCTAAATCTTCTCAGTAAACAAACAGGTCTAAATTCGTATCGAATAAATACAATTACCCTACTAGATCAGATGGTGAAGACAGTGATTTTTTTTTTTTATTATCATGGGTAACTTCCATTGAGGGCTCATGTGTCAGGCACCATTCCAAGCACTTCCGAGTACTTTATTTTTTATTCTTCACAATAATCTTTTGAGATTGCTATGATTATTGCCCCTATCACAGGTAAAGAAAATGAAGCCCTGAGAATTAATATAACCTGCTGGTAAGTGGTGGGTCCAGTTTGATATCACACACTTTGCTCTTGGATGGGCTTGTAGTCTACCCAGGTGCTTATGCCTTGCAGGGCCCCTGATGGGACAGCAGCTTTGCTTTCCAGTCCAATTTACAACGCTTTCTGTATTGTTTGGTCTTAGGACTTTTATGTGTGTCCTATCTAGTCCTGAAGAACCTTCTAGAATACTGTTACCAACTCCTCTGCAACCCCTCCCTGACCCCATAGGTGGTTTAGTGGGAGCTTTCAAGCCTGAGTACTGTTTCTCTGGATAGTGAGTTCTACAAGGACAAGTTGTGTCCTACTCATTCTTGAGTAGGAGGCACCTGTAAGCTGTAGCAGATATTTGCTAAATGTGTGTAGGAGAGTCAGCTGATGAGAGCCCCTGAACTTACATGATCATTGTGCCTAGGATCCATTGGCCACCCTCCCAGAGAGGCACATTCAGATCCTGGCTCCACAATCTTCACACCAGCACCACCAAGATGGCTCTGCAGCTTCACCTTGCCTGTGTTTGGATAATTCTACCTGTGTAGGTGATGCTTCCAAAATTTTTAAACAATCAACCTGTGAGTCATAAGGCATACATGTTCAAGTTTTATCAAACAAAGTAAACATGCTTTTCTGAGGAAAAAGGGTCTTCCTGATTAGTTACAATAAAATTGTCTTGATTTCAGTCTAATTCAACTATCCTCAGAAGTCCCATGTTCCAAACTGGAATGGGCACTTTCAATTATCTTATGAATTCAGGCATGTCAATATCTTCTTTTTCCCCCTGATTCAGCTTAGAGCAATTTGGTCAGAACCAAAGTCCTTCCTCTTTCTCCTGCTCTGACATGGCCTTTCTCTTCGTTTGTTGTCTTTTTTTTTTTTTTTAAATAACCTGGGCTATTTATTTGATTCATCATGTGTAACTTAGTCATAAGTATCATTGTACTGATTGGCTATGATTTAACTCTTGCATTGATAATTCATGGTCCCTATGTTTCTGTCTGTCTTCTGTGGAAATTTATTGCCAAGAGACCATTGTGACTTGTACCACTTGGGTTTCTTTACAGAGCACAGTCACTCAAGGACCATGGTGGGTAGAGCAAGGCCATGGAATCTCACCACAAGATCATGTCCCTCAAATACACCTAATATAAATGTCCTCCACTGGGTAAGTGAGACCTTACAGGTACATTTCCAGGCAGAACTTTAGACGTTCTGATCAAAAAGGAATGGCAGGAAAGGAGGAGGACGAGGAGGATGACGGTGGGTGGGAGTGAATGTTGGTGGTAGAGGGGGTCCACAACTGTCCTTGAATGGTCACCCAAATTACATTGGGCTACATTTTTGGTGCTTGATTTTATTTAATCATCACAATAACCCTCAAATGATGACTTACTTGCACGTGTCTTTTCATGATCAAAAGGAGGCTCAGAGACTTTATGTAATTTAGTTAAGTTCACACAGCCAACACACAGTGGCTTTGGGAAGTGACTCCAGGTTTATTTGACTCCAAAATTATACTCATTCCTCTATATTCCAGTAAAGGTGAACGAGAGGCTGAGCTGGCAAGTCTAATAAGCCCACGGGCACAGGACCCATGGGAAAAGGAAGTTGCAATGTCTAAATTCCTAGTTCTCTTGGGATTGCAGAAATGAAGAAGGCAAACGGTTCTAAGCACGGTTATTCATGGCCAGTATGGTGCACCTACTGTGTGTAAGGTGGTCTGCCACAGCACAGAGCATGAACAGAACTGGGACAAGATCACATTACCTAGCGTCCAACTTAGGGGAAAGCTAGCTGAGCCAGGGGAGCTCTTTTCCCTTTCATTCCTGCTGGAGGAGCTGCATCCAATCATCTCTTTTAAGACCAAGCCCAGGTAGTCCCTCAGATGTGCTCTGCAAGGGCCCAGCCCAGAGCCTTCTCTGTGTGTGCCTCCCATGGGGCAGCGGACATGTCACTGTGTCTGGGGGCTGGCGGGTGCACGGGGAGAAAGAAACAGACTTCAGGCAAGCAGGGGGTTAATAGCTTATAAAATAAAACCCTCTAACACAAAAATGTTATTTTAATTGTATTACACTGAGGAGCCCTGAGGGTCGTGGGGTAGATAATCAAAAAGGACAAGGAGGAAATTAAAAAAGAGAAGAAGGCAATGAAAAAGGCCATTTAGGAGAGCCCCTTAATCCTCCATAGAAAGAACACTAATTATACTCCAGAATCGCCTTATAATTAACCCTGATATAAAGTGTTTTTTGAGCAGTAATAACTTTCACATTCACAATCGTTTTGATCGCAAACTCCCATGAACACCTCACAAACAGCAGCACTCACAGGTTGGCCGGGCTCCTTCCCTAGCGAGCCTCAAGATTACACTGCTGTTCACCACCAGAAAGACAAATATTTCTGCCCTCAGCTAACTCCACTGCTCCGCTGGACTCAGCCCACTGTTCGCTTTTTTTCTTTTTCTTTTTCTTCTTGGCCAGAAAAGCCTGGAACTCAACCATACTTGCACCTCTTTCCCCTTCTTTGTAATTGCTTCCCTATGCTCGCTTTTAGTTTTTAATATGACTTGGAATATGCGACAGTTGGAAAACTCACTGAATTCCCAACATAGCTTCCTTAGCAAACAGACCCCTGCTTACATTTACCTACACTCCCAGTCCACCGGGCACACACTGCTGTAATAGTTCTTAACGTTTCCAGACAAAAGCAAGGATTCAGACGACTGCTCAAATCTGTGCAAAATAAGAGCCGTACATTCCTCTCTCTGACAGCTGACTCCTTATGAGCCCAAACTCTGAACTGTCAAGTAGAAAACTTCAGGCACAAAACAAACCAAAGAGAGGATGCAGACACAGCTATGTATTTCAGGCGTCTAGGTCCTTGCTGAGAAGAAAGACACAGAGGGGAAGCAACTAGGACCCAAAGAAGAATGGAAAACGGCCTGGGACTGGCTGTTTGGGACATTTTTTCCCCAATGGCTCACAAGTGAAAAGAATCTGTCTCTGTCCTTATGTGAACCGGCCGTCCCTCTTATCCCACCCAGTAAGAGAAGGAGCAGGATCTCCGATCCCATGAGATCCCTGGAGAGATAGTTTCAATGGGCCGCCTGCCTGCCAAGTGAAACCCTAGGAGCAGTTTGGGGCACTAGTGACATTCACAGTACTCTGAAGGTATCCGTCCCCTCTGAATGCACCCATGAACCTGGCTTCACCCTCAAATGTACAGCCAACCTCTTTGAAAGGTCTGCCTGCTCACAATGGGCCACATCCCCACATTAACTCAGAGACTGGGACAACAAGGTTAGCGAAACACTGAGTCTAGTGTTTTTCCTCTGTATCAAAGGAACAAATGCCAAAGGAATTTTTCCATTTTCTCTCTCATGCTATTGGAAATAAAATCTCATTTCTACTTCCCATCTGGGTGATTATTTTTTTATGGAGAATTTAACAAGATAAGAAGAGGCTTCCTTTTTAAATTAAAAAAAATTTTTTTGAACCAGAATCCATTTCTGAGAGACAAATATGCTGTTACCACTCAACAATGTTAATTTAGGATCTGTGCTGTGCCTCCCCACCTCAGACCTAGGCAATATAAATTAGGGATTCTATTGGCCCTGCTTGTGGAAGGTCTAGGTTGCTTCTATTCAATGACTTATTTGGTTGAAGAGAAAGTCATAGCTCATTAACAGTTATGAACATAGACCATTAGTTCATTTACACTTTAAAATATCACTGGTAAATAAACCATCATTCTTCTCATTCAAAACACCTTTAGACACACAATTTACTTATAAAGTTGGATAAACAGATTAAAAATAAGGAATAGGAGGCTGGGAGTGGTGGTGCATGCCTGTAATCCCAGAGAGATGGGGAAGAAGGATCTCAAGTTCAAGACCAGCCTCAGCAATCCTAAGGACTTAGTGAGAACGTGTCTCAAAATAAGACATAAAACAAAGGGCTGGGGGTGTGGCTCAGTGGATAAGCACCCCTGGATTAATTCCCCAGCACCACCATCACCACCACCACCAAAAGGCTATGAGTCTATTGCTTTCTAAATTCTTACAAGTGCAATGCACTTACACATATAACACACCCTTCGCTAGGGTATTCTAGGTCTGTATCAACTTGCAGTAATCCATTCATTACTTCAAGAAATACATGTTGAGTGCTGTTCAATTTTCAACACCCAAAGATGAGGCAGGCCCAGATCCTGTCCTCAAGAAATTTGAGGAACCATCTCACATCTGTGTATAATCATACTGCAAGCCCAAATGAAAAAGTAGCATGAGGCAGGTGCAAATTTTTTAAAAAATCATAAAACGTAAAGCTAGTTCATGACTGTAAAGCACTGTATGCCTCATCTGGCAGAGGTCTCCTTGTGCTCTCCCAGTTGAACAGAGAGCTAGCACTTTCTAATCTTCATAGGCAGGGGTTTTAACTATAGTTCAGTTACTATTAACAAGACAGGAGCTGGAAGCCACAATGGAGTGGTGAGGTTGATGCTGACTCTGTGTCCTATCTGTGGTGTCCCTCACTTTGAGACACAGGTCCCCACACTGGGTTCCCTCTCAGATTCCCCACCCTGGACTCTGTATGCCTCTATTTTATGCTGCTCCATCAAGACTCCATTGCGGAAGAGCCCATGAGTGCCACTGAAGATGATGGCACATTCACTGGAAGGGTTCAATCCATTGGTCACTTTTTTTAAATCCATGTCTCCAACAATTTATATTTCTACAGGGCCTTCTGGAGGTGAATCCCCAGCCAAAAGAAACTCTGGAGTTGGGAGACCTGGGTTTAAGTCCCAAGTGAGTCATTCTGTATAGTAACCTTGGACAGACTCACTGCTGTGTCCAAGCCTCCGTGTTCTTTATTGTGAAAATTCAACAACAGTAGTCTCCAAAGTTGTGAGCATGTAAGATGCAATACAATGCCTTGATCAATTATATGTGTATGTATATTATAATGTAAGTATGGCTAGGAATTTTAGTATGCAGGGGATCTTTGGACAAGAATCTTGTTTATAGTACTTAGGGTAGGGAAGGTCTTTCCTTGCCGTATCACCTAATGGCATCTAATCCATCCCAACCGTATCATAATTATTTATGCAGTCACCAGTTCTTTTGTTCCCCTAAATATGCATTAAACCCATTATGTAAAGTATCATCCAACTTAGATTTTATACAGTCAGGGGTAGGGAGAGTATTTCCTATCTCACATCTTCCTTTCTTCTATAAGTCTAATTGCTGACAAGAGATTTAGTTTTGACATTAAAAAATGGCTCTTTTTTTTTCTGGTTACATTTCTAGAAATAGCAACACTAGTAGCACTGAATCAAAGTGGTCCTTGCTTTGACCCATCCCTCTTTTAAGTCTCTTGTCACACTAGAATAAATAAAACCACGAAGATGAGTAAATAGCTAACTTTTGGGAAAGCAATTTTTGAGAAGTGGTCCTTGGTGTTATGTTGAAGTAGCCATCACTTCCACAGGAGACTCTGAGCATCTGTTCTCCCTTCAGTTGATTGCAGGAGGGGGGCTGAGTGGATGATGCTGGGTGGTCTTCCCCTGTAAGAGAAGCTGGTTCTCCTCCTGCAGTTCATGAGCGGCCACAGGACCCCTGAAGGTGACTGCTAGAAGCTGGAAATCTTGCATGACGGAGAACCGTAGAGAATGCCATCCTCCTCATGCTGCGTACCTGAATTTGGTCCAATGGTCTTGACCTTTTATTGCCTGATTTGTTTATCTGTTTCTCCCAATTAATTTAAACTACTAAAGTTACATAAATAATAATACATGCTGGCTATAAAAAGCTAAAAAATATGTTAATATGCACAAAAATCAAAAGACCTCTTTCACTTCCCCCACATTTCTTAATCCATTTCTCTCTTCTGAGGTCAAAACTTTTAACTTAACTTCTCCTTGGATACTTTATGGGCTTCAAGTATACGCTTACATATGTCTACATGTGTGAGTATTCACTTGCATTTTTCTTTTTAGGCTATTCTGTGATTCGTTTCATTTTACTTAATAATATATTGTGTATTGGTTTCTGAGTCAATATATCTGTACGGTGTTTATATGACTTTCTAACTGCTGCATAGTGTCATGTAGTAAACAGAAAGGTGTATTGCAATCTGAATTTTTATGACTCAGTAAAATCTCAGTGAGCTACTCTTATATAGAAAAGGAATGTTTCCTTTTACAGAAAAAACACATCATTTTTATTGCTTCTTGGTAATAATCTGGCATACATTGAGGCTAACTCTGTAAGAGGGGAAGCAGTCCAGCATTTTTAACTCAAGAAACTTGAGAATTCTGAGCCACATGAGGTAAACAACTTCCGGAGTTTAAAGTGGTCACTGGAGCAGGTGTCAAGAAAAGGGCCACACTCTAAACTTCAGTCGGTATACCTGAATTTCACCAACAGAAGTTCACTCCTTTGGCCCTGTACTGTGGCCAACACAGCCTTCTTTTTAAACATGTATATAGAATAATCAGCAGTTTAGTTTGTTATGTACTTTGCCCCCCAAGATGCATGATTCAACCTGAGAACACTATTTCTGGTAGGGGAAGATTCTCAGATGAAGGGGAGATAAAAGATAGAGAAGATGCATTCTTAGAAGAAATCAGAAAATAACAATAGAAACAGAAAGGATTCCAAATTCATAAAGAGCCCATCATCAGCCTGGGGATGGTCTCAATTGCTAAAATCAAAAGCTAACTTAAGATGAATAAAAATAGATTTATTTTAAAAAGTAGACCTTTTTTTTTTTTTATAAACTGGAGCAGAGAAGGCAAGTAGAGCCAGCCTGCTAACACCCCACTCCTTGTTTATGGCAGACATCACTAATCTATGGTGGTATTCTTTCCCACTGAACCAGGATGTGGCCTCAGATTTCTTCTGCACTCAGCACTCCAGGCAGCCACTAGCAATGGACTGTAGTTAGTGCCCAGAATGAAACGCAGCTTGCCATTCAGTCACAGGAGTCCTCGTGTCCTTTATTCCCAACCATGGATTTGAATTTCACAAGGAGACATGAATTACATAAGCTTAAAGTTGCTGTAGGAATTCTTTTTTAGCCAAGTGTCTGCAGAGGAATACAAGGCCCAGGGAAAACAGGGGGTCTCTCTTAGCTAGTGCATTAGCATCCTTCTATACCAAATTAGAAGCTCTGTATAGGCAAAGGCTTACTCCCACCGAGTCTGAGAGAGCATTCAATTTATAGCCAATGTAATGTGGAATGATCACCTGAATTGGCTGTACCAGGGAATAGGATGCACCTCCATCAGGCATTACATGTACAAAATTCTAAGGCACCTAATAAAGATACCCGAAAACTTGTTTGGTTAGTGCAGTCTTTGCATATGCACCATCAAATTAGATATCTTTAAAGGGTCCTATTACCTAAAAATATAGTACAGTGTTTTTAAATGCGGTAACCATTAAGGAAAACATATTGAGCCCAATAGAAGAATGTGTGTTAAGATGCTGGGTTGGGTAAGACAGAAAGGTAGGTAAGGGTGAGCCAGTACCTTCCAGATTCCCGAGAGGTGGAGAGGCAGGGTGCCTACCTGGAAGTCAGGCCAAAACCTCTCTCCCTTTTGGCAAACCTCAGCAAACAGCTGGCCTCCTGACTGTTCTCCCCTGAAGAGTCTACCACCACATTTCAGAAAGCTTACTTAGCATTACACAAGTTGTCCTCATCGTTAAAGTTAAGCAAATTATAAATAAAAGGCCTTAACCTGATTTGGCCAGCTTAGATCCA
Organism: Aplodontia rufa; assembly: GCA_004027875.1. Taxonomy (NCBI): domain Eukaryota; kingdom Metazoa; phylum Chordata; class Mammalia; order Rodentia; family Aplodontiidae; genus Aplodontia; species Aplodontia rufa. The sequence continues at coordinate 136,945 of PVKS010000220.1, read as the reverse complement.
CTGTGTTAGAGGGAGGTTGAACAAGCCCTTCCAGCTTGTTGGAGATGTGACAATCATTCCCATTCTGTCTCTTACTCACTCGTGCCCACACCCACTCACATATCCTCACACACAAGCAGACACCTGCTTCTGCGTATGTTTACATAGAACACAGACACACACCTATGATCACATGTACTCCCACCCGTAGGTGCTCACCTGCCTGCACCTCCACTTCCGCTCATTCACACACTCACATGCTGTCCTGTGATCAGCCCCTAAAGAGGCAGACTCCAATACATTTCCCCTTTCCCATCCTACTATTCTCATTGCAAACAAAAACTACCCTCTTTTTATAGAAATCACCTTCTTAGGGGACTTTCATAAACACAGGCCCTGGGGACTGTGTGGAAAATAAATGTGCACCTGCTCTGCGGCTGGCCCCTTTATTGCCAGGATGGCATTAGCCTGTTCCTCAGGAGGAATTCTGGCTCAGAACTTTTATAAGTAGGAGACTCAATTATGCTTCTCATGAGTTCCCTAAATTTGGAAATGGAGCTAAATATGGAAATACATTAGTCAATGTCCTTCTCAACCTCCTCCCCTACTCATTTCTCAATCTTCCCCCTCCTTGCTTTCTTTGGGTGATTTCTTCGAATTAGTAAAACTACCAACTATAGCAACCATTAATAGGGTTCAATATTGAGATGGGAAAGGGGAAAAGTGAGAAAATAAATGCTCAACTTAGATACACTGAGTATCAGCAATATATGGTTAAGGCCCCACAGGTAAGTAAATGCCTGGGTGTGGCCAAGCCAACCCACTCAATGCTGAATGAGCAGCATGAGATTCCAAGGACAGAACACATTTTGATACAGGGGGTCTTCAGGCTTTAAACGCAAATATTAATGCTGTCAATATTTGGAGATTATAGAGGATATTCCCTAAGAAGGAGTAATAAGGAAGAAATAAGAATATAGTATGGAAGTTAAACTGTCTGATCCTACATAATGGGTGATGATAGATATGCAAGGGCACATTACAGAACCCTTCTAGAAGGCAAAAAATGACCAGAATCTGCCTGAATTTACAAATACGTCAAAAGAACAGTTGATAATCAAGTCTGGACATGGAAGAAGAGAGATAGGACAGTCATGGAGACAAACATTAGTAATGTCTCTCTAGGGATTTTTCAGGCCTGAGGATCAATCAGTTGTTCTCAGTGGTTGAGAAGTGGATTAGCTTATGTGAGGTAGGTGTATACGGGAGAGAACTGAGATGGGAATGAGGAAGGGAAGGGAAGAAAAGGGAAAGCAGTGGAAGAGGTGAAAAAAGAGACCATGAGATGAAGATGGAGGCGCAATTTTGCTGATCCTTCAATCTGCCTCAGGTCTTGAGCTGCTCAGATGAGATCTTTCTGTGCTTACCATGATTTTTAGTGTTTAATTACAACTATTGTTCATTCAACATGTCCCCTAAAACAGTGTTCCTTGAGAGTGGTCCTTGGGCCAGCAGCATCAGCATTACATGGGAATTTGTTGGAAAATGCAACTTGGGTCCCAGATCTGAAATCAGAGATTCTTGGGGTGGGGCTCAGCAATTCGTGTTTGAACAAATGATTTCGATGTATGATGAAGTCTGAAAGCCATTGCTCTAAATACAAACTACCACTTCTGGACTCCCCTGAAGAAATAGCTGGAGAAATCTCTTTTTAAATAAACATGGGAAAATTCAGCTTTGGCACTTGGGAGATTCAAGTCTACCCTCACATCTCTGGATATTGCAAAGACATGGTTTTGAGTCTGTGGGGGTTGAAAGCTGGTCTCTGCTAAAAGCAGAGTCAGCAAGATATCAGCTCACAGTTAGGTTTCTTGGGACCTCTGTCCTCTCCAAGTGCTGGTGTGTCCTTCTCCATTTTCAGAAAATTACAGAAAAGTAAGATTTCATAATTTGAGAGAGATCTACACACCTTAGTAACATGCTGCAGAAAGGTCCGGTACACTCTTCCTAAAGACCATGCAATCCTGCCTTTAATGCCATGGTAATCACGTATCCTCTTTGAAGTGACAGATGGGGCTAGACATCTCTGTGACACTTTTGACAATGGATAACTAAACTGTGTCCCTGCATCACACACATCAATCTGATGTTTGTTTCTACCCTGCTTTTATTGTTTCATTTTCTCCTCTATGCACACTCAGACTTGACTTGCAGATAACTGTGGGCAGCACAGTTGGGTATAAAAGAGAGTTATTTAATGGTGTTATTTCAGGTGTGCACCTTAGCCATGAAGTTTACAAAAGCAAAACTCTGAGGCACAAAGCATCAGAGAGAAAAACAACAGTCACTGACATCTCTTCAGAGGCAAGAAAGAAGCTGAGTCACTGAGCCTGCAATTGAAGAGAAAGCAAATATATCACAGAACAAAGAATAAACCTCCACCCTGGGTCACAGGACATCTGCCTCAGAGATATCCACCAACACAGAAAGATTTGTTGCTTATGATAAAAGACATCTGTGAGAAGACACACTGAACAAAGCATTATCTGACCCCTAACTAAACATAGCTTGCTTTATAAAAGGTTGATTTTATATAATATTGTCAAACACTATTTCTGTAGCCCTTTTAAGAAGAGAGAGCACCAGAAAGTGTTATTAAATCTGTGGCAGGCATCATTCTAATCTGTGCCTGGGAAAGCCTGTGACACCTACACTCTACCTACTTAATTAGCTACTTAGGGATAGAAACTAATGCTATTTAATTAAAATAAACCAGTTGCACTACCGAGAGTCTTTCACCTTTAGCATTGTGGTAAACATCCTAAAGAAAAAAAGAAAGCAAACCCCAAACAAAGCCACTGAACCAGCACAGCTTTCACCTCCAGAAGAGACAAGGTAAACAGAACGTAAGTATCCAAATATTTGTGTTCAGAGAAGTGCATGTGCATGGACACATGGCAGAAAAAGCCTTCATAGAGGAGATGAGCTTTGCTCAGGGGGCCACGTTTCACAAGGTGGTTTGGCTGGAAATAAAAGGAAAGCAACACAATGGACTGAAGACTCAGGGATTTTTAAGATGCTTTTAAAGATAAAACTGAACCCCTCACTTCCATTTGCAATGAAATATTGGGAAGCAGTAAAGGGTCATCCTAGAAAGGTTGATTCACTCTCAGAGACACAGTAACTTGACCATCCAAGCCTAAGTTAGTGCTTCACCCCAATTCTCAACACACAATAGATTAAGGGTACTCATGCCCTTTGCAACATGGGGTTATCTTACACAGGGCAGTTATCACCTCTCCTAATTAGCATGCTCACTTTTCACCTCTAAGGAGTCACCTAGGGATCAAAAGCAAGGAAACAAAGAGTGTGGGGAAGGTGTTCAGGTTGTAGGCTGTAAATCAGGATGCCAGCTCACTGCTGGCTGAGTATAGGGCTCAGATCACTTCTTCTGCTCCCCTGCCCCGAGTCCCACATATCCTAAAATAGTGCCTTCTCACTTGGCTCCCAACTTTCAGAGTGACCATCTCAGCTAATGTAGGAACCTAAGGCACATGGCAGAGGTCTAGCAGCATGACAGGAAGGATGGATTATTAAAGAAAACAGTTTTGAATATGATCCTTTCTGGCCCCATTCTCCAGCAGGCATGACCAGAGGGGTCCTTCAGCATAATATGAGGAGGACTTCTGCTCCCAGAGGAGAGCTCTTGCATAGGCCAGCATTCAGGCTAAGCTTCTGGCTTCAGTGTTTCAGTTCATGCACTCTGATTTGAACAAATTCTGATATGATACTCCCATTTTTCCCCTCCTGAATCCCTCCTGATAATTGCATTGGAAGTATGGGGACTTCTGGAGCATCTTTGAAGATTGTGAGTCTGCTTCTTGGCCCTATCCATCATGTATCATAATGATTTGTGAACCCATCTCACTCTCTCTGACTTGAATGTCAGCTCCCCTGGATGAATCTCTTTAGCATTCTCTACCTTGCCCACCACAGATATGTGCAGAAGAGAGGCATTCAATAAACACACCTTGGCTAAGGCAGTATTGAAATTTCATTTCTTCCCACCTTCCCACTGCTCAGAAGGCAGAAGACTGAGGGTTTGCGAGACCTTTATAGATCCTGTTCCTTACCACTGGGACCCCACCTCTACTGCAGTTGCTAAGTGTCTCAGCATCCAAGTATATTTTCAACACGAGACTCCTGAAGGGCCTTTATCCTGGATCAGCCTGCTACTACCATTTTGCATCTGTACATCACTACAGAGAATGACATTTGTGTGGAGCTGGAGCAGAGTACAATCATGCTGATCGTGTTGTCATTACTGCCACATGGTCAAGCAGCCCAACTATATACAGTCCCACTGGAAAGGTGACAATGTCTGCTTCTGCCTATTTCCAGGAAGAAAGCTTCTGTAATTTCAAGCAACACATTCCTATGTGTGTATCTGTAATGAACCCCAGCAACTGAAAGATGGTATTCTCTTCCTCCTGTTAGCAATTAACACCAATGGAAGGCTAACATCCCCACGAATGGTTCTCAGAGAGTAGCCCCTGGACCAGCAGTATCTATGATACCTGAGAGCTAGATAGAAATGCAAATCCTTGAAGGCTAGAGAAAAACTTAGGCTTGGATGAAAGGTGAAGCTCATGCACTAGACTCACCAAAGTCAAAGCAGCACATAATCTAGGGGAACCACAGCTATGTGTGGGGGGGTTGGGGAGAGGAGGGAAGGAGGGGAGAGGCAGGGATGATAGGGAGGGGGAAATGAATAATGTAGCTTATGCTTTACTCCCCTGAGAAGCCAAATAATACTTATGCAGTCATTTAATTCTGGAAAATGCTCCATCATATATATATATATATATATATGTTTATATCTATTATAGGGGAAATAAAGAAGAGTTAAGAGGTTATGGTGTAGTGATGTGGGGGATGAGTCTGGATTAGGATGAGGGCCATATTATGTTCTTACTACATATGCATTTATGATTGTACAACAACATAACTCCTCAATAAAATTTAAAAAAAAGAAAAGAAAAAAAGAAATGTGAATCCTGTGCCCCCTCCCAGGCCTGCTCCAGCAGGGACTTGGGGTGGGCTGAGCAATCTGCATGTAGCAAGCCCTCTAGGGGATTCTGATGCTCACTACAGTTGAAGAACCACCATTGTACAGAATGGGGGCTCAGGGTGACAGGTCCACATCAGATATACACTTAGAGTCACCTGTATGCTTGACCTAGGTTTCTGACTTATTGCTTCTTGTCTGGAAGATTCACTTGAATTCCACAGTGTGTGTGACCTGTCATGTGGAGAGGACAGGATGCGATCTTCACAGGCTACTTGGCTGCAGGGAGCTCAGGCTATGTGACTTCTAAGAACTACACACATGATCCTAATTAACGAATTTATCAAGCCCTTCTCCCTTTTGTGAGGATTCCAGCACCCACTTCAGTGATAGCCGTCCATATTTATAGGTTTTTAACTGAGTAATTAATAGGATAACAGTTACCAGTGCAGGTTAAGTGCACATTATTTCCACTGGATTGGGTCATAAATAAGTAATACAGCTTTTGAAAGGGAATGGGAGAGACAGTTGAGAAGAAAGACCTATTGGGAGCTGAGTGAGGGAGCGCAGACTTAATTTGAAGCTCTACCTTCTCTAGTGAGCAGTTCCTCAAGGGGTGCATGGTGGCTGTTTTGCTTTGTGCTTCAGCAACCTCCAGACATGGACAAGCCACAGATGGAGACGTTCTGGACACTGTCTCCTCTCACAGAAAGCAAAGGCAAAATCAGCTCTGCAGCAGGGAAGGGCTGTCTTGCAACACTGCTACACAGCCCTCTCAGGTACCTGGACTAATCCGCACCCCAACCACTCATGCCAGGGTTGTGCTAGCAATCCGTGAAGAGGCCTCTCACCTGTTCCAGATCAGTTCAGGGCCTTGGGGCTGTGGCACACGTCTTGCTGGCCTAGGGCAGTTTCACCTTCACAAGCTCTTTACTCCATTAAAAAAGAAAAAAGACATTTTATCACTGCACAAGTATAAAGACAAATATATTCCAGGTTGGATTTCATTATTATAGATTCATTAGATTTACTTTTCCTTCTGATTTGAAAAAAAGTTAAAATATTTTAATGGGCCCCTAAAAGTACAGTGGGCCTGTAGCAGCTTCCTTGGGATGTTGTAACAAAGAGCCATAGACGAGGTGGCTTAAGCAACAGAAAGCTAGTGTCTCACAGATCAGGAGGCTGGGAGTCCAAGCTCAAGTTCTGGGCTGGGCTGCGTTCCCTGGGAAGGTGCAGGGAGGATCTGTTCTAGGCCCAGTCCTAGCTTCCTGTTGCGTTTTGTCTTGTGGGTAGCATGACTCCAGTCTTCACCAAGTATTCTGCCTGTGTGTATGTCTGTCTTCAGGTTTTCCCTTCTCCTAAAGACACCCACCTGTCATGTCTGTTGAGGGGTCTGCCCACTCTAGAACGACCTCATTTTAACATTTGTGCTAATGGCATTATTTTCGAGTGAGGTCACATTTGGAGGTACCAGGGATTAGGATGATAGCATATGCAATTTGAAGAAGGGGACACAATTCAACCAATAACAGGTACCTGGGACTAATGAACCAGTCACCTGTGCAAGGCCATCTCTAGGATTCTGAAGATGAGATGAAGTCAGAAAAGAGGCAGAGGCCCAGGAGGAGTGTGGGGGAAAGAAGAATGAATTTCTTCTCTGTTTTTTCTTTCCCCCACTAGAGAAAATGCTGGAGCATTTGAACACACTGCAAGGAAGGTTTTGTGTGGAGCATCTCAATCTGGGAGGAGGTTAACCTGTCTCAACGCCTGCTGCACATACATCCACCGTGAGTTCAACACTGCCTGGGGCTTTCCCAGCTTCTGGTTGGGAGCAATCTTCCTTCACTCTGAGCTTTTCATCCTGCATTTTTAATGTCCTCTTTCCTTGCTGAGTCCTCCCAGGAACTGAGGAAGGAAACAATTTCCCCTTCTTCTTCTCCTTCTCCTTCTCTTTCTTCTTCTTTAAGATAGAGGCACAGTGAGAGAGAAGGAGAGAATCAATTTTATTTGGTTTTTCATGTGGCTTTTGTTGCTCCAAATCTTTGTTGTATATGTGATGCTGGGGTTTGATCCCGCGTCCTTGAGCATGCCAGGCAAGCACTGGAACCTCTGAGCCACTGCTCCAGCCCCCTTCCTCTTCTTTTTATAACCGAGTTTCACTGAGACAATGTACTTCCTAAGCTTTGTTCCCCATGTTAACATTTCTTCTTCTCCTGCAAGAAACATTCAACTTGCAAACTGAGAGGGAGCAAAGATTTGTCCATCTCCCCTGGACACCAAACTCTCTTCCCACCTAACTCCTCTCCTCCAATGGGAAAGAGAGAAAAAGAGTGAGGGAAACTGGAAGAGCTAACTGAGAGGATCACGGCTCCTTGCGTGTGTGTGTGTGTGTGTGTGTGTGTGTGTGTGTGTGAATTATTTAAAGTTACTATCAATCCATTGCAACAAGAGCCTCTGGATTCTTTCTCAGTTCATGGCTCAGGGTTGAATTCCCAAAGGATTCTTTAAACCTGAACAATGTCTGGGCTACCCTCCACACTGTCCTCCCCACCCCAATTCAGAAGAAAATCACCTCACAGAAAAATAGCCAAATAAAGCAGCAGCACAGCCCAAGGGGGCGGATGGAGTGAGAAGCGAAACAGTACATGAACTTTGCCGTCCATTTAAATCGCAAACGCCCCAGCTCATTCGCAGACACACAATTGGGTCTGGCAAAACCATTCAAGTCCTGGATGTGAACTGGAGTCTGAGACATCATTAAAGGCACCAATGACAATGACAGTCAGGCTATGTGAAAGCTGAACTGTCTCAGTGAAATGGCTCCCTTTGAGCAGGCAGGGGTAAGTAACAGTAATTGTTTTGAAGGTGTGCATGCCAAAATCTAGGAGCTGCGTGCTAGGAACCACCCCAGGAAGCCTGCTTCTCTCAGCACAAAATTTTTTTTTTTTTAAAGAGAGAAGGACAGTGAGAGAGAGAGAGAGAGAGATAGAAAGAAACAATTTTTATTGAGTTTTTCACATGGCTTTCGTTGCTCTGACACTTAGTTGTGTACATGGGTGCTGGGGTTTGAACCCGTGTACTTGCGCTGAACCACTGCTCCAGCCCCTCTCAGCACAAATTTTAATGAAATAATGGCGGTGGTACTCGGAGCCATTAACTCTTTAATTTTTTTATTATCTCAAAAAAACAAAACAGAAAAAAGTGAGACTGGTAAGTGCATATGCAGGACCAAATGATGTATTTTTTTTAACTGTTCTAGTCTTAAGAGTGCCTCTATATCAAAGATCTGGTAGAAAGAGCTAGCAGAATCAATCCTATTGGTCAGACTCTGCAGTGAAGAGGGAATTGGTTCACCTAAAAGGGTGAGCAAGCCGCAGGTGGGAAAGCAGCTGTGGTATTTTTGAGGCTATAACCTCAGTTTACCTGTATTTCCTGCATGAAGCTTAGCAACTGCAAAATGTGTCTGAGGCCTTCTGTTTGGGTGGTAGAGGTGCTGTAGGTTACAATGCATGGACATTCCTTGTTCAGGGTCAGTGTATGGTTAACAGTTTGAGGTATCTCAAAATCCTCTCCAAATGCCTCAGCTGACTAACCATATACAACACCAACCATTAGCAAGAAATGTGGGACAGAAAGAGAAAGTTTAGTGCACCAATGACTCAGATTTAAATTCTAACTAGAAACTTCATGCTGCACAGGGGAAGGTTAACATCCAGGGCATGCAGTAAATGACCTGTAATTCATTAGGGCAAGTCTGGTGGCCCAGCCTTCTTTGAAGACCTGGAGCCAGGGCTATGTTGGCATGAAGGACTCATTCTCTTTTTAATTTCATCTTTTCAGCCCCAAGGCCCTTCTCATTATCTTGGCCTCTTCATTGTTCACATAGGAGGCCTCAACAAACCTCCTTTCCTTCTTTCCCCACATTCTGCACAGCCACAGCTGATCCCTCCCCCATGCCTGCCTCAGCCCAACTCTGCAACAGGCCCCTCCCCTCCAGCTTCTTCAGGATGGCACCTAGGAGTGGCTGGCTTCCCTTCCAGCCAAACAAAAGTTTCTCTCACAGCATTTCTGTAACTTCTGTACTCCAACCTCCTCCAGGAAGCCATTCTAGATTGATCAGAGAGAAACGCAAATGATTACCACGGTTCCAACCAGATATATGCACGATTCTCAGCGTTATTGGTTCCAATACCTACCAAATTTCTCTGTGTCCCCTCTTTGCCACCCACAGTGAATTATTTTAAAAAGTGATGATCACTTTAATTATTTTTTTACCAATTATAAAAAATGACATATGCTTATAGTAAAAAGTCAGATAAGTAAACTCAGAAATCTATCTAGAAGAATGTGCAGGAGAATGTGGAAATCATACAAACCCAGTACTCAGAGATAACTTCTTTTGGGGGGAAATGTTTAAAAAAAATTATTTCCTCGCTGACAAGTAAAAATTGCACATATTTATGGTGCACAACAGGTTTTATATATGTATACCTATTAGAATGGATAAATTAAACTATTTAACATATGCATTGTCTTACTTACAAATAACTTTTTTGTGGTGAGAACACTTATAATCTATTCCCTTAGTAATTTTCAAATAGGTAATATAATTGTTATTAACTGTAGTCACTACGATGTTACAATAGATTTCATGAACTTCTTCCTTCTGTCTAACTGAATTTCGTATCCTTAGACCAACATCTCCCCAATCCCCAGACCCTAGCCTCTGGTAACATCATTTTATTCTCCATGAGTTCCAGTGTTTTAAATTCCGTATGTAAGTGATATCGTGCAATATTTCTCTTTCTCATCTCACAATATAATTCTCTTTAAGTTCATCCATAATGTTGCAAATGATCGAACACCCCCCCCCCCCCCCCCGCTGAAGGCTGAACAGGGTGTGTGTGCTGTGATTTCCTCGTCCACTCATCGCGGACACGCACTGAGGTCAGCTTCACATCTCGGCTATAATGGCTAATGCTGCAGTGAACACGGGTGTGTGGATTCATGGAAACAATGTCTACGCTTCAGTATCTACATGCTGTTACTCTCGACTGATACTGGCTCTATAACACAGACCAAAACTCAAAAGGAGGCTAATTTCCATAGGAAAGTGTAAGTAAGTGGCTGTTCACTTACTTGTCCTGTTTATATGGCCATCAGGGAAGGATCATTTCAACACTGATGTGGAAACCTTCTGTGTCTACCACAAGAAAACAGAACGGAAACAGCATTTCTGTTTGAAATGGAAAGTTAAGTGAAGTTCATTCCTATGATCACTTAGTTACAGATATTGATGAGTCCAAAAAAGTCAGGGAACATTGGTTTGAGAGTGATTGAGGTTGACAAAAGAAATGTAAAACAAAAAAAATATATATTTTTTTTTACAAAAAAAAGGTACAGCAAAGAAATCTGCCAGTCTCTCTGCCCATTTCCAGATAGTGTGAAGCTGATTCTAAGCTCACATGTAGTGCAGGGCTCTGCCGGCCACTGCCTGCCTTGGTTTGAAGGTGCAGATCAGTGTCTCTATGCCATATGCATGGAATGAGGAAAAATGTATTCATTGCTTCTCTTTCTGTCCTGCCCACCTTGGAGAAGGCAGCCTGCGTCCAGTTTGACTGCCAGCCTTATGGTTCCATTCATACTGCTGGGTTGGGGAGTGAGGGAGAAGAATAAAGGAAGCCAAGACAAATTGATTGGAGAAATCAGACTCATGGAAGAGGAAATATTAAATCTGGAAGGTAAGGTGTAGGCACAAAAAAGAATAAGAATCAGAGGATACTAGGTTGTAGATAAAGTTGGGAGGACATTCTCTTTTTGAGTAGGGGGAGTGATTAAGGCCATTGTAATAGTGTTTTGGGTGGTTTTTTAGGAGGAAGATGGATGAGATGGTTCAAAAAATCTGCTGTCAGCTAGGGATGGAACCCTTCATTTACCATTTTTTTCAAGGATTATAATAAAGATACAAATTGCTTTATTGTCTTGGAGATCAATATGTGCTTCTTTGAAAATGACACTGTGTAGACACTGGAGACCTGAAACAGCTCTGTTCTGTACAGGTTACAAGTAAATACCTGTGTTGTTTGCTGTGGGCTCCAGGTTTCTAGAAATTTCGGAGCCACATCCATTGGCATTTTGTCATGGTTATGAAAGCCTTGAAATAGGAACCTGAAGACCTGAATTCGAGTCATGGCTTTGCCTGTTACTGGCTGTGTCCCACAGAGTGTCACTTAACCTCCCTGAGCTCAGTGTCCTCACAGATAAACAGGGACAATGAAGTTGATATCTGTCTACACCTTGGACTTCTGTGAGGATCATACAAGGTAGTTACTTTGTGAACTGTACAGAAGTCTCCAAGCCATCACTTAGCACAGCCTCATCTGCACTGTACTGATGACAAACAGAGCCGTCTGGGCTGCTTCCAGGACTGTTTCTGCCCAGGGCTAATTTCAATTCTTCTCTATACTTTCCTGGTATGTTCTCTGAGCCAGGGAGGAATCATTGCAGTCCTAGGAAACGTACTGGGAACTGGACAACCTCCCCACCTCATTTCACCCTGGGCCTCCCCTGCTGATTAAATGGAAATGCTGGAGGGTGTGATGGGCTCAGGCCAGGGTTCTGCTGAGTGCAGCCAATGCCTGGCCACCTCGCCCTGTGCCCATGGTGATTTCACCCTCTGGCTCCCACCTCAACGGACTGCTCTTTCTGAAAAGCCATTTTGTGACTGGTCTTGGGAGTGCTTCATTCATGCTGGCTGGAGTTCCTTCCCCCTTTGCTCAAAATTAACCCTGCTTAGCCCAAGGCAGCCAAAAAGAATCCGAATGAGACGGCTGTGACTGAAGACCTCGCTGCGCCAGAACTGTTTCCAGGCGAGCTTTCTCTGCTTTCCAGGATTCTACCAGAATCTCGCTCAACCGCAGAGGGAGCAGCAAGTCTGGGGCCAACAGCCTTTGGAGGTCCATGTAGGTCTATCCCCAGGGGCTCCTGACCCTCCCAGGGTCTGTACTGTCCTACGGAAAGGAAGTCAGACAGCTTTCTACCTGCCACCTCAGAATCAGAACTTGCTTTTTGTTTTTGGTAGCTGAGACCCAAAAGCCTGGCCTGCAGTCTTTCTGGCCTGAGTCAAGGTACTTGCCACTGATTTTCCTAAGAGGCAGTCCAGAGGCTGGGCAACTGGGAGCTAGCCTGCTTTCTTTGGCTGTGACATGCCTGATTCTGCCCTCACCCTCAGCCAGGCCAGCAGCATCAGGACCCTGAATTAAGATGCAGGCAACTCTTTCCATTTTCAGGGCTGTCTTGACACATCTGTCTTGTCGGCCAGTGTCTAAACCTCTTGAGCAATTCCAGCTGCTGTGTCTGCCCGAGGACACAGTGACATTTGGTTTCTGTTAAGATACAACAGGTCAGGGTGTCCACCTGCTTCGTTTTCCCTCCTGCACCAGGAGTGGGACAACATCCATGCTGCCGATTTGGACATTTCCCTTTCTGTTGTGGTGACTTCATGCTTTGGCCTGGCCTCCACTGGATCTTCCAAAGCCACTTTATTTCCTGTGTATTTCCAGCACTGGGCCAAAAAGAATGTACAGTATGAAAAATATGTCTACCATGTTCAATTTCAGACCCTCTGGAAGAAAATATCTGGAGGGCTTTTAAATAAAAGAAATAATTACAACCTGCTGAGTTCCTTACAGAATCTATGAAACTCGACCTTTTCCAAAATATCTTAGTATTTCCTGTGGCTTCTTTAAGCTAAGCCTTCATGAATTTATAAGTATGTGTCCAAAACAGTCTCTGGGCTCTATTTTTTAAAGTAAGATTTGAAAAGCACAAATACATCCTCTTGGAAGACAGCGTACTAAAAGGTGTTAAGCTAAAACCCAGCTGGAAAAAACAGGCTGCCAGTTGTCAGGGGTGGCAGGCCATGTGAAATTTTCTTTTTTTAAATGAATGGAGTTTTGAATTTCCAGCTTGCTGCCCTCTTGTAGCTTTCAGGTGTCGAACATGCTCAGTATGCCTGCAGATACGTAGAGTTGCAGCTTCTGACTATACGGTGGGTGGAGAGTGGTTTATGAGCCCTGAGATTCATAAATTCTGCCTTTAGAACTCTCTCCATAAACATGGTTAAAAATTGGAAAGGTACAGAGAGAAAAACTTTCTGACCTGAGACTACCCATGATCAGAGATGCAGACTCCTGCTGGTTGTCCCAAGAGAAAACTGAAACCTTCTGAAAGAGAAATTTAAGGAGACAGAAGCCTCCACTCACCTTCCAGGAGAGGTAAGGGTTCCAGGCCTTGATTCGCTGTGCATGACTCTTTTTTGCTAAGGCCATGTGTGGACAGAAAAGATGAAATGGAGGGTGGTAAAATTAACTGGATACTTGAACCCTGAGGAGCTCATTCCAAGTATGTGGTCATAAAAATACCTTTACCTTAGTGGTTTTGAAAAGTAAATCACATTATTTATTTTAATTTCATGCTGAAGGTTCCCACTTCAGTTGAACCCAAGGATCTAGGGACTTGATTTCCAGGGGGAACGAGGCGAATTCCATATCAAGTTACTCTGAATAAAACAGTGAGCACCAACTTGCAGATCAACAGAAGTAGTGCCAGCTGCGGGCACTGTGAACCGGTTGCCATTTGTTTTTATAGATTACTGCTCTCTGCTTTTTGTTTCCCTCTCCTGCATGAAGAGGGACCCTCCATTAAAGCTTGGCAGCACCCCAAGCTGGAGAATGTTCTCTTGATTAAGCTAAAACTTACCCATGTGTTCTCTTCCCTAAGAAGCCAATCGAGTAATTTCTGTTAAGGAGAGAAGAGTTGACTATGATTCACCTCCCAGACACCAGCCATGTTTAGTCCCCAGGGGAGAGTTAAAAAAAAGAAAGAAAGAAAGAAAAGAAAAAGATCGGAATGCTTGGAATCAAGGCAAGTTGGTGAGGGAGGTATTTTTAATTGGAAGATGAACATGTTCAACTCTTCTTGTCCATCAGCTTCCAAGGAGTGCTAGAACATTCCCTGAGAGATGGAGGCATAAGAATGAGCTTGCTTTACTCTGTGGCATAGGATTTCAGTATTTACAAAAAAAAAAAAAGGGACAGTTTTTTTTTTTTTTTTAAATGCCAACCCTTTATTTGACCTTGGCCTGTTCAATAGAGAAATATAGTAGTTTGGTTTTTTTTTTTCTGTACTGTAGATCAAACCCAGGACCTTACCCATGTGAGGCAAGTACTCTATCACTGAGCTATGCTCCCTCCCAACAACAACAATTCTTTTTTGTTGTTGTTGTTGTTTAAAGATAGAGAGGGATAGTGAGAGTGAGAGAAAGAATCAATTTTATTTAGTTTTTCATGTGGCTTTCGTTGCTCAGACACTTAGTTGTGTACGTGGTGGTGCTGGGGTTCGAACTATTGTACTCGTGCATGCCAGGCAAGCACTGTAACTACTGAACCACTGCACCAGACCCCCTACAACTATTTTTATGCTGAACGAAAAATGTATGCATGCCCCATTCACCAGCCAGAGACATTTTAAAAAATCCTCTAGTTTGGATTGCCATCTGCATCTCAGGACTTCAGAACAGGTGAGATTACCATTTGGGTCACAAGAATGACAATGTGCATGAGAAGCGGTGCTAGCCACAGCATGTGATGCCTGGAGGATACAGGTAAGGAACAGAGTAGAATATGAAAACAGGCCACAGTGAGCTCTTGGATGCATTGGCCAGGGTTCTCAGTGAAGCCACAAATCAAGCAGGTAGAAACTTTCTTGTTTCTGTGCCTGTCCTTTAGGGATCTAATTCTCAGTAAAGGAACTCAGGGAGAAAAATAAAAATAAAAATGCTCCTTTGTTTCCAGGACTTGGCCTTTTGTTTTATAATTAATATAGATTCCCACCCAATGCATAAATGTTTAAAGCATCATTTATATTGCATTGCTCACTTGTTAAAGTTTAAAATGTTGCAAATAGCCAAGAGTCTGTGCTTTCCTTACAAGCAAACTTGCTCACCCCATGATCTTAATCTCTGGAAAACAGCAACTTAAATGAACTTTTGGGTCAATTTTGTATTTGCTGCACATTCTATGCTATTATAAAATAAGATAAAAGAATCTGGTTTTAAGTCAAACATTTTAAAATAT
This sequence comes from Aplodontia rufa, assembly GCA_004027875.1. NCBI lineage: Eukaryota > Metazoa > Chordata > Mammalia > Rodentia > Aplodontiidae > Aplodontia > Aplodontia rufa. The sequence goes on along the minus strand of PVKS010000220.1, from coordinate 121,762 downwards.
TTAATATACATTTTGTAAGCTGAAATGTGTGTGTACATCTTTATGATAAATTTATATGGAATTGAATAAAAAAATGTGGTCTTTACCCAATGATGGTTCAATTATCACTTTGAATGACCCTAATTGGAAAATTGAAAATCTGAAATGCTCTGAATCTAAAACTTTATGATCACTGGTGTAATACTAAAAAAAAAAAAAAAAAAAAAAGGATTTTGGAGCATTAAGGATTTGGGGTTTTCAGACTGGGATTGTAAAATCTATGCAAGTATTCCATAATCCAAAAAACTTGGAATCTGAAACATTTTGATTCCCAGGATTACAGATTCTGATGCCCAATTTGTAAAGATAGCAGGAAATGGAGACTAGCATCTTCACACAGAGATTACTTTATTAATAAGGGGACGAGTCCAAAGATCCATTCACTGGAGGATTGTGCAGTGGTTTTGAATCCAGGCAGTCTCTTGGTAAACTTATCCTGAGCCTCAATCCCTTAGCTGGGCTTTTGACTCATCCTTAAACCAAGCCTGCTCCTGTCTTGGTGGAGAAATCAAATCCTGGAACCAGGTTCCATCCTGGTTCTCTTTTCAGGCCTCCCAGGGTCTCAGCCTGGTTCTTCTCCTTTCTTCTTGATACTCCTGACTCCCAATCATTTCTACAAGGTGAGGATTTTGGAGTGTTAAAGGGATACAGCATGGCCCCTGGCAATGGGAAGTTGGGGCATGTTTCAGTAATGTCTCATTACAGAGGACAATCCATGCACAGATGGGTATTTGACATCTGGAATATTTTACAAAGCGGAGGCTTCAGTATTTTCTGGTACACGAAAAACTTTAGTTAACTGCTAAGAAGAGTTTCCATGGTGGCTGTCATCAAGGTTAAGTAGGTGTCAATATTCTGAATAATTGATATGCTTAAACTTTTAGTAAAACATAAAAAATACTTAGGGAGCTTGTTAGCACACACCTTCTTAGAGTCCACCCTGAAGAATCCTGATTCTGAAGCTGTGTGGTGGAGTTCAGGACTCCTGGACTTTCTCTCATTGGGATTCACTCTCTTGGATGGAATTTTGAGAACCATTGTTCAATATCTTCATTGAACAACATCCAGACATGAATTCAAATTTTATTTTCATGCAGACCACTATTTTTATGAAAATACTTGCTGTCTTTAAAGTTTAGTATATCTCATACAATCTCATTTGCACCATTAATTCTTTCAGTAAATTACTCCTATAAAACATAAATGTAAAAGTTAACATAGCCTGATTGTGATTGAATTACCACAGATTGCTTTAAGCAGACACGAAATGCACATTAATGGGATTTCTGTAAATGCTTATTTTTTTTTCCTAACAAATATTCTGTGGTGGTGAGTTAGGATACATAGTCAAATACTGAACTGCTTTAGCTATTTTTGAATATTAATTTAAAGGCTACTTTTGTACTAGCTAAGAGAGGGAGAATAGAGTTGGTGATCAATTTAAGTAGCCCTTGCCTGAATGGTCCAAGTTTTTCAGGACAAAGTGGACATGAACCAGAATTGTCCAGAGAAATGCTTCAGAGTATCTGTTAGCCCATTTAGACTGTCCCCTTTTAACCAGTGATACGATTGAGAATATATTCTTTATGATTTTAGTCGTCTAAAGATCTAAATTTAAGCCGTGACAATAGCTAATATTAATCAACTCCTTAGTATATGCCAAGTATTTTATATTTGTTACTTCCAGTTTTCTTTACAACATGCCTATGGGTAGATACTGCTGTCATCCCCACTTATGTTGAAGGAAACAAGGATCTGCAAGGTTAGGTATCTTGCCTAAAATCTCATGGCTAGAAAGTGGCACAATAAGGCTGACTGTGAAGCCCAGGAGACCTAGTCTGTGTCTACAAAACAAAGGACTCACACTGTATTATGCCACTGGCCTCTTCAACCAGGGGTTCCTTTGTATTAGGCATAAAATAGCTGGCTAAGACTTGTAGTTTGAACAATTTTTGTTGAATGAAGTGGTGCACACAGAATAATACTAATAATAATTTGCTTGAGAAGAAAGTAAACAAACGTCTCTAATTTTAGTTTCAGTGTGTTTTTGCAAATATATATTATATATGTGTATATATATATATATTTTTAAGAGAGAGACAGCGACAGAGAGGGTATCAATTTTATTCAGTTTTTCACGTGGTTTTTGTTGCTCCAACACTTCTTGTGTAGATGGTGCTGGGATTTGAACCCGTGTCCTTGTGCATGTCAAGCAAGTATAGTAACTGCTGAGCCACTGCTCCAGTCCCTGTAAATATATTTTTGACCTGATGGCCACCAAGTTCAGCCTTGTTGGAATCTGACGGCTGAAGATCAGTTAGCCTTCTGTCCAGGCTCAGCAGCTGCTACGGGCAGCCTAACCATTAGCCTGTCTAAGTATCCAGTCTTCAGAGAGGAGGGGGACATCACCCTGAGATTAGAGTCAAGGAGAAAGAGTACAGGCTTATCCAGGGATAGCAATCTATTTCCTTTTGTGATTGGCATATAGAAAAGATTTCTAAAAATGAATCTTCAGTTTTTACTTTTAAAATTCTGTGTCCTATTCAAGGAAGGTAAAGAAAAGCATCATGCAGTCAGTGTCCCAGTCATTGCTTCCGTAAGAGGAATTGGCCAGCACTGTGGGTTAAACAGGCTCCTGCTGTCCATGTTGTACAGATGACACCACCACGGTCTAGAAAGAAAGCCCCTCAGAGGGCAAAGGGCCATGAAGGATTGAAACCTCCCAGTGCCCGCTTGGGTGTGCTCTTACGACCCTGTGATCAAGGTGTTACTTCATTTGCAGAGTAGACTCGGCTTGTGGAAGGCATTTGAAAGCAGACAGGGACCAGTGCAGAGGGGAATGTCAGGCAAGGGTTGATTACAGAGCAGGATAGAGGATTCTGCAGCCCAGAAGAGTGGAAAGACAGCATGGTCAAAGGATCCAAGGAGATCCTTTGCTGAGGTCCTTCCCCTGACCACAGCAGGGCACACTGATTTCCTATCTCCTTGTATTTTCCCTCCCCATCACTATGCCTGCCTCTGCGGTGGTTTCCGTTTTGTTGTCCTGTATTGATTACATATGGTGAATAACCATCAGGAGCAATAGGCAACTGCGAGATCAGTGGTGGGAAGAAGAAGTAGGATGTCAGGAAATGGACCATCATCATCAAGTTTTGTTATTACAACAATAAGTAATGATAATGATGACAGCTAACATTTAGTGGACCAGCCCCAAAGGCATTTAAAACAGGCCATCTTATGTGACCTCTTGCTACTCTGGCCAGCATTATCATTACCCTACTCGACAGAAAAGGATGTTGCGGGTAGAGAGGTAAGCTCTCTGACAGAGGCCACTGCTTGGCTTGGATCCTGAGTCTGGTTGCAGGATTCCCCTCCAGAGCCCACCTTCTTGACTACCACAGGACAGGCTTCGTAGCTTGTTATCGCCCTCATCATTCGCAACAGATGGAGCTAGGTGTGCTGTCTCCCCTTACATATGAGGAAACAGGTTCAGAAATGATAAGCAACCTGCCAAGGGGGAAGGAACAGAGCTGAGATTCACAAACAGGACCCTGAGCCACTCTAGACCCAAGCTGGGGATGCCTGTGAAACACTACAAGAAGAGGATGAAACTTTATTTCTCCTTACTGTAACTATGTCCCAGTGGGAGCAGGGGAAGAGTTGGGGATGGGGAGAGGCAATGACAGTGCATGTTAGAAGCTGCAAGCCTTGAACTCATCTCTTGGGACCCATCACTTGGGAAGGGCAGCAGCTGAGTGAGGTGGAGGTATGTTTGACTTGCTTAAAAAAAAAAAAAAATAGGAGGTGGCAATGGGACAGCATAGGGCATGGAGGACCTTAAGAAAGAGAGAGAGGATGTGAAGAAAGATCGTCAGAGGAAAGAGAAATCTCTTAGAACAGCATAAACATCAGGACAATTTCAGGCATCCACAAAACCCTGCTGACCTGCTGACCCCTCAGACCTCAGCAACACCCCTCATTTCCTTTCATCTTTTGAAGTACTGATTTCATATCCCCTTTAACCTCTGGATCAGGCACCCTGACAAATACAGTGTGGAAAACGCGGGGACGGACGTGGGAAAGCAAAGTGTGGCGGGCGTTGTTTTCCATCTCCCAATAATAGCATTTCAATTTGGTACCTAAATAAACAATCTATTTTAGTGGCTCCCCTTTGATATCTCGAACGTTCCCTTCTGTTATTTCTGGCAGTTCCCAATCCTGTGATGTGATTAGAGAGGATGATTACACTTACATAACAGCATCAAATTAATTTGCCGCCGAGAACAACAGCGGTAGGCAATCACTGGAGCCCTCCAATCGCCCCACCCCCACCCGCCTCCAGTTTATTTAAGTGACTTCAAGGGATTAGAGCGAAGTCGGTCAGTAGAGCACTGCTGGGAAAACAACCAAAACATGCAGTCTGACCTTGTAAACCAGGGAGGAACAGAGCAAATAATGGAAAGTGCCCGTCCCCAGCTCTGCAAGAGCCGCTGGTGAACCAGCCTCCTGAACACATTTCCGGCCAAGAGAGAAAGAAACAAATTGTACCTTTCAGTGATGAAGATGAGATCTGTTTTCTGGGGCTACCTGCAGCCAAGCAAGGATAGTCTAAACCAAAGGTATCTGAGATGTGGCTTATCTTTTTTATTTTCTTTTTTATTTGGCCACTTTTCAAAATTAAGCATTTAGAAGCTGACTTACTATTTTTCCTTTACCCACCCTGAGCACAAAAGCAGAGGAAAATACTGATTTCAATTTTCAAAAAGATTTTACAACAGTTCAGAAAAGATGGAGCCCAGGATCCTACCAAAAGCCAATGGTTTATTACAGAAGGGGGCATATGGATGGCAGGGAAAGTGGTCCTTCTACGTCCTACTCATGGTTCTCAGTCTGACACTGACCTCAGACAGCCATTGGGACTCTCAGAGTCTTAGCATTCTTACCCAAGGAAAGGAGGAATTACTGTCTGTCCTCTCTGCTACAGGGTTGGGGTTCACCTGTCCATTTATTTTGCTCATCCCTCCATTCAGCAAAGCTATTAAACACCAATTCTGCCTCAGAGCTACACTGGTCACCGAGGGTGCCAGCAGACATGGTCTCAGTCCTGTTAGCTCACTTTATACTTGAAAGTGGACCTACAAACAGCCACCATGTGCCAAGGGCCTGTGCAGGAAGGCACTGACCTCATCACTTGTGTCCCTTGTTATATTTAAATCTCACAACCACCCTGCAAGCATAGGTACCACTATCCCTATTTTACAGATGATGAAACCGAGCTCAGACTCATTCAATACGACAAATCACATTAGCAAATGACAAGACTGAAATGCATACCCAGGTTGTCTGAATTTAAACATATGAGGTCCTTTTGTATTTTTGGAACCTGATAAACTCTAAAGCACTCTAAAAACACAAGAACTTATTTTAAGTGTGTTTGCACAAGCTGTTCATATGCTAGATAAATACCATAAATGCACTTTTTTTTGCTTTATTCCAGCAATTATAGCATATGATTCTTTTGAAAGAAAATCCACTTATTGTTATTCCTGTTGGATGGATAAGGGGCCCAACATTAAACAAATGGCTGAGGTCCCTGACCTAGAACTGCTCAGTGGCTTCGCACCTGCTCCTTACCCTCACCAGCCTTTGCACCTGCTCCTTACCCTCACCAGCCTTTGATGAGTCTGCACAAGGAACAAAAGGTTATGTTTGCAATTTTGGCTTCATAGATTTCTGGATGGTGCCTGTATTGTATTGGTTTTTGGGACCCAATGATGCCCCCTGTTTGAGATGAAATCCACATTCAAAACATAGTGTGGACTTTTTCATTTGTCTGTTTTGAAAATCATCTGCTGCTTTTCCACCTAATGAGAATTTATTCCATTTTCCCATCATCTTTCACTAGTATCATCATGATTCACTAATGTGGAAATTTCATTGTGCATTGTCTTAACTCTGTTACAAAACTGCTTCTAATATTAATATATGGGGTTTCCAAAGTTAGCATTAGTCTGATGAGATAATTTTGACCTTTTGTTCCTTGTGCATAAGCAATAATGTATCTGTATTATCGAAAGCATACACACTCGTTCCTATTTTAGTCTGGAATCCACCACATCACCTCACTCCTTACTCCACATTTTTCTATTTCTCTTAATTAATTCACAAAACATTTGTTAAAACTCTTCCTCCTATTTTATCCTCATGACTAAGCTCATTGCTAGTACTTCTGCCTGACATGCTTAGCCTGAACTTCTACAGCCCTTCCATATTCCTTAAGGCCATTCAACTTCCTCATCCCTGAGGGTACATTTCCTCGACACCTCTGCCAACATTGACTCCCCTAACTCTGGGTTTCTGAAACCTGTGGATTGTCAAAGGTTTGCTGCACCAGCATCTACAAGGACATCGGCACTCGTCCTTTCCATGTGAGGGCACCAGAACCCAGAGAGGTCACGTGACTTTCTGTTTGCCAACACCGATTTGCACTGTACTCTCTTGGTTCTTAAGGGCCAGTACTGCTTTTGCTAGACCACTCTGCCTCCCATGATGTCTCTGAAAAATGGATAGCATGTACACAGCCTAGAATGGATATTTGTCTTATTAGTTATTCCCATAACTCAGTGAGCTTCCTGAAAGCCAGAGCTTCTATCACTGAATCCCATTGCACTCTTCAAAAGATAACACAGTTAGTTGTTCAAAACTTAGTTTGGAAGATCGATGGCTGTCCTTTTTGGAAGTGATTTGTCTTTTCATCTATAAGATTGTTTGGTTTCCTCTCTTGTTCCTACCACAGTTTCTCTTCTCAGGTCCCTACTCCACTCCTTTTCACACTCGTGCGGAGGACTTGGCCTCCTATTTAATCAGCACTCATTCATCCATATTCATCCATTGCTTATCCAGTGGATATCTGCTAAGGGTTCATGGCGTGCCAGGCACTGACGAGGTGTTGGGGGTGCATCAGGGAATATAATAAAATCCCTGTCTCCCTGCAGCCCCTCATCCCTCAGTGTCTGCACCTTCTCCTCAATGGCAGTTCCTAGCTCCACAGAAACAAAAATCTTCACAAAACACTTTCTAGAGTGTCCACATCATTAAAAATGATAATGGTGTGTGTTTGAGCTTTTACTGAAATAACCGAATACATATGATGATTACCCAAACATTGTTTCCATTTGAAAGAGCAGAGTCTGAAATTGGGCGCCCATGCCCAGGTCTCCTGCACTCACTCCCCACTACCGGGTTGGCGAACTGTACAGTCCCAGCCACTGTGATTCTTGGACTGTCATGCAATTTACAATGTTCACTTTTTGTTAATTGCTTAATTGATTCAGTTGTGTAAGTACAACACTTTTGAAATAAATGTTTGAAAAGGTTATAAAGACCATACATTTGATAGTGTTTCTGCTTATACCAAGTTATCCTTAGGCATCAGCTAGGCACTGGTTTCAGGTCCTCCTGTACCAAATCCATGGACTCTCAAGTCCCCTAAATAAAGTAAATCATCTCTGGATTCCTTATAATGACGACTATATGTACATGCTCTGTAAATAGCTGATGTGCAGTTACTGTTTAGGGAATAAAAGGCAAGAAAAGTCTGCGTATGTTCAGTTCAGATGCGATTTTCTTTCCTTGAATATTTTTCACCTATAGTTGGTAAAAACTGTGGATGTAGAAGCTTCAGAAGTCCAGTCCAGGGCTGACTGGACTTCAAGATTTTCTTCACTAGAATTCAGAGTTAAAATCTGTTTCTTGCATAACCCACTGGGAATTCTCTATAATTTCAAAAAACAATGTTAGTAAAAGTAAATTTGGTATCACTTATGTCTAATTTGGCTTTTAATTATTTGCACAGAAATATTTATTTACCCATAGAGGCCAGAAATGCTCTTTTTATTTCTCCATTTAGAAATAAAAGAAAAGACAAAGTAAGCCACAATTTTATTACCCCAATACAAGGTTTCCTATCAATAGTTTTGAAAGCAGATTTCATCTGTTTTTGTCTATTTTTAACACTATGACACACAGTTAAATTTCCACTCACAGTTTAATATTTGATTTCTAAACTAAGCATGCTATTAGATGTTATTGTAATGTATGCTTTATAAATTGTCATTTCTTACATAATTAAAGTAAATTAAACCATGTGCATCACTCGTTAGATGGAACTCATTCAGAATTTATTATCATAATCCACAAATATTAGTAAATATTATATTCAATTAATTTTGTAATGAAACTTCTAATATATACTTATCTAAAATGAAATATATTTTAAAACATTAAATCATTTCATTTTGCACATAATATAAAATGATCAGATGATTAAAAAATTTTCCAAATAATATATTACTATGAAATGAGTTCATAAATTTAAAGATGGTAAGGGAATATTGTTCTAAACTCTGTATCTACTCTTGCCTTTACTTTATCACTCCTTCTCCAAGACAGGTGTCCCTTTCAACACCATTGATCATCCTTTCTCTCTCCTGTATCATCTCTCTTTCCCCTTCTTCCATCTGCCCACATTATCAGGTCTCCCTATTCCGTACAGCCAGCCAACTACAAGTAGCAGCAGAAGTCCTCTCCTCAAGCAGCAGTTGCCTTACACAGTCGAACTTTCGGGGAGAGTGGTTTTTGCCATTTTCTCTGCCTCGGGGCCTCTTCACGAGCTGTTTCTTCTGTCTGGAATGCTTTTCTCTTAGTTTTTGGCATAGCTGGCCAAGTCCTGCCATTCAGGCATCTGTTCCTCCCAGAGCCAAACAACCATGTTAAAGTGCCCATCTAACCTCTCTTTACCATATTCACCTCTTCTGATATGAGTGTTTATTATTATCTAACTTTTTCTTGGTGTTCCGTAAGAGAGCACTGTCTGCTTCCTGGATGTGACTCCAGGGTATAAAATAGTGCCTGGCACACAGGAAGTGCTCCATACTTCAGTGCTGAGTAAATGAACAGATGAATAAATGATGAAACTTTTCAGCCTCATCTGCTGGTTTCTCCCCCAACCCCAGCTCACGCCTTAAATGCTTGCTTTCTGCCTTTTCACCTCTTCTCTTCTCCTTTTTCACATTCCCCCAGGTTATCACAGCTTCTTTTGGAATTCCAACATCCATACACATGCAGATGACAAACTGCACAGGTGCTGCTCAGGCCAGACACGGCTTGCGGACCCAGCCCTCTTCAAGGGAGTCTAGTTGTGGTATACTCGTGCTCCAGGCAGGGTCTGCAAAGTGACAGACACAGCACTCTACAGGAAGCTATTTGCTTTCTGTGTCCTACGTGCCAGGGACTCCCCAAATCTCTGTTGGTAGCACAGGTGTTTTCTGATCCCTTTTCCAACTGCCTGCTAGACACTTCCACTTGTTCAACTCTACCATCTAGCACAGTGCTCAATAGATGCTCTGTGCAGGTCAGCATGCGTTCAGTGGCACTGCCCCCTCACAGTCTCTACCAGCTTGCCAGGTAGAAAAGTGACACTCACCTATTTGTACTTCTCTTCTTTCAGAGTTGTGGTGGCAATTGGCCAAGTCTTGAGCACAGTACCCGATTGTAACAAGTTACACATTTTGGCCAACAGTTCCACAATTTCACCCTTGAGTTCCTTCAGAACTCTTGGGTGGATGCCATCAGTTCCAGTGATTTTTTTACACCTCGAGTGTCATTCTAGGACATCCTGTCCATTCACCACAACTTGTTTCCAGGCTTTCGACTTCTCTGTTTTCAAATACAATTGGGGGGTGGGGATTTTCCTCTTCGTCTCCATGGTAACAGCAAGTGCAAAGATTTTACCTCTATTTTTTCAACAACTTTTTGCTCATCTTGAAGTGGTCATGAGTGAGTCCCACTGATCTAATTGTTGGTCTCATTTTCTTCCTGCCATTGGTATATAACAAAAGAAGCCTTTCTGATTGGCATAGAAAGTCCCTGCAAAGTCATTCTCAAATTGTCTCCTGGAGCACTATGCCAACTAACTGTAATAAAGTTCTGGTTCATAACTCAAATGGATTAAAGAGCTTTCACACCCACCAACTCATTTATCCTGCGTTAAAAACTCTGGATGATTAATAAGAAAGGCTAGACAGATATCATTTTACAAACAAAGAAACTGAGGTTCAGAGTGGTCAAGAGATTTAAATTTCACTTAACAAGTTAGTGACTGAGCTGAGGCTGAAACTAGCCTTTAGATTTACAATCCAGTGGTTTTTCTCTTTGCTACACCTTTATTCAATTGAACTACACCAACTTATCCTGACCAATCATATGCTCAATGAACAGTTATTAGGACAACTGGAAAGAACTAACTGACGTCAAAATGGTTGATTCCGTGGCCGCATGCAGCTATGGCCTCATGTAACAAAAATGCACTCTGCAAGGAAATATTCTCCAAGGAAAGCCTGAGAGAATGCACTCGGAGCCCCGCCCCACAGAGGGCGGCCTGGGATTATGCTGGAGCGTGAACGTCATGTCGTAAACTTATATACACAGCAGTGTGCACTTCAAGCTGGAAGGTCCTTGCTGGATGTTATCCTGAGACTAATTGAGTTCTCACTGTAAGACCCTCCAGTGGAATCCATATTGAAGTAAATGTGGACCTCTAGCAATTAATACATCACCAAACAGGGGCGGGGGGACGACTTTGAGTCAGTAGCAACCACAATTCCCACAGGGAATGATGAGGAAGCTGAGTAGTTGGAAGGATGAAATATTGGTATTTCATCTCCAGGATCACATTTTGTGTGCAACCGCAGCTCCAGACCTGAAAGACTGGCCGTCTCAGATTTGCCCATAAACATAGAGAAATCTGTCTCTAATGTAATCTGACATCGTCCCTACTCTCTGATTAACCACTTCTGGGTAGGCCTCAAAGAAGTGTGTGCCAAATGGTGCCCTGTGGATTTCAGCGCCTGCCAACTTCGTTCTTCCTTCTACCTACTCTTTTCCCAAATATTATTTTGCCAGTTAAGATGATCTGCCTGAACAGAAGAGTATATTTTATCATCTTTGATACAAAACATATGTGTGTGGGGGGGGCTTCACAAATAACATTTGCCGTCTTTTTACCACCCCCAATCAAGAAGATAACAAAATAATTTGCTATGTTTAATTTCTTTGGTACAAAGATCAGCCTGATACTATTTTGGATGTGCCAGTTACTCAATAATTCAGTATTTTAAAAATTTTAAATGTATCACCTTGGAGGGTGTGCTATAGTTCCAAATTTGAAATCCAAATTTGAAAGTTTAATTTGTGCTTTTTTTCCTAAATAATTTCAATTTGCCTCATTATAAGCTCTCTAAGATTTTATTTTATTTTTAAAAATTTTTCTAACATGACATGGCTGAATGTGGGCTAAATATTCTTTGGTGTCTGGCTGATTTGTCACCCATATTAAGAGTATTTGCTAATGAAAGGAGCGTTGGTATGGGGCTGCATAAGGATTCCCTTGGTCTGCTCATATACTTGGAATAATTCATTAGCTGACACTTTGGGCTGTGAATTTAGCTGGTAAATCCCAGATCACCCCAACTTGTGTGAAGAGGGTGTTTGGGTTCCTGTGCAAGAACTTCAGGAAGATGAATTACAGCCCTCTTTCCCACAGTTACCCTTACCTAAGGGAGCTTGTTAATAAAGAGCTCTTCGGACCCTTTCTTTTGTACAGGCACTACATGAATATTTATGGAATATTCCATCTGTAAACAGCATTAAAATATAAACAGAGCATACCAAGAAACAGGAGGGCCATTTTCACCTAATATGTAATGCTTCTGTCAAAATGCTGGGGTTCCAGGGCAGGAGATCACACGGGCTTGGTAGGGCTTTTGGTGTTCCTGTTAACCAAGTCTTCTGGGTGATGGAATGATAGAAGCACAGCTACACAAACAAGTACCTGCTACTTGTAGTTACTGAGACAGGTCAGATGAAATTGCTGTTTTTGTAGATTAAAAAGCAATCAAATATCAGAATTTTTATATGGCCCAACTGAATTAGTGCTGCCCCCGAGTTTCTGGCCCCTCTCCTTTTGGGCACAGAGGGAGGTTGGGAACATGGCATGAGAGCCCCAACTAGCAAGCTGAGCGGGAGAGGGAGGATTTAGATGAAACCTTCAGAGACCAGCTTCTGCAGGCTTCCTAGAGAGCTCTGCTTCTCTTTAGGCAGTGGAATGGAGGACACAGGGGGTGAGAATCTGTACATCCCACTAGCCAGTTGCGGCTGTCCGCTCTTGATTGCAAACTTCTGCTACCAATCACAGACGCATTACCAATTTTCAAAGGGATTAGTATACAATAAAACACACTCAACAAGAAAACCACCCAAAACGCAATGAGTCATTTTTGGATGATTCAGAATGTCCTTTAGGATCCTGTAGTGCCTTAGGGTCAGCATTACAAGCATCAGTTGCTTTGTGGAGAGTGTGCAAAGAGCTAGTTCACTACAAGTAGTACTTGAGAATGTGCTAGGCAACCTGCTTCTGTATTATTATTAAAACAACAGCAACAACAATAAAACTTCTATCCCAGGTCTTCTCAAGATTTCAAGCTCTTGCCTAAAATTTTTCTTCTATTCTTCATAGAAATGGTGCGCTTGTCAGTTTGGGGAAGAACCTATTCTACAGTATGACTGAGTAGGTAAAACTCAGGTTCGTATTTTCCTATAAACCATTTTCAGGGTAGACTGGTCCTTCTCTTTCATCATTTAGGTGTGCTTTTAGTTAAATTCAAATCATTATGTGAGAAGGTTGGTGTGACAAACCTGATAAAATTATTATTATTATTATTATTATTATTATTATTAAGAGAGAAGGACATTGAGAGAGAGAGAATCAATTTTTATTGAGTTTTTCACATGGCTTTTGTTGCTCTGACACTTAGTTGTGTACGTGGGTGCTGGGGTTTGAACCTGTGTACTTATGCATGCCAGGCAAGCACCGTAACCGCCGAGCCACCACTCCAGCCTCATAAAATTATTTTTAAAAAAAATCTGCACAGTGGCACCCCTGTGCTTTATTCTGTTCCTCCTGAGAACCTGGAGACTGAGTCGATGGTGCTCCAGCCAACCAGAGGTACAGCTTCTCTCTCCTTCTTTGCACACCACTGCAGGTGGCAATAAAGAGAAACCTCCCCGCCAAAACCCCCTGGCCCTTGGAAATCAAGTTCTTGAATAGTGTTGAAATGAATTATTAAAAAACACTGCAAGTGGTAACCATCCGTCTTCTCATAGGCACAAGCCTGCTGACAGAGGACTGATGTAGGGACAATCAAATAAGTATCAGATTCAAATTTCAATTCTTTTGTAGATAAATAAGTACAACTTAAAGTAAAAACTAAACAAGCAATAAACATCTGTAGGAAATGTATCTTAAAAATCCCAGGTGATTATAGCATAAGGAGGGAAAAAATGTACAAATGAGGTTTTGTCAATTCTGTTTTTGAAAAGCAAAGTCCTAACAGAAACAAAACATCAAACAAAAACAATTGGCTTTATGCATCTTTATTTTCTGTGGCCATGCTTCCTCTTGACTTTCAACATAGAATGGAATTCTTAGGTGTGCTTTGTGAGATTTTCCAAAAGCACAGCCATACTAAAGGAGGGGATTCCAGGCAATCTTCAGTCCCTGGGAGGCTCAACTCTGGCCAGGATTTATTAAAAATTTCCTATTCTTCTTAATCTAAATTTTAATGGTGGTAAACCCAAACCATCCAGACACGAAGGTTACGGCATCAGGCTTGAGTAACTGAAGACAGATGTGCTGGCAGTCTTGGGCTTTCCCCGATCTGAGAAGAAAAGCCACCACAAAATCAAAGAAAGGGGGGCATATAACTGTCCCTCAGGCAGATCGTGTGTATTTAAAGACATGCAACATACACAGCGAAGGAGCATCTTCAGCATTGCTTGCACACATGTTGACTCCCATTATTATCAGGTGAATCTACACACGGTCTTAAGAATGTCATGTTATTCGGAGCGATTGTGACTGTGTAGCTACATTTTGTTACATCTACAAGTTTAATAGCATCTAACTGCTAACCTGAATTTATGTCTCCAGGAGGGACACTGTGGGTATTTTGCAAACGGCGGCTGCTTCTCCTCTTTCTCTGTTAGACATGGTCTAATGGGTTTAGAAAATGACATTCAAGATGCTGCTTTGCCAATTAGAACTTCCACTACCTGATTCTTGAGGACATAAGCATGCCTAATTGTGCGCTCAGACATTTTATTAAGTTGTTTTGAGTGCTGAAATTCGCTTAGCCTTAACATAGACCCATTTTCATAAAAAAAAAAAGTTTGCAGTGAAAAAAAGAATGGGGGTGGGGAGAAGGCACTTAATTCTTAATTGGAAGTCTTATTCATTTCCACAACGAAAATTTTACCAACCCACAATGCAAAGGCCGACTGCAGGTGCTGAAAACCGCGTTAGGAAAATTACAGAGCTATTTTCCCAAAACTTAGTTGTCAATCCTATAAATGCTTTTCTGAGTAGCCAAGAGGGAAAGAGAAAGATGGCAAGCACTGTCTTGCCAGGGGCAGGACTTCCTGTCAGGTTACTTTTGATAGGAAGAGCTGAACAACATGACTTAGATGATTCCACTGTCCTGGAAGCATGGGCCTTGGTTTAACTGGTCCTTGGGCAAATTCAGTGTCTCCTACCAGGGAGATTATTTCATACAGGTGCATGACTCCCTTAGTATTAAACTCCTTCACCTTAACTTCCTTTAGAAAGTTTCCTTTTTCTAAGTTTCGGGGGTTACACAGCATGTTAAAGTCTTGACGAGATTTAAGGCAGAAGAGAGACAGATAACACTACTGTCAACCCTCCAAGAGAACCCAATCATTAGTCAACCCCAACTGTCACCAGTCATATGAGTCCCCATGTGGGACCCAGGCTGAACACAGCCTTGCCTCCAGAAGCATGCGTGGGAAACCATGCTGTAGGATAGCTCCCCAATTCTGCGGCTCACTTTCAAAGATGTTTTCCATAAACTACTCTGACTTGCCATTCCCAAGCTTTGCAAGTTCCCATTGTGCCTGCCCTTGTGATTGGAGAGCAGCCACAAGCGTCCTCGCCCTCTGGAGGCTTTTATTTTCTGCTTCCTCCCTCCTCACTGCAGTGCCAATCACGGCTCTCCCCCTGCCACCCCCTTCCCAAAGGCTCTCTGAGGCTGCTCCCTTTGTGATTGGCATCTCATTAATGAAGAAGGGCTGGTGTCTCTCTCATTACAGTTGCGGTGAGTGAGAGGACCTCAGAACTAATTTACTTGCTCTCACTAGGGAAGACACTTGTCTCCATCAAGAATTTAACTTTCCTGCTGCCTGTGGCAATAAAAGAACCCGTTTTGTTTTAACATTAATAAGGTGAGAGAATAGAGAATTTCCAAAAGAAATTAAGAGAGGCAAGAGGGTAGGTGTTGGCCTGTGGAAGTTTCTCTCAAGCAGGTCTGATGGTGGAGTTTAGTAAGAGACCTTTGATTTAGCCTTAAAAAAAATAAAATAAAAAGCCTGGCAGGCAAGTGAGAAAGCAACCGTGCAGAGTCTGGGATGGTTGGCGGGAGCTACAGGTTCTAGTCCTGTGTCCCAGGTCCCTGAGTGACCTTGGGCAAGTCACTGATCTTGTCTGGTTCTCAGTTTCATTATTAGTAAAATAAGAGGATTGAATAAAATGGTCTCTTAGGGTTCTCCCAACTCTAAATTTTTAATATTTTATAAATGGGATTCTAGACTATTTAAAAAAAAATTTCCCCCTGTTTGGAGTGAGTTTTTATCTCTGGCCACAAATTAGAAATTCCTCCAGAATTAAAGAGCATGGAATGGAAATCATTTGGCTTCTCCAGCTGAAAAGGTCAACTAGATTCAGAAATGTACTCCAAGCCTGTACCGTCTTCGTGGAAACCTAATTAGAGATCATCCTTCATTGGCTAAAAGGGATCAAACTTATCCAAGCTTTCATCTGGATATGTATTTTTAAAAAATTACTCTGAGTTACTAATTCATTTATCTTTCTACTTACAGGAAATTCCACTCATTGATAAAGCTCTGCTCTGACACTCCTGCCCGCATAAAATACCTTCCTTTCCATCCACATTACTTTATGATTGCGTCCCTTTATCACATTGTGCTTAAAATGCCTTGTCATTTAAGAAGCCATAAAAAAGGACATCTTAAAAAATGTGTTCATCATTTAGCTGGAGATGACTTTTGTGGCTGGAACCAGAAATGTGCCTCTCAGTGGCATGCGTCAAAAAAAGAGGCCAGCTAGGGACTGTCACCACAAAACGTAGCATCATGTATTGCCTTGATAGGAGCTGAGCTGGAATGTCGGTGACAAGTTTACACGTGGGTAGCAGAGCAATGGGAATCAGAAATTCCCAAATCAGGGATGAGGAGGACTTAACTTTGGGGGAGGGAATCCTAAGCTCATTTCTAATTCTTTCCTCTCTCTTTACTAACATATAGGCTATTTGCAAAAGGGAAGGATTTTGGCCCAGACCGAAGTTTGCCTTCTCATCTTTTATGTTTATTAGCCGAATTGCACTCTTTGCTCTCTAGATCCCACACAAATCAAATGGAAATAGGTCTGGGAGTCCTTGAGATCAGTGAAGAATTCTGGTCCCATTGCCACTCACCAAAATGATTATACCTACTTCTATCTGTTCCTAAGTATCGCCTTAGGGCCCTGACAGCCTTTTCTCCTCCTCACAGTTTTTGAATGAAATTAAAGCTAATCCTCCCTGGTTTGGCTAGGTGTTGTGTAAGATTCCCACACCCCACAATCAACGGAGTGTTAGAAGAGATAGCCAAGTCGCCACACCTCCCAAATTCGGAAGACCAGAGTGTTTTCTGCCTTGTATGCGGCAGCTTTGAAACCCTGAGTCACAGCACCTCCCTTCTGCAAATCCTTCCCTTCTCACCACCGGTTCCTTGGCACCTCCTTTTAAAACAATGAGAGGAGAAGGGTGAACAAGACCTCTGTGGTCCTGAGAGTCACACTGAAGATGGTCACATTTCCACCCCATGATGCACCAGATGCAGTGCAGCCCAACTCCATTCTCCCTTGCATGTCTCCAAACATTTAGAGTATTGTAAACCCCCTAATACTGATATTTTACTTAACAAGTAACAAGCAGTAGCAGTAGGAAAAAAAAAAAAAAGGAAAATCAAAGAGAAGAAAGCCAGAAACTGGGGACCAGTTTTCAGGTCATCCTTTCCTTCTTAAAAGAAGGAATTTGCCTGCAGTGTCTGTAATTTGGAAGGTTTTAATGAATGGCTTCTAAATTATTTATTACTCATAGAAAGCTGTAAACATCCCTCCCTAAACCATTATGAAATAATCTGGGCAGGAATCAAGTGGTTCAAACATTTGGCACTTTTTACTGGACTGTTGTTGAAAATAGTTCTGATCTGTGACTGTAACTTCTCTCCTTCCTTGTTAGAGGACTGTGTATGAGCTCCACGCCTGTGTGTGTGTGTGTTAGCCTCTTGAGACGGTCAAAAGGCATCTTAGCTCTTTGTAATTTGTTCTTTTGCAGACTTTCAGCTTAATAAGAGATTCCAAAATTAGTTAAAAAAATAAAATAAAGGAAATTTAAAAAGGCATCAGCAGAATATACAAACTGGATATTCAAGCAGAAGTGTTTGAAATGCCTCAGCCTCGATTCAAAGAGCTTCCTGCTGTCAGGCCCAAACACCCAGACAGGTAGACTGCTGTGAAATATGTAGGCGATGCCTGCTGCCTGATTTTCAGATGGCGAAGAGGCATTTGAAAGCATCAAAGTTCCCTGTATAGATGTGTGTACATTAATCCCTGCCTCTGTGATCTCTGCACTCGCCTATTGTAACTTGCTGTTTAATAGATTGCCAAACTTTGCCCTTCACAGACTGCACATTTTTTTTTTCCCTAAGGATCTGCTTCTCTCCCAGGAGCTCCTTGCTGGGGCCGAGTTTGAAAAGTTTTCATTCCTGGGCTTGTGCTAAGGCATCGGGTCACTCTTTGAATTCTGCACTTTTGAACACCGCACTTGTTGGCTCGCTTTTCCTCACCCCTGGTTCAACGTCCGTATGTGGCTAAAGTCAGTGCCCTCCAACCACGAGCCTCTGCCAGGAGCCAGCCCTGATACGAATCATTAGCAACCACAGCCCTTGCCTTGTGAGAGCCTGTAATGCGGTGGGAGAGAAGAGGGAGATCAAAGGCCGTCAACTGGCAGCCCACAGGTCGTGGATGGCCCACAGACATGGACTGTTTGGCCTGCACTGTTTTAAATTCCGATTAGTGGCCAATGCAGAAAAGATGAGGAATCTTACTTAGAAATGTGTACTTTGAGCTTCTCCTGAAAAATTGGAAGGTTTGGCTGTGCAGGGCTTCCTGCCTGCTCAGGGCCTTTTTCAAATGGGTACATTTCTCAACTAAGGCTCCGTGATAGCTACTGTTAAACCTCTTCGACTTGACTCTCTTGATAAGTCTCTATGGGACCTGCTGGGCCACTGGGCTTTTGAGATTGGGTTCTATGATAAGGATACACAGAAAGGCAAATAATAACACCTGGCAAATCTGAGGGTACTTTGCAGGTACTTTGTCTCCATCATCTCATTTGATTTCTAACTACAAGGCTGGGATTATAATACTCATTTTGCACATGAAGAAACTGAGTATCTGGATTTAAGTACCCTGTCCTATTTCACTCCAGTGAGACATGGGAAGAGCTGGGCTTTGGAAATAGAACCACTGGCTGTGAAGCATCCCTCTTTCCAACCAGCAATGCAAGGAAGCCCCCTGGGAAGAGCAGGGCACACACCCTGGAACCCTCTTCTATACTCACTCACCTCTGCTCTGGTCTAGACACAAGGAACCTTGTTCCTCAGACATTCTAGGTCTTTCCACCACTCCCTGTGTTGGCATATTCTGTTCCCCCTGACTTGAGGGCTTTCTCCTCATTTTCTCTTCAGTTCCTGGAAATTCCTTGGCTTGCAAGATTAGCTTAACTGTCATTTACTCTGGCAGACCTTCGTGACCCCTGAGTCAGATACTCTGACCTTGGAGTGCCCACAGCCCCCATTCTTACTCAAGAGTGGCATGCATGGTGAAAGGTTTACATACAGGTCTCCTGCACCACCCCATCAGTTGTCAGTTCCTTGAGGGTGAGGCTGCGTCCCACTCATCACGCTGTCCTCCAGGCCCAGCAGTGTGGGTGCCTAATGTGTTGGAAGTACTCAGTGCCGGGTAGAGGACTCAGAACCGTACACTATCAAGTTCTACTTGGGGGAGTGAAATTGAAATGCAGGGTCACCAGTAAATTCCATCATGTTTTAATCTGCTTTCTCAGACCTTGCACTCTACCCTCCTTTACCCTCCAAACTTTGCCTAATAAGAACTTACCACTCCTCTATTGCCAGCTGACAACACAATCACTACTTTGAGCACCCATATAAAGTGCATCAGGTGACTTCAGATTTGAAGGACCTCAGCAACTTGCTGGGTATGGAACAGATAATGGGAAACAGGCACATGTGCACTACTGTAAGGCTAACCAGTAAATGCACAATCCCCCCAAGAGCACCCAGACCTTCCTGAAAGGAAGGGAAGGTTGACCATGGGTGAGCTGTGGGATGAGGGAAATAGATAACCCTCCAAATCCTTGTCTGGGCCCCAACCAAACTTTCAATTTTTATTTTCCATTCCCATTCTATTTTTGAAAGTGTAAAATAATTGCCTCTACAGCTAACTACTAAAGGCTTCATTTAAAAAAAATTAATATGGAGCACCATCAGCGTAGAAAAAAGCTAACCAGAGGCCAAAGCTTAGAATCTGTCTCATGACTGAATCTTAAATGGTAAAACCAAGAGCAGATGCACTGACAGTGAAGGCTGGCCTGATAAAATGGATTTTTATTCTTTTTAATGAACTCATCCTGAGCACACAATGAGAAAGGACTGACCAGGTGGGAGGGAGGAGCCAACTTCGGCAATGAATTAATAAAGGTGAGAACGGAGTCTCCTCACAAAATGATTATTTCAAAAGAGGACCCAGAGTAGAGGCTGCGGGACACGTAAGGGAATTTCAGTTGGCACGTTTTCATTTCTCATCTCTAACAAATTTTCACTGAATGCACTCTGCCCGAGTGATTATTTCTAAAATGCAAACAGCAAAGAAAGCCTACGTAACCTTGGTCAACGGACTCGGGCAACGATGCCCTATTTAAGATGGGTGCACGGTAGAGATTATGTTTTTGAATTGTTTTTCCTGCTGAATTATTTTTCTCTGTTCAGAGACCAATGAAAAGCTACCCTTCTCCAGAGTCACAGGTTCTTAACTTTTAGCCCTGGGAAGGAAAACACAAAGGAAAATTAGCGGCCATGATAAATATTTAAGAAAAATGCTCTTTAATTGAGTTAGAAAGAAAGCCAATGTGCCAACTACTATTTGAGAGAAATGTCTTGATAAGCCTCCTGCAAACACGATGTGAAGCAGAAAGTCTGTTTGCTATTTTGTCTCATCAGTATTCACCAGGGTTAGGCACTCTTATGTGTTGGAGGGTGTGTCAACCAGTAGTAATACTTTGACGAAATTGCAAAAAACAAAAAACAACCCCCCCCACAAAACCCACCCATTTGGTTGAAGCTTCTGAGCTGACATCTGCCCCCATAAGCCAAGGTAATCACAGAGCTGCTGTACAAATCTAGTGAGGGTTTAGGGGCTACTCTTGGACTAATAAAACACATCATTGAATGTTCTAATCACCAGGTAACCAAAGATTGCTGAGTTCTCAGTGGATCATTTGCTCTGGTCTTGACAGAAAAGCCTAGAAAGTCAGACACTGATGCCACAAATGCTTGTGCTCTGGGTTTGCCTCTCTGGTGTCCACTTGGAATCACCTGGAAAATTTAGTGGGAAGTGGTTTATGTAAAACTCAGTCAGTCCACCCTCTGTGCTCCAGGACCTTCTCTGAGCAGGTGGGGCCTCTCTGCTTTCCCTTTAACGATTGTCACCCACTGTCCTCTAATTTCCTCCACCCCTGTTTCCGACCCCTTGCATTTTTCCCGCTTCTTTCATTTTTTCCTGTGTATGCTGACTCCCTCGTTCCTCTTCTACTAAATTATGCTCTATTATTTCCGCAGCCTGAAGAACTCACAGCTGAAGCATTATTTCTAACCTGATTTTGTATTCCTAGCATGTGCTATAACCTGTTTTGAGTTTTATTTGCAGCCAAGTTGCTGACACAGCTCCAATTTTGTTTTCATATTTTGATTGGGTAGGAGTGTTCATTACTATGGGTACCAGGCTAGGGAAGAAAAGTCATTTTAAAAAGGCACAATTTACACCTTCGTTAAAGGCCTTTTTGTTTCCAAATGCTGCCCATTTAAATTCTAAAAAACTACAAAGGTTCACTGTTATTTTTCTTTTGTAGAGGTCCAAAATAAGTGTGCTGTTAGCCTTTTTATGTCCTGCCTATGATGTCTGATCCCCCTTTGTGTCTCTTGACTGACCAGCACACACAGGCAGGTGTCAAAAGCCTGGAAGTTAGGGGATTGTAAGAATTGCTCTCAAAGACCGATTCAGCACTGCACTAATCAGCCTTCCCAGGGACAACTGCTTCATTTGTGACATTGCTGAATTTACGGTTCATGTTAAGCTCCTATCCTGTAACCAGGTAATTCGTGCATTTCAGATACAGCGAATCCCAGAGATAGGGCATGGGATTTTCACAGTGCTTTCCTATAAAGGGAAGCAGAGGACAAGTGAGGTCTCAAAGTTCTTGATTCTCAGGCTCCTTTCGGGAAGAGATTTATCTTTATTGCACTGCTCTACCCTGAAACCTCCAAAAGCACCACAGTTAGGGTTGCCATATAAACAAAGAAAGTCCAGTACATTTGAATTTCAGATAAATATTTGTATATCTCATGAAGTATTTAATATGTACTTACATCAAAGATTACTTTCTTTACTCAGAATTCAGTTCTAATTGTGCATCCTGTAAATTTCTATTTTCAGGATCTGACTATCCTGTGCACAATGAAAATGAGGCAGGTTTTAACATGAGGCAGGACTTCTGGGTCTTCTATACACTGAGTCCTGACTAATGCTTTTTTTTTTTTCCTTATGGTACTGGGGGTTGAACTCAGGGACACTCTACCACTGAGCTGCATTCCCAGACCTTTCTGTTTTTTCGAGTCAGGGTCCCACTAAATTGCTGAGGCTGGCCTTGAACTTGTGTCCTCCTGCCTCAGCCTCCCAAGATGATGGAATTACAGATGTGCATCACTGTGCCTGGCTCCAACCTTTTCTTTATGCCCTGTTTTCTACTGTGCATGTCCTTCCACCTCCCACCGCCACACACACACTGTGTGTAGGCTCTTCTCCCATCTGGAATGCCTGCTTGCCTTCTTTCTCCCTGGATCACTCAAGACTGCCTCTTCAGGGAAGCCTTCCCTGGACCCCCAGCCAAATGTACTGTGTTGCTCCTTTAAGGTCAGAGGTTTCCTTCTTTCTGGAGCATTCTTTGGCATCTCTCATATCCTGGGAGCTTTGGTTCTCATTTCCTCTGAATACTGTCCCGGGAGGACGCAAGTCTTACACCTTGCCTTACACTCGCCCCTGTGACGCACAGAATTCAGTATGAAGCCTTTCACACGGTTTATGCTCACAAGATTCCTACTGAACTAAGGGACTATTGTCATTGAGCTGCTCCTTTCTTTCTTTCTTTGTAAAGAGAGAGAGAGAGTCAGTTTTATTTAGTTTTTCATCTGGTCTTTGTTTCTCTAATACTTAGTTGTGTATATGGTGCAGGGGTTTGAACCCTGGTCCTTGCTCTTGCCAGGCAAGTGCTCTAACTACTGAGCCACTGCTCCAGCCTGAGCTGCTCCTTTCTGCAGCAGCAGCTTTCTGGCACTTGCTCTCTTACACCAAGGGAAGGTTTGATGCCTCCTCCACCATGTGAGCACAGAGTCACACATCTGATTAGAAGTTTGGGAGCCAGGTTCATTCTGGTCATAGGAGGGCAAGCATTTGATATAAAGGTCAGCTGCCCCATCTTGGGGAGGGGCCCACTTATCTCTAAGGGTCACGAGGACACAGGTGATCTCGGAAAAACACAGACAGCACATGGCTGAAGTGCACTAGTGATGAGGACAAAGATACGAAGAAGTTTCTCTGTCACGTATGCTGCTGAGGATTTCAGGGCCAATGTCAGCAGCAACCCTTCCAACCATGGTTCACAAGGTGGGACTTAAAAAATGACACATGGAAGACAAAAGCAGCAGCAGAGCAGGTGGCCCTTGCTAACCCTGGGTACTATGTTCTGGCCACTGGGAATTTACTCTTAAAAACTATAGTGCATGATGGCCTGCATTTTAGAACTATGCAGAAAGGAACTTTCTAGAAAGAAAACAACAGTAAGGATGCACATCGATCCCTCCAGTGTGTTCTCCAGGGCTGCTTCATTATTGTGGGAGCATCTTTACGTATTTTGGGTGTCCCCTTTTATAACACCTGTTTCATGGAAATACATCTTTTCTTCCAGACTGAGGATGCTAACTTGATCTGAAGAAAGGTTTCAACTTTCTTTGAAAATAGTTTAACATTTTTTTCATTTCTCTTATATTTTGCCTTTTCACAGTCGGGTCCCTCCCTGTGTGAGTGGTTGTCTCAGGAAGCAAGGCTTTCGGAGCTGGCCAGGGAGGCACGAGGTCTGCTGAACGTCGCCTTGGGAACTTGTTTTTCCTTGTTGCTCTTGGTGCACTGCAGTAAAGATGGAGTGTCTGGGGGTCCATTTACCTGTGTCTTAACAGGGTATGCCATACCTGGAGTCCATCCTTCTGACCCTGCCCAACACTCCTGCCAAACCCCATGTTACTGCTGGGTCTGCAGCCCATCCACGCTCCGTGATTCCTCCTCCTCCTCACACCCACATTCCAGGCTCAATTAGAGGAATCCCAGTCTCATATCCACACTACAGCAGCACATTAAAATGTCCCCGATTAAGCCCTGGATTAGCATGTGCCTGGACTTTATCTTAATTGCCGATTAAGATTAATCCCCTTAGGGAGTTTTCAAGGGCTGCTTTATTACCATGAGGTGAATCATTACATATTTTGGATGGCAAGTTCCATTTAGCTTCCTTTGACTAAAATGGAAGACCCAGACTCTCTGGCCTCCTAGGAAAGGTCTCTTTATTGCTCTCTGACAACATCTCTTGACAATTCATTTGCACCTGAAGGTTGGGGGTGAGATGGATGAAAACTTGATCCATCCTGACAAGTCTGTAGAAGCTGGTACACAGGCTTTCCTGCATACTTTGGGCTTTAAATATTTGTGGTGAACTTTGACCTGAAAATGACATTCCTATCCTTGCAGGACTGTCTTGATTACACATAGTGACTTATTTAAATCATTTTTTCCTCTCTCCTTTCCTCTCTCCCCACCTCCCCTTTATGGATATACATAATTTGTTTTCTAAACCATTTGATCCTTTAGCCTTCAGTACTTCAGGGCATGTTTCCTAAGAATGGAACATTCTCTTACGTAACACAGTTGTCAATTTCATTAATTTATATTGATGTAATACCTTTACTCTACCAATAGTGATTTACTTTGGAATCCATTTCGCTAACGAATACCCCGGATACCTACTAAGTTATAGCTACAAAAGGTGTGGAAATAGAAAGCAAGGGAACTCTCCATCTCAGACAGAGACATAAGACACAGAAAGGAGAAATAAGTTGGTGAAAGTCACACAGTGGCAGCAGAGTCCGGACTCAGCAATTCAGGGCCAGCTTCTAGCTGTTGCGTTGATAAGTACATGAAAACTGAAGGAAGGTCAGGCTGTCATCAGCTCTGGAAACCTCCAGAGTCATCTGCCCAGCTGGACTCAACACTACGTTCCCCAGGTATGGAGGCTTCCCAAATACGGAGGCCCACAGCCATGAATTTTTAGGAGTGTGCTCAGGGTTGTATGTGGTGCATAAGAACTGATGACAGCGGCACCCACTTTGTTGAAATCTATCTTTCCTGCCAGACCAAACATTCTAATCACTTATGAAATACGTGTGGCCATGTGGGGTGGCATAAACCAGGAGCATTCAGGAACAGTGTGAAGCTCATTAAGGTGGGACATATCTGAGGGCCCTATTATAACAGAATGTGCCTTTGGTCTGACACAGAGTCCAGGGGCTAGCTGACACCCAGGGCCACAGTTTCTGCAGACCTCTGCTTATATGCAGGGAACCTACCCAGGCTGTTGCTCTGGATTGATTGACTTGTGTCAGAGTATATGGGTCAGATGAGACTGTGGAGTACTCAATGCAAGGCAGATGTTCACACTGAACCACCCCTTCTGGTGACATCTCCGTCTGTGCTAACCGGTTGCCATCACCAGCAATGGTTTCATGCTGAAGCCGTTCACATTCAATAGAGGCTTGTGTTCGGATCGCAGGTGAACTTCCTTCCTAGGGACCCTTCTTCACATGGCCGTGGGCATCCCTGCTTCCTCAGCATACAGAAAGCCGCACTCTCCTCTCCCTCCCCTGCTTACCGCCCTGCCTTACTAAGCCACCAGACTTAGTAGCACACAGGAGTCTCAACAGATGATCCACATCTGGGTCACTCAAACTCCTCACTCTTCATCTTCCTTTACGCTAAACAATCAAGACACACCACAGTTGTTGCTTCTGACTGGCCAGAAGTCACTTGCTGGTCTCTTTCTAAGTGTTCCCGTCTGCCTCCTCCCACGGCAGTCTCATTTTCATCCTAAAGCAGAGCATAAGAATTGAGGACGAAAGCTTTCTCTTTGTTTGAACCCACATGATAACCATGTTCCTTAGATTCTATTACAAAACAACCATGGGCCTTAACTGGAAACTTGAAGATTTAGGGTAATTATAGTATCAATTCATGATTACTCAACACATTTCCTCCACTTCCTTTGTGACTGATATTTTGAGTCTATTACTGTAAGATTCTCTGAAGAAAGTACGTTATCCTGAAACAACAGTGAGCCCCGAGACACCCCACACCTCTAGGTTTCTCACCTACGAATCCCACGGCTGCCCTGATACCTTTTACTCTCTTTTACTCTCTTCTTGCTGCATTCAGTTCTTCCCTCTTAAGTTCCAAACACTCGGGTTGGGTTTCCTGGATTTGCCTTCAGCATGAACAGAAACATCGCTCCAAACGGATGGGATTTCCACATTATTCTGGTCCAAGCTGCAAATGATTAGCTTCCCTGCCGAGCCCCGATGGCAGTATAGCTCGGCTTTAACTTGATGGGACTCACTTTGTTAATAGAATTCTCTCTTCAGTTGTTTGACTATGTTAATGTTGCTGGAAGGAAAAAACGGATTTTCCTGTATGTAAGCCATTTTCAAATTTGCATGGGGGTTCTCCTGAACAGATCTGCCGTTTTCTTCCTATGGAGACAAGTCAATCAAACTAATATCTGGCTAGGCACTCTGCCAGTTGTACTTAAATTTAGTTCTGATAAAAATCCTTGGCTATTACCAGTCTAAGCTTTAAGACCTTTCCCCCTTCTTTCTCTCTTTGCTAGTTTCTGCTCCTTTATTACCCACTACTCAAGGTGCGCGCGCGCACACACACACACACACACTTCATTTATGCCTACCTTGGAATGCATCTGAGCCAACATATTCCCTGGGGGGAACAATGGTCTCTTTTCCTATTAATGAACAGTATGTTGTTGCAGATTCATGGAGGGCTTAATTTAATAAACATGGAAAGATGAATATGCTTATGGGACATCAAACCTCTTTAGGTTTAAAATTACTGACATAGAAGAATTGTCTTGCGAAGCACCCCATCCGTTCACAGCTGGGTCATTATAGAATACAATGAGGTAGGGGGAAAGGGTACATCAGGCTTCGACTCCTTCAACACTTTGACTCTATCTCCCCCATCCCCATGTGACCAAGGAGGCCTCAGAGCTGCAGACATCGGCAATCCCTGTGTGTAAACTAGTTTAACTTCAATTTCTGTGGCTTAGTCCTTATCGGTAATTTGATGGGAGCCTGAAACTTTGTTGAAGGGGAAGGTATTTTGCTGGCTTCGTTAGAATTGAGTTTAGATAGCACCCAGGATGCCGTGATCACCCACCAGTCTGAGGTGAAGGGACTCATGACCCGTTTGCAGGAGCAAGCTTCTCCCTCACCTCCTCTTCCCCTTCCTCCCAGGCCACTCTCATTGAACACATTTCAGACTGAATCCTCTATGTTTCTGCCTCACTTTCCCTACTCTTGTGGGAAAAAGAAAGCCCATGATGAAGCCTAAGAATTATACGGGTAAATTAGATGGTCCACTTTGCAGTCTGGATTAATAGGGACCAGTTGCAAGGCGTCTCCTTCGTTGACCACGCCCCAGGCTGACACTACCCCTCCCTGTCCTGAACCTATGGTAAGCATGGCTAATCAACCACAGAACTCTTTCCCATTGCCACCAAGCACAGCCCCTAAGTCTTTCTTACCACAGTGCTGTAAGCAGTCATTACCTATCCAACAGAGCTGACTCCTATTCACATTGCCGGGTTAAAGCACTGAATAACTTAGACAGTTTGGGTTTCAAGTCCAGATCTACCCCTTAAAACCAGTGTGACTTTGGCCAAGTTGTTCTGTGCCTTGATTTTACTACCTATAAACTAAACATAAAAAGACTATTTCTCTTATGTTTGTTTTGAGTATTAAATGAGTCAATATTATGAAAACTTCTGAGAACAGCATGTGACCCATATCAAAAGGGATATGCATGTTTGCTATTGTGATTTTTAAGTGCAAATGTCAGCCAGGAAGAATGTGTTACAGTGTATGGTCATTCCATTTCACCTTGGATTAGTCTGTTAGGCAGTGTCCTAGCAGGGTCTTCAGGAGAGGAGGGAAAAGGGCAACTTTGTGGGGGCATTTGGAGATGCCAACGCATCTGCTGGGGAGTGAAGGGCTGGGAAGTCAGTGAGTGCCTGCAGAGGGCTGGGTGCTGGAGGGAGGGTAAGGAAGCAGCGGAGATGTCACCACCAGGCTTCACCGAAGTCCACCTGCTTTTATGCCCCTTTCAGATTGTGTGAATCAAAGTGAGGAGCACAGCGCAATGCAGACCCCCAGCCCAAAGGGGAACTGAGCAGAGACGCGGTGTTCCCTAAATCAGCACCCAGAACTGCTTGGGGGGGGGGTGGATTTATTATAAAGAATCCATGAATTTGCATCTGTACCTGCCACTGTCTACACCCTGCATCACTAACAGTGCAGGTACTGTCCCTGGATGTCTGCAGGCCTGCCCTGACCACTCTATTTAAACCTGCAACCTCCTCTCCTTACCCTGGCCCACTTTTCTATTTTCCCTCAGCACTGATAACCTTATAACAAACTACATAATTAACTTATTTCTTACGTTTATTGCCAATTGTCTGTCTTCTCCCTGAAGGAATATATGCTTCTCCGTCTTAGATATCTGTCTACCTTTGCTGATACGTTTCTAATACCTAGAGCATGCCTACTTAATAGTGGGTGCTGAATAAACATTTACTAAATAAATGAGTCCATGTTGTCAGTCCTTACACAAAGTCCTTGTACTCCAAAACACTGAGGAGTCTTTGTGACATACTAAAAACAAACAACAGCATAAAAACAAAGGAAAAGACTGTGTAGTTCAGTCTTAACTAAGTACTATCTAATTAGTTAAGTGAAGAGCTGAAAACAAAACCCATGACATTAGCTTAGGAAAAAAAAAAAGATACGTAGAAATCACAAAGAGAAGACTAGTGATAGCATAGAAAATTCACTGATTTACCTATAAAGAGACCCTGGTTGAAGCCTCAGCTTGGCACAAACTTGCTGTGTGACCTTTGGCAAATCACCTTGCCTCTCTGAACCTTAGTATCTCCAAAGTTAAGCTTGATTCAATTTAAATATTTAATGAGTACCCACTTTATCACTTCTAGTTCTAAAAGAGCATAACCCTACCTAGTCCCACTTGATCGTAAGATGCTAAAATAGCTACTATCTAAATTTGATCACTTGTGGGAGTGAAATTAAATTTGCATTTCCTGCTCCCCCTCACTGTGGGCTGCAGCCCCTGGGTGGATTACAACTTCATTTAAACATCCTTACTCGGCAGAGCAGGCATTTACCTTAAGAGGCAAAGTAGTGAGTGTCTCCTCATGCAGCAGAGTCCAGGTGCTCTCCTATAATAACCACTGTGGAGAACCGAGCATCAGCTAGCAATCTCACCAGCACAGGGAAGGAGTGAAATGCTGATCATCAAGAAGCGTATTGAACTGCTGAGCAAGGGGTGGGCAACTGCTACTTCACATGGCTTCAAAAGCATCACAATGTAAGTGGGTTACCACCACCTCACAAAAGCACATCTGGAGGATCTCTATGCTCTCTTGCATCCTTGAATATCGAACCCAGAGAAATAAATTTGCTTGCTGTTTAATCCAATAGTCAATATGCACTTCTGTTGTATAGACTCAATTGACTTAAGACTCAAGCCATAGCCTCCAGCAAGAAAAATCTAATGCAACTGTGCAGGCCTGGTTTCAATAAGTATCACAGGTAGTTGTTTCTTCAGTAAGAAACGATTATCCCAAGCCACGTTCAGTGGGAACGGTCAGTGCTCAGAGATCAATGTGGTTAATAATTTTTGATCTGGCTTTGTGAAGAGTTGGGTCCAGGTTTGTTATCTTTACCAGTTACAGTGGTTTCCTAATGAAATTAGGTTATTGTAATGGGCTTTTGCCCCATGCAAATGGACCTGCATTTCTTCCACTGTTCTGTCAGAAGGGTTAAATACCCAGCTCCAAAGAGTCACTGGCCCCTTGAGGTGCCCTCTGCCACACTTTACCTTAGGTTATGCGTCAAACCTAACTTGTGGTGCAGCTCAGTCACCTGACTGCAAACAACCGCAGGAGAAACTAGCAAAGGCACAGGTTAAAACATATCGAGTGTGTTCTAACGCCTTACGCACAAACCCCTCTGTTTGGAATGCTTGGTTTCTTTGGGAACTTAATGAAGGCAGAAGGGTCAGGAACTGAATTTTATGAGACCTGATGGCTCCCTTTAGCCCTTCCCAGCTGGGTGAACTGAACCCAGCTGCTTCCTGTGGGTGATGGCTGCTCCTCTTTTTCTCTTGCTTAGGGATCCCTATTGGCCAAAGGGTGGCCATTTGCATTAATCTTATTACCTTTTACCTCCCCTCTGGGACTTCGACAAACTGTGAGGTTTTCTTTGAGTTTCAGGTTTAGACACACCCAAGAACTCAAAGCAAAAACAATATAGACTTAATAACAACTTCTAGGGAATCCTTTTCAAGTTCAAAGCAGATTGTAAACCTTAATTAATCAATCCTCCCTTCCAACACTGTGTGAGGTATGAATTAATCCCATTTTATAGATGAGAACATTCAGGTGCGGAGCAGGAATGACTCATTTCAAGCCTTGATGGACTGCAGTCAGTGAAGAGATGAGCAATTTAGATTCCTGTGCACAGTGAGGAGAAAGTCATCTCACTTTCCTTGTTCACAAAAATGGATGAAAACCCTATCTCTGGACCAGGAGCTTGAGCCTAGTTGTCTCCCTGGAGCTGTCCACAGTGCCTCTCCCACTTAGCCCATCCACTACTCTGTGCATCCTGGGTTCTCTGGTCTCAGGAGATTGCCATCCTTCAACACAACCCAAATGAAGGCAGATCAGACTCACTGATGAGCCATCAAAACACCCAAACCTGTCCGACACGCGTCCTTCTAGCAGGAATGAATCCGAGTGCAAGCTTGGGTTTTACCAGCTAGCTCTGCCATGGACCTCGTGGGCCATCCAGATGCTCACCATGGCAAACAAAGAGATGAGGCCAACACACATTTTGTAACCTTTCACTATATAACCTATTGGCTAATGGAAGGATTCCACATTTCACATTTCTTTAACAAAAGCCAGCATGTTTTTTGTTTTTGTTTTTTTTTTTTTGCAGCAAACTGTACACAGTTTTTCTCAAAACAGACCTCACAATGGAGCGTCCAACGACCTCCAAATGGTTCTCCCTCCCCACCAGGAATTGCCTTAAACTGATCAGCACTGACATCATTTCCATCAACTAAAACGTCACCGTAACATCATTGAGACCTGGGAGGAATAATCTTTGTGATTCCTATGCACCAACGAGGTTGGCCTCAGTTTGAAGGGTGGTGACACCTGGATTGCAGTCTTTCATCACCAAAAACATTTGCAACATCTTTTCCCAAGCATGTTGCGATTTCCTGCAATTTGTTACACATATCACAAATGGAGAAAGCAGCAATACTTTATTGAACACCCATGCAAAGATATTAGATGGGAAGACAGCGGGGGAGGAGTTTTAGCTGAACCGCAATGAATATGAGAATTTAAACATACATAAAAGGAGAAAACTAATTTTATTGCCACGTGGGGAGTAGAAAAGTCTAACCCAGTGGATCTCAAACCTGGCTCCTTATCAGAACCATCTGCAGAACTTCTGAGGCTTGTTTCTCTTCAGGTAGTTGCTTCTAACAAGCATCATCGTTCAATTAGTAATTTGGTTTTATTTGATGTTGCATGTGAAACTTTTAAAACAAGAACTCTTTCATTCTCATTTTCATTCAAATGGACTCAAACAAGTTGCTTGACGGGTGAACAGGGTGACCTGAAATGGAGAAATTAAAACACCACAGAGCTAAACCCACACTCCTCCATCTGTGATCCACTTTCTTCAGCCTTACTGCATTCACCAAATGTGTTGAGGGTTTATTGTTTGGGGGACTGTGCATGATCCTAGTGGTACTGCTATGGAGTGTAACATAGTCCCTAGGTGCTAGTGTGGCCCAGGCTAGCAAGGAAGGGATAAGAAACAAAAAGTACTGTGATAAAATCAGGTTTTAATTTCCCTTTAACTCTGGGCCATGCAGTTTTTCAAGGGCTTTGTGTTCCATACCTCTTTTTATTCTCACACAATCCTTATTAGGTGGGTTCTGTTATCCTCATTTCACAGATGGGGTCCCTGGGACTTAGAATACCTTAAGTGACTTCTCAAAAGTCACAAAAGCTGTAAGGAGGAAAGCGGAGTCTCTTGAACCCCAGCAGGCCAAGGGTATACCCTGTGCCATTCTGCAGCTTCAGTGCATAGAAGGCCCTTGGGCGGCCTTAAAATGCAGGGTGCTGTTTGGCTGGTTGTGTTGGGATGGAGCAGGGGACTTGAGCACATCCTTTTCAATTGTTAGGTCAGCGCTACTCCACATGAGAGAAAACCCAGCGTGTTTGGTGCCACTTCCCTGTGATCTTGCACACCCCAGCAGCCTGGGCAGCTTGATGGTCCGCAGTGCGTTTGAGGCCACACCCGCCTCCTGGAGCCTGGAGATTCTGTGCCTTGCTAGGACTGAAGTTGGTACCTGAGAGCTTTTTGCTTCAGTTCCAGGACAGGACTCTGCCTGGCCCGCTGCCTAGCGTTTCCGGAGCACGGAGGGGGCCCCAGCAGAGCAGAGCTAAGCGCGAAGTCACCTAGTGATCCTCTAACCGCGCTCCTCCCTGGCAAGCGCCCGCGGGGAGGGAGAAGAGCGCGGCCACAGTTCACTGAGCCCAGCTTGGCCGAGGTGTCAAGTCACAGTTATATAACCCCTGGCTGCGCGCCTCCCTGGGGGAGGGGGCGCAGGAAAGGCGTTGTTAGCATACTGATAAGAAACCAGACGACGAAATCCTCCAGCGTCCCGAGAGTTTGCAGCCCTGCGTTTCCCATTCAGTGCTACAAAATTCACATCCCAGCACCAGATTCGGGTCAGCTGGGGCTGGGGCAGACGGCAAGGTGACGGGGCTCAGACTTGCAGGCTGAGTTTCTTCAGTATTAAAATGTGCTCCCCTGATGGACTGTTTTCAGTAGACCAGTGACCAAGGGAACGTGGAAGTTAAGGCTCAAGCACAGCCGAGGAAGTGTACCTTGTGCATTTTGCAACTACTTTTTGCCTTCTAGAGTCTTAATGTGAACAGCTGGAAAGCCAGGAAGACTTGAGGTTGAGCCTCCCAGGAGCTCTTTGAAGCCTTTCAATGAGGGTGAGCAAAGGAGCCCCCTCTTGCGGTCCTTTAATTTGGAGATCTGTTTCGTTTGGCTACAGGAGTTAAAACCATCTATTTGTTTTAAACTGGAACGCAGTCATGTGACATGCAGCCCCTTCTTGTCACTGGAATCAGTTCAGGCTGTAATCCCGGACTCAGCAGCTGCCCTCCACCCCTCTTTATCACGTTTCTCCCTCCCACAAATGCAGCCCTAAAACATTTTTTAATAAATAGCCCTAGATAAATGAACATGTGGGAAAACGTTCATTGCTGCTAGTAATAAAAATGCAAATTAAAGAAACTTTGAAAAGGTACCCATTTTTGTCTCACAAAATATACCTAACGCTGGTCAGGGGGGGCATTGTAACTGATGGACTGGAATGCTATAGGCACTGGGTAAAATCAGCATATCTCATACATGGCAATTTGTAGCAAAAATCATAAAGATATGCTTACTCTGACCCAGGGATCCTTCTACTGGGAATTTATACTAACGAAATCATCTCACAGAAGCAAAAAGCTACAGAAACTGAAGCACTGATTCTAACAATCAGATCTAATCATACATACACTCCACCAGAAGAAGCCTAATGTTCAGTAATTGGGGATGGCTTAGAAGATTATAGTGTACTGACAATGGAATATTACACAGCCATTAAACTCCAAAATCCATGGGGAAATTTTAAGATTTAATATTACTATGATGATAGGATTTACTTGAATGTTTTTCTTGATTTTTAAAAATTATATAAAAGAGATGATGATATACAGACTGAACCAGCAGACAAGCCTGTTGGATGATTATTTTCCTGTCTATACCATCTGTGTAAAAGGACTGTTATTTTTTATTTTTAAAAATCAGTTTATTGGGAGCAGTTGCTCAGTGATTAGAGTGCTTGCCTGGCATGCACAAGGACTGGGGTTCAAACCCCAGCACCACATATACAACTAACTGTTAGCGAAATAAGACCAGTTGAAAAAAATAAGTAAAAATGTTTCTTTCTCTCTCATTTTCTTACTCTCTCTTACAAAAATCAGTTACTTTTTTAATTGACAAAAATTGTGTAACATTTATTTTCTACTACATGTTTTGAAATATGTATACATTGTGGAATTGGTAAATTGAACTAATTAACTATATGTTTGTACTTTTTAACATTCATATATTTATCATTTTGTGGTGAGAATGCTTAAAACACAAAGGCGGCTTTGAGGAAGGGTTTGGAAAATGAGAAGAATGAAATTAGCAGGATCATCAAGACCAGATAGGATGCTGGGGTGGGGGCATTAAACCACTGATTGCTTGACTCTAAGAGCCTAAGTTAGGTCCTTGGCCACTGGGTCTGCCTTTGTGGAGAACAGCTTCTAGCTTCCAAAGTGGGTTGAGTGAAAGGTGCTGCCATAGTGCCCACTCCCCCCATGCCAGCCCCATTAGTTCATGTCCACGAGGTTCTGGAAGCACCTCCAGGAGCGTCTTGGCAAAACTCTCCATGCCAGGGTTCCCACACAGGACAATCTGCCTGTTACCTGTCCGGAAATTAAGGAAACCCAAGGTCACGTGTTCTTGAAAAGACTAGCAAAGAAGAGGATCTTGGTACATGGAAGAAACAAACCCATCGACTGACTGGCTTAACTCTATGATGTCTGGCCCAAACAAGTGGAGCCGTCCCTCTTCCCTACATCAGCAGCTTCTACCCACCCGGGAACGAACAGCATGGGCAGACCCATGCCCCTGTCTTCATTGGTTTGCATCCAGTTGGAGAAAACAAAGATAATGTATTTTCATGAAGCTGAGTATGTTCAAAGTAAAGAAATGTTCCTTAGGTTAAGATAATATTGTTTCTACTATTGTGGGGTTAAAGCTCCTTCCTTTTTGGAAAAGATAGTAAATATACACTGACTTATTTGTTGTTCATTTCATTTCTTTGCAGGAAACTGTAGGAACCCTATCCCCTCCCCACAATGTTAGTAAAATTATACTGCTTCATTAAACACTTTAGCCTTAGGTGACCATTCAATAAGCCGATGGAACCTGCACATTCCTATCAGGCCATACCAGTTTGGCAAAACGTTCCTCTTTCTTTGGTACTTCAAAAGGTGCTGTATGATGATTATAGACCTTCACTCCCATCACTACCTAACTACCCTCCTGGCTGGAAGCATCTTTGCCTGGGGACCACTGCCTTGTTCTTCTGATGCTGGTGACCAGCACAGTGCTAAGTATGCTCTTGCTAGAGTGTGTCCTGCAGTTGGATGCACACACAGGGGGAAATTGAAGAACAGCTGTGGAATTGAGGAAAAGCTTTCCACATAGGTTCTGAAGATCTGATTAGCATAATAGCAGTGTGACATGAACAGCTACCGTCTCCCATTCTAATTTCCTTTGTATAAAGTACAAAACTGTTTTAAATTCCATAATTCCACAAGTATCCTGCCTGTATCCTTGTGTGACAGATCATGTGGAAGAACCCAGGTATATGTTCACTGCTTCCAATTTTCTCCAACTTATACTTGGCCGGGATGCTTCTCCTATCTACATGTTAGTCTTCCCTGAGGAGTCCACCATGTAAAGGATGGATCCCCAATCCAAGGAGGTGGCGGGCCAAAGGCATCTGTCAGCATGCTTCAATTAAAGACAAAATCAAATATAAGCAGCATCTGTTTGCATTTACTCATGATTATTGTTTTTGACAAGAAAACCTGTACCCACTTGTACATTCATTACAGAGCTTCTGAAATGATTTTTTCTTTGTCTGCTTGAACATAGGAATTTTTAATGAACAGTTTCAGTGTCTGGTTTCATGCGCTTGAAAAGTAAACAGCAGTGAGCATCTTTCTAGCAGGCTCGACCCACCCTCAATGGTCTACCACAGGATCCCGCAGGGAGGCTGCGTGTGCTGGAACCTCTGAGCTTTCTTCCTGTGGTCACTTCTGCAAATGAAGAAGGAGGAACTGCCAGCCTCCCCTTCCCCGTGATAAATATTTTAAATAAGTGAATAGGTAAATAGAAAAGGGATTTGAATTTAATTGCTGGTAAGTGAGGCATAAACAGGTGAAGAGAGAGTTGTAACTGCCAGGACAATCCATGTATTCACCTGAACAGATTCATTTGCCAAGTATATCACATAGAAAAGCGGCTGTGTCTGTTTTAGCGTCAGAAGTTCAAGTTTGACTCCTCTCTACTTATTTTTTTTTCCAGTCTACTTTTTTTACTTACACTGCATATGACTCCTTCCTGTGTTTCTGGAAGGCCACTATGGCCTTCGCCTGGTTCCCCCAGTGCACTTCTTCCTCTTTCCACTGGTCCTTTGCACACAACCCTCCCCTTGTCGGGTGCAGTCCTGTGCACATCTCCTCAGGGGTGCGTTCCTCCCCTCCACATCGAGGATGATGAATTTGCAGAGGGCATATCATTCATCACACTTCTCACTGTTGTTATTTTACTTTTATTTGGTAACAACTTGATGAACTCCGTCTCCCCAAGAAGACTGTAAACTGCAGAAGGCGTCTGCTCTGCGTCTTACTCTGAGCACCTCGATTGGCAGGGGCTGTGTAATTATTTGTTAAGCATTAAATGAATGGAGCGAATGAATACCTGACAAATAGCTTCATCAAAATCTTTTTTTTTTTATGACTCACTTTTGAAAGGCACATTGTGGAATATGTTAAAAGACATGGTTCCCGGCCTGTGGGGTTACATCAGCGGGAAACATCATTTTCCTACATATGCAACATCATGAGGTTGAGAGCTGGGCTGCACGTGGCATCAGTGAATCCAGGCATGCTCTAGATGGTCACATGATCTCAGACAAGGCATTACAGTTTTTTTTTTTTTTTCTTTTGGTCCCTCCACCTCCCCATCTGTCAAATGATAATGTCAGTGTGTTCCTTGCTGAATGGTCAGGGGAGAAATCAAATAACAGATGGGAAAATGCTTTGAAAAGATAAATATTAATAATATTTGCTGCCAATAAGTACCCACCTTCTTAGCTGACTCTGTAGAGTGTCCCTGTCTTTCCTAGGAAGATATGGGAATGACCTTCTTTGTGAGATACAGCTTGCACGGTGGGAGTGGGTTGCACCAATCTGGGGGCACAGGCCAACAGCAGGGTGGCAGACCAACCTTGAGGTACCTTAGGAGGCTGGGGAAGACCAACCTCTTGCCACCAGAGCCATGGTGAGAGGACAGTGGGTTGGGTGACTTCCCTGAAACAGGGACACTGAGCTGCTTTATGATGGGCAGAGGGCAAGAGGAAAGGCAGATTCTACCATGAATCAAACCAGGTGCCCTGAATTCTGTGGTTTCTATGTCTCTTCAGCCCTGTCTCACCTGGGATGGGCAGAAAACTGGGAAGCCTCCTCCCTCCTTGCTGCTTACCTGTCTGGATCTAGGCCTCACTCAGCTACAGCTGAGCAACCACAGGGACAGCTTTCTTAGAGTCTCATTTAGTGATAACCGCCTGAGGAGAGGCGTGGAGAGTACTTAATGATCCAGAGTGAAAACCATGCCTTTCTCAAGATGGGATCAGTGACTCAGGAACCAGGGGGTGGGGGTGAGTGGCACCTTATCAGTTCTTTGTGAAGATACCCAAGCCTTTCAGTCTATAGTTCTAAAAATGCAATGTCATCTTATTTTACAAATGAGGAGCAGAGAGGTTAATAAGCAAATCTACAGCAAGTCATCTAATGCTGTGAAGGTGGAGGTTCAACAAATGAATTGCGGCAGGAAAACTCAGCAGAGGTGTCGGGAAGCCACGTGGGGCTGTCCAAATGGAAGGGCCTATTACGGCTCAAGCAGCTGCTGAGAGGTTGGGAGCTCAGGGACGCTGGCCCAGCTGCCCAGCTGAGAGACCGATGTGGCAGTCCTGGGACTAAACAATGCAGAGATCCCTTTCTTGTGTGTTTGAAAAATAACGTTAGAGTCTCATCAAAGGCTCTCAACATTTGCCCTTCAACTGGGGTCAGGAGTAAGGAGGGAGGGGCACAACCAGTCATCTTTTGGAGTGTCCCTTTGCAAAGAGTGGGCTCAGAAGTTGTTTATAGTTGTTTATTTAAGATAAATTTTGCTTAAAGAACCAAAGGATATGGGGTTTGGGTGGTGTGGGGGTGATTCATTTGGGTGGTGTGGGGATTAGGACCAGGGGCATTTCATATTGTTTCTACATATATATTTAGGATTGTACAACAACACAGCTCCTCAATAAAATTTAAAATAGATAATCTTCTATTTCTATTAGAGTGATACAGGAAAAAATACCAATGGATATAAACCATTTTTTTTTTTTTACCAGTTTTACAGTCCGTATGGAACTCTAGTAAAGTCCAAGTCCTGGTGGAAGCGCAGAGAAAGTGAAACTGAATAGGACATCTTGGCTGCTTTCAAGGGGCCATCTCCTGATGGGCTAGAAGGCACAGGAACCAAAAGGCACAACTTTTTGGCAAGCCTCACTGCAACATGCAAGATGTTACAGGAACTCAGAGAAAAGAGATGGCATCAGGAGAACTGAGAACCTTCCCCCAAATAAGAGAATGATAAAAGATGAAGTTTCATCAGGCAACAGAGAGACCCTTCATCTGTTCATTCACATCTAGCAAATATCATGAAGAAGCAACTGTGCTGGGTACCCTGCCAGGTGCCAGGGACACAGTGGTGGGCAGAACAGCCAGCCCCTCCCCTCATGGTGCTCCAAGTCTAGTGGGAGTGAGAGGCACACAGAGAGTTAATCATAAATTTAGAAAGAGCTACAGAGGAAAAAAGCACAAGGTGTCTTGAGAGCATCTATCTGGGGACTGATCCTGTCTGGGAGGCAGGAGAAGTCTTGGGGAGAATGTGACATTTGTGCTGAGACAGGAAGGATGCTCAGCGGTGGACCAGGCCCGGGGGCTGGGAGAAGGGCTGGGAGGGCTTTCTGGGCTGAGAGAGAGTTCTGCATTCCACTGACAGTTGTGAGGGGCTATGTGTGTCTGCACAGAGCTCAGCACCATGGCCACCAGTGAAGTGTAAGACACACTTCTGATCTCAGAGAGAGTGCAGTCCAGTGGAGTGCAGGAAACTGTCCTGGGATGGGCTTCATTCATGGCTGGGCAGGGAGACAGTGTCCCATTAGACAGACAGACATGTGAAATGGCCAGGAGACCAGAGCTCGAGATGATTTATATGAAGAACAGGGGCTCTTAGCTCCTCTAGATTGACTGCCATGTGAGGTGGTATGTGGCCTCTTGTCTTGTTCTTCCTTGCTTAAGAATGAAACTCCTGTCTCTACCAATAGCAGGGATGTGCTGAGAAGAAGCCGGCTCAGCAAATGCTGATGTGTGCATTTTGCGGTGAATTGGAAGTGCCCAGCCTGGCTTGGCCTGCGTCTCCCTGTCACCCTCCCCAGGCAGGATCCACACAGTCATCAGCACCACAGGGCTGATTACTTAAGGAGGGCTCCCTCCCTGCCTCATTGCACCTGGCCTGCCACAGCCCAGGTTCGCTGCACCTCCTCGGCCCATCCAAACCTGCTGTCTGATGGTCGGAGCCCCTTCCACGAGAAAGCCCCCACCCAGCTTAACAACATTTTCCCTCTGCCTGTCTAATTAACTCCGTCACTGTATCTGCAGTCAGATAAAATGCTCATTTCACACCACATTAATTTTTATCAGCTGAACATTAAGCAACACAAAGCTATCTATGCTTGGTTTAATTTACATACTGACAGACCTACAAAGCATTACTCAGAGTGGCTGCGGAGCAAATAAGCAGAAATGGCATCAAACAAGGCTCTTCAAAATGAAATATTGATCTGCAAGGCTGACAGTGAAGAAGGGCTGGACGGATGCGGGAGAAGCAGCAAGGAGTAAAAGGGTTATTTTTTCCTTGAAGAACAATTATTGATGCAGTCACCAATAGGTCTCCCAAAGGTCAAGTAGAGGGGATCAGCTGTTCCTCAGTCCATACAGCTCCCAGGAAATGGAATCTCTTCATCCTGCCGTTGGAGGTGGCCCCAGCCTAGAGGAAAATACCCTCAAACAGGAAAGTTCTTTAATCACATTCTTTCTCTCTCTCTCCCTCTCTCTCTCTCTCTCACACTCACACCATGAATGATATATCTCTCTTCCCTAACTTTGTTCAAGCTATTTATCTGGAATTTTCCTTCCCTATTTCACTGCCCACCTCAGGTGTTACCTTTTCCAGGAAGTCTTCCCTGATCATCCTCCTTCCTAAAAGTGTGTACCCAGAATGCCCAGAATGCCAAAGTGTGCACTATACCTACCACTTGCAGTGTACCTTAATAATTCACATGAAGTCTCTTTCTCCCACTGGTTGTGAGCTCTTTGCAGGGGAAATCTAGGTTTGGGGCAGCTGAAGCATAAACAAATGGAGGAAATTTCCTCAGGAAAAAAGAACTTAAACATATCTAACTTTTGTAAATATTAACGAAGCTTCTAACCAGGAGAGTACATTATTAGAATCACTCTGAGGTCATCAGAGGGAGCCAGTGCAAATGAGGGAGCCTGAAGTTCAGTTTTATCAGGGTTGAGATGGGTCTACTCTTGGTCTCTTGGGCACAGTTGCTTGATTATAATAGGCATTTGATAAATGCAGGTAGCATGGTTTGAATGAATAAAGGAATCAGAACTCATCTGGGGTCTACAGTCTGCAACAAGCACAGCAAGGGACTATGGCCAGTATAGTCTCTAGGATTCACAGGAGCCCAGGGGGATACAACTGGAGCCAGGACTGA
Source organism: Aplodontia rufa (assembly GCA_004027875.1). Classification (NCBI taxonomy): domain Eukaryota; kingdom Metazoa; phylum Chordata; class Mammalia; order Rodentia; family Aplodontiidae; genus Aplodontia; species Aplodontia rufa. The sequence continues at coordinate 80,955 of PVKS010000220.1, read as the reverse complement.
TTTCCAAGAATTGTGCTTCTCCATCTGACAACCTATGACCCAAGGAAAAAAGAAAAGATGCTCCTAGGCAAAAGGACAGCTGCCTCATAGAAGTTAAAACTTCAGAACTCTTAGCAGCCATCATTTCACCCCAACCAGGAGCTCTTCAATTTTAGCATGCACCTGCGTCAGCTGAATCATTTGCTCCCTGGGAGATTCCCTGGCCTGAAAAATAGAGAGTCGGATTCTTATAGTTGTGTATCTGGAGTTGAGCCGGAGTGCCTGCATCTTAAACATGAGCACCCACTCGTGATCTTGCTATGGATTTTCTCACACCACACTTTGGGAGATTTAGATTCAAATACAAATGTTGATGTTGGAAGGGAGTGGGCTGGGGAATTAAGTGGGAGCTGGTTGGGTGGACTATTGGGAAGGCTAATTTCCTGCAAGGAGCTAGCACATGACTTTAACTCCCTGAGTCAGTGTGACCTAAGGAAGACCCAGTTCCATAGCATACATGCATCCAGAACCTGAGGAATAAGAAGGCTGTAGGTGGACCTGAAAACTTCTATATAAACTCCCAGATTGAGAATAATCCTTGTCTTGTGAATTCCATCCTATAAACTCTTTCCACTGAGTCCCTCAAGAGGGAGAAGACAGAGGACTCTTCCTAACCACAGGGGCATGGCAGGTTGAGCTTTCTGACATCCTAAGCATCTCGGCAGGTAGCCCCTGAATAAGTAAAGCACAGTAGTCATGTCCTCATTGTGTATGGCTCCCCATGAAAGAAACTTCAGGGCTGCTTCAGTTACACAACCCTGCGTGCCAGGGCTTGTAGGCATGACTTGGTTCCAGGGTTACTACGGGTATTTTGCTTTCAATACCAGCAGAGCACATTCTCTCTTCTCAGAGATGTCTGTGACCTTGGGAAAGCCCACACCCTCCAAAAAAACTTCAAAAGCCAGTGCTTTGTTTGTTGTTGTCTTTTGCTTGTTTAGTGGCATTTAGAGCTTTGATGCTGGCAAAGTCTGGCTTATTTAGAATCAAATGTGCATAAACCTAATTCCAGAGTTAAGTCCAGGCTGAAGTCATGGACTTTGAGTCCAGGTCTAGTATGGCTACTACAAAGCTATGTGAATTTTGGCCCCTCACTTAACTTCCCTGAGTAATTTTCCTCAACTGTAATATGAATTTATAATATTCATAGTACCTGGAGCTGTGATATGGAGTTGAAATGTTTTGAAAACTAAATGTAGGGGGCTGGGATGTAGCTCAGTGGTAGAGTGCTCAGCTTGCCTAGCATGGGCGAGGACCTTGGTTTTGATACCCAGCACTGGAACAAAACAAAACCCTAAAAGTAAATCTAAGGAGTATTGTTTTTTGGCAATATTCTACTTACCTCCTGAAGATAACAATTAAGATATCATTACAAAATGGTTTTTAAAAAACTATTTGAAGGCGTTGGAATGGAATCGAAAGTAAACAGGAACCTGAAGCACTGCACTCTGAAGACAGAATTCCACCTGTAAAACTGTGAACTTGTGGATTGTTTTTTCCCCCTTTGGAGCACTCCCTCAGTAGCTTTTGGCTCTGGATAACCTGAGCTGTCAGAAGGAAAAAGTAAGGCTTGGTAGAGAAAGAAGAAATTAAGAAGCTGAATGAACAGGGAAAGATTCTCTGCTGCTCACCCCAGGGAAGACTGGAGTTGGAATCCAGTCAAATTAGCTGGCTGGTTAAACAAAAGTTCTCTTCAGAGGAACTTAACAGAATCCAGAGTCTCTTTAACAATAATTTATATCACCTGTTATCCAATCAGTCATGAGATATGCACAGAAAGTGTAGGATGTAGTCCATACTTGAGAAAAGAAAAAAAATCTCATTATATTTAGATAATGTATTTGTCAGATAAGGACTTTCAAAAAACTACTATAAATATGTAACAGAAACTGAAGAAAATATATACACAATAAATGAACAGATGGGGGACCTCAGTGAGAAATGCACACTGTAAACCTGAGCCATACAGAAATCCTATAGTTTAACTGAAAGGGTTTAATAGCACATTGGAGATGGCACGAGAGACACAGACTTGAAGATGGATCAACAGATAGAGTCCAATGTTAAGAACAGAGAAAAGAAATGAAGAAAAGTGAACAGAGCCTCAGTAACCTTAGCCTTAGACCATCATGTTTAATGCACAAGAAATAGGAATTCCTGAAGGACAAGAGAGAGAATGGGAAAGAAAAAAATAGTTGAGGGATTGGGTGAAAATTGTCCAACTGTGGTAAAAGCATCAACTTCCTACCCAAGAATCTCAACAGATCCTGAGAAGGATAAACATAAAGAAAAGCATAGCTGGGCTCACCATGGCCAATGTTCCGAAATCTAAGATAAGAAGAAAACTTAAAAGCAGTGGGAGAAAAACCAATGTGAGAGAGACAACAAGAGGAACAATAGGCACCATCTCAGTAAATGGCAAAGGCCAAGAGGCATTCTTTAAAGCTCAGAAAAAGAAAAAATGGTCAACCTAGAATTCAGTCATCAAAAGTGAAGGCAAAGTCACTTTCAGAAAAACTGCAACGGAGGGAGTCGTCACCAAGAGACCTGCACTAAAAGAAATGGCAAAGGCATTTCCACGGCTGAAGGCACATGACACCAAATGGTGACTCAGATCCCCACTGGGGTGGGGTGGAGGGATAAGGACCCCTGGAAATGTTTATTTTAAAAATGTAAGCAGTTATTAATTTTTCAGTGGGTAGCACATCTATATAACATAATCACACTTCACCTTGAATCACACCTGGCCTCTTTGTCATCCAAATTTAAAATAAAAAAGACATGGAAAGAGAGGGAGACACATACATGCACACACATGCATCTAGCTATGTGACCTTAGGCATAAAGTTAAATTATCTGTGCTCCTCTTTGTCCATTTATAAAATGAAAAGGTCCAAATGGTCTCCAAAGTTCCTTTTGTCCTAAATACACTGAGATTCTATGACTAAACTGGAGTAGTTTGTCAGTTATAGTCTCCACTTAATTTTTACAATTATTATTTTATTTTTTTCATGTTTTGTTTTTGTGATAAAGGTAACTGAGCCTTATTCTTAATGATCAAACTCACAAAATTTCAGCCTTGAACTGAAGAGCTCAGCAGCATCTCACACCCACCCATACCCTTTTGTGTCTCACCATTCAAAAATAACCCCAAATACACTGTCCCTGCTGAAGCAGCGAAAGGCGGTAAGCCCGATCCCTGTGCTTCCACACTGCAAAGCCTAATACAGACAGAAGTGAGGTGGCTTCTTTATTATCCCGATTGTCAGATTTCATTTTGCATCTGCAATACATCGAGGCTGGACGCCAGCTTCTTAGTCATCTTCAACACTGAGGAACTACATTAAACCACATCACAATGTGCTCAGCCAAGTGTGAAAGTTCACTGCACACGTCCTGCCTGTGTGGGAAGCCAGGGTAAGGAAGCCGTGAGCCCCCCAGGACTGGGGACAGCTAATTAAACATTGAGTGTGTCCATGTTTCACTGCGGGGAGAATCGGTGGAAACTTCAGAGCTTCCTGATGATTTGCCACAGAGATGGACTTAAGCCAGGCTAGACTCCCAGGCTTACTGGCCACCAGACACTGAGAAGCTGCCCCAGGGTGGCCTTCCTCAGTTTCCAATGCTCTGTGACATTTCAGCTGGGCAGCCTTCCCCTACTGCCTCAGTGCCTCCAAGGTTCTGGACATGGTGCACTCTAGAACGGGCTCTCAGAGGACCTGGATCCCAGCTGCTCCTGTGAGGTGGCAGGGAAAAGTAGAGAAGCCCAGTCCCTCCCTTGGCAGAGGCTTTGCAGTTCTGCTGAGCACAGCGTGTGCCATTGTGCTCTTCCTGTCCCAGAAAACAGTCGCTGTGAGAAACGTGATGTTTGGAAACCGGACTCCTTAAAATGTCACATTAATATAATTATTTAAAAACACTGGCACAAATGAAATAAAGGTCTGACTACACAGAAAATCCCAAAGCCGAACACCATTGCTTTAATGAACAGAGCAAAGAAATGCTGAATAATTTTCTGCTTCTTTGACAGCATTTTCTTTTAAAGAGAGAAGGACGGTGAGAGAGAGAGAGAGAATCAATTTTTATTGAGTTTTTCACATGGCTTCCATTGCTCTGACACTTAGTTGTGTACGTGGTGCTGGGGTTTGAACCCGTGTACTTGGGCATGCTGGGCAAGTGCCATAACTGCTGAGCCACTGCTCCAGGTCCATATTTCACCTTTTCTCCCTCCTATACACACATCCTAGGTTAAATCTTCCTTTTTAAATTTGCTCCAATCTCCCAACATATGCCATATAATGTAGTATACACATCATTTGTGTTTCGGAGTGGCTTTTGGATAGATTAAAGCAATGCCACCCCAGGACGATTACACCTGCTTTTATACTATCCTTTGGAGAAAAACAATAACTGCAAAGCCCTAGGGGAAAATTCTAGGTACAAAATCAGCAAGCAAAAGTCTGCTTGCAGAAATCCAAACCTCTACTGACGTCAGAGGCAACTGAGTCACCGATGTCTCTGTGAGGTGTCTGTGAGTTTCTGACAGCAAAATCCAATACATTTAAAAAATGACAACCAGAAACTTCTAAGGTATTGTCCATGCATTGTTGGATAGCAGTACTTCTATGCTGACAGTGCAGAGGTGTCATTTAATTAGTGTCAGAGCAAAAAACACCTGGCTTCCATACCTGCTTTCTGTTTGGAAGAGTGCGTTGGCCCATCTACCCACTAGCTGGAGTTCATGGGTCTAGAGCAGCTTAGATCTGGAGCTCTGTCTTTCCATGTTCAGTCCTTCCACCACTGAGTGTGGGAGATGGAAGGGGGTAGAATCTGATTTCTCTAGAAACAAACCCTGGACCTTAGTTTCTAAAATGTGAGCCCCCTGCTCATGGCTTGCCAATCACATGCAACACTGCCATCAGCACTGGCATTTATAATCTCTCACCACCTGGGAATGCATATCCTTAGGTGATATCAACTATCCAAAATCCCCACCCACTAGATGCGTTCCAGCTCAGGAATCAGGACAGAGTCCTCACCTGTCAAGAGCCAACCTAGATTATGTGGCTGGTGGTGAGGAGCACTGAGGTGAGAATTCAAAATGGTATGCCCAGGCCAACGTTCAAGATGGGCTCTTTGCCTTCTCCAGGTTGGCAGGAACTTCTGGCTCATTCTTGTGCTCATCACAAATCAACAGTGAAAACAGAAGTAGTCATACTCCTCCCTTAGATGGGTTGCTTGAGATATATAATTTGCTTTTACTCCTTTCTTCCTATGATCTGTCTCAGAAAAGGTGGCCAAATTAAAGGAGAGCCTTTTTGAGTTAAGAACTTGACCTCTGCTTAGACTGGAAGCTCCCAGAGGCAAGGCTCAGTCCTCTGGCCTGGTTTCTATGAGATGCAGTGGGGTGGCACAAGCGCAGCTGTTCCCATGGCAGACTGAGGAGCGACTAAACCCCTGAGATGGAACCTCAGACAGTTTCTTCTCTGCCCTGCTGCACGAGGAGCCAGAAACAGCAGGTTTATTTGTCAACCTCAGGCTGTCAAAGCAGCCTTTGCTCTGGCCCTGGGAGGGCGCGGTTCCGCCTCCACTCCAGCCCTACTAGTTGTGAAGGCACCCTGAAGATGGAATGGCACTGCATGACCATGGCACCTGATACAGGACCAGGAGCTACACGGTAACAGCTCCGGGCGATACCCGAATGGCTTGGGCCTCAAAGTTTCGTCAGCATTCGAATGGGGGCAGTACTTCCTGACATCTGGGTTTTTGCGGGGTGTCAAAACAAGTGAAACCTATTGTTGTTAAAATCATCATTACAAGGGGAACATGAAGCAACTTTGTGGTTGGTTGGTTTGGTCCCAGGGATTCATTGAAGCCAGGGGTGCTTAATCACCAATTCACATCCCCAGCCCTTTAAAAATAAATTTTGAGACAGGGTCTCACTAAGTTGCTTAGTGCCTCGCTAAGTTCCTGAGGCTGACTTTGAACTTCCTATCCTCCTGCCTCAGCCTCCCAAGCTGCTAGGATTCCAGGGGTGTGCTACTGCACCCTGCGATCTGTGATTTTTGATAGAATTGAAAGAAGCTGGGAGTAGGAATGAGCCAGGGCAGAGATGTGGTTCTGCCACAGTCTCATTCTCTGGGCTGGAGCAAGGCTCCTGGCTTTGTATCAAAGCAGGGGTGTGTTCTAGCTGGGGCTGGGGTGAGGCGAGGAAGAACAGACTATTCAGGCTGGAAGAGACTTGATGAAATGGCACAAGTTCCAAAAGCCACGGGGTCTCTTGACCATCCCCACAAGCAAACAGCTAGCCTGGAGGTCAGCTTGCTGGCTTCCCTGAATGCGGGATTCTAAACTTGGGCTATGATGAGACAACAGGTCAGGTAGGTGGCAGAGACCAGGCCTAAGTAAAGCATGCCAACTGTCAGAATCCTTCAACTGCTTGGAAAAATACACTCTGAAAGACACATGCCAACTCATACCCAGTAGAATGGCTATTTAAAAAAGAAAGAATGAAAAAGAGGGGGGCTAGAGAGGTGGCTCGGCGGTTACAGCAGTTGCCTGGCATGAGTGAGGACCCAGGTTCGAACCCCAGTACCAGGTACGCAATGAAGTGTCAGAGTAATGAAAGCCACATGAAAAAAACTAAATAAAATGGATTCTTTCTTTCTCTCTTTTTCTTAAGGGGGAAAAAAAAAGAAAAAAGCAGAAAGAGGAAAGTGATAAGTGTTAGCAAGAACGCAGAAATTGGAAGCCTTATCCATTGCTGGTGTGAATGAGAAACAGCGGCTACTGTGGAAAACAATTTGGCAGTCCCTCAATAAATTAAATAGAATTACCATATAATCCAGCAATTCTTCTCCATATATACACCCCAAGCAAGTGAAAGCAAGTGTTTAAAAAGACTCCTATACAAACCTTGATAGCAGTATTATTCATGACTCGCAAAAGGTGGGAGCAATCTCAGTTCCCATCAATCAATGAATGGATGAACAAAAGATGGCACATGCATATAATAGAATATTATTCAGTCACAAAAAGGAATAAAGGACTGATACATATTACAACATGACCGAACCTAGAAACATTATGATAAGAGAAAGAAGCCGGTCACCAAAGGCCACGTAATGTATGATACTATTTATATAAGTACCACAAAGAGGGAGATGCATAGCAAAGAGCAGATGAGTGCTTGTACGGGCCAGAGAGGATCGGGAAAAGGAAATGACTGCTTAAAAGGTATCAGATGTCCTTTCAGGGTGGTGAAAATATTCTGAAACTGGATATGGTATGGATGCCCAACTCAAAGTATGAAAATACTAATATAACTGAGGGTTAAATTTGATGTTATATTATTATAGCATGAAAAAAAAAATCCAGACAAAGGTGTGGACCAGGTGGGTGGAGGGAGAGTTCTGGAGCTGCAGGGCAAGGAGCCCCTTCCAGGCCATCTCTACTGCCCTGCGTGTGCCCTTTGAGGGCCCAGAGCTGTCGGCTTAATTGAGAAATTATTCCTAATAAGTCCCAAGGAGCTACAGGTCTCTTCCTTACAAATAGGAAACAATCATATCTCCTGGCAGCTCATTACACATTCTTTTGGTACCATGAGTTGTTTTAAAACCGTGAAATTAGTTCTGGCAGAGTTTACAGAAAAACACCCATGAGATGAGACTGAGTGAGTTATGTAAGACTTCTCGCTCTCCGGTGCGGGATGTTAACTCCTCATTGGCACAGCCAAGGGAAGACTCTGGACACTCTGGTTTCTGCTGTGACCAGCATGGAAGTGGCAGTGGGCCCCTAGATGTGGACGGACACAAGGAGCAATTGGCAGGTCCAGCGTCCTCCCTCCAGGTGAGGCTGCTGAGGCCCCCACACCAGTAGAGGGATTGCCTACAAGACTGGCTTAACTGCAAGTTCCAGTCTTTTTTCAGGAGCTATGCTGACCTCTTGGTATGGTGTGCTGAAGACATTAACATCACTCAGACATCTAAAACACGAAGATGGCTTATAGTCACCAGGATGGTGACTTGTCTGGCCGATTACACTTGAATGCTGGCCTTAAAGAGACACAGATTTTAAAAGTTTCCATCTGACAACAGTCACTAAGCCAATGATTAAATGTGGAAAAGACCTTATTTAATATTCAAGCCCCAAACAAAGAACTGAACCCATGAGCTCTACCCCACCCCTCCCTTTTTCCCGCAAAGACAGACAGACAGTGGGACACACACACACTCCCCACCTCTGTGTGTTTCATATACAGCATGCCCACAAAAATAGATCTAAATATATGTAATATTTTACTAATAAAATATATTCCATAATTCATTTATTTAGAAGTTTGAAAAGAATTAGGAAACAAGCTTTAAAAGTCTGTTCAAGATACATCTCAAGAATCAGGTTCTAAACTTGGAGAAGCCCTAGAGACTCTATCAGAATCCACCGGGTCTTGTTTTATAAACAAAGACCACCTGCTTAGTTATCTGGTGTTGGAGGGTGGCCACAGACCCTAACTGCAGAAAAAGTGATTACTCCTCCCCAGAGCAGGGAGATCCAAAAGGACTTGAAGCTAGAAAAAGGCATCAAAAGGTAAGAGCCTGGAGCCACGGGAAGTGCCAGCAAATTGTTTCCTCCCTAACAGGCTGCATGGCGGAGTAGGGGCACAGACAGACCCAAGTTTGAAAGTCAGACTTTGCTATTTTATTAGCTGTGCAACATTGGGTAAGTTACTCCCTCTCTCTGATCTTTGGTTTTCCTCTAAAAAGGAATGATAAATCAGTACTCTAAGGTGGAACATATCTACCTCACAGAGTTATTGTGAAAATGAGACAATTTATGCTATGAACTGACACAGGTATCTAGTTATTGCTCAATAAAGAACTTTTTAAAAAGGGCTTTGGACTGCAGGGTATTACAGTGTGGTCTGGTTATTCTTACTCATGGTGAGAAACTGAGTCATCTGGAGAGTGGTAACAGATAGCCATGTGTCCTCAGTGAGAAGGATGGACCTGCCCTTAAGACTCCACATTGCCTTCCCACCCCTGGCCTGGTCCCTCTGGCCCCTTCCCCTGGTGCTGCAATCTGTAGCCAAACTCAGACTCCCTCCCTGTCTTTGAAACCTGCTTTCAGCTTGCTCTTCTTCTGTGAGTCATCTGATAAACTAATTGATCCTAAGGTATCAATGCTTGTTAATAGCCAGGTAAATATTTGAGGTATTGGTTAGCAAGGGGCACTGTTGTAAACCTGCAAGGAATTCTCAGCAGAGGTGACAGGCCAGTGAGGAATTAACTTGGGGTGGGAGGTCTTCTTCCATCATAGCTCCTAAACTGTTTCCTCTTTGTGGTTAGTCTGAAACACTATCATAAGGATCCTGGGTCACCAATAGGCCCCAAAACCTGGCATCTCTTTTTGGCAGGAGTTAGATGTTGGTATATATCAATTCAAAACAGTTTAGTTCCCCTTTGGATGGATTCCCACCTATTTATTTTATTTATATTCTTCTTTGCCCACAAATATTGGTGAGATGTGTGAGCCACCAAGCTAAACAAGTTCAATGCCAATAAGATACAAAAAGTGTGTCCTTATGGTTCCTGCTCAAAGAGAGAAGGAGCCTTTGCTTCTTTCCCTCTGTCTCATTTCCCCCTGCAATCTGGTGTGTGTTGTTTTAAACACCTATGTGCTGGAGAGTGCAACAGCAGAGAGGTAGATAAGGAGGGAGGGGCTTAGGCAGAGACAAATGGCTCATTTTAGAATTTATCAAGATATGCATATTGGAATATCTTTTTGTTTTTTTAAAGAGAGGGAGAGAGAGAGAGAGAAGCAGTTTTATTTAGTTTTCATGTGGCTTTCAGTCCTCTGACACCTTGTTGTGTACGTGGTGCTGGGGTCTGAACTCACGTACTCATGCGTGCCAGGCAAGCACCATAACCACTGAGCCACCGCTCCAGCCCTGGAATGTCTTTTAATCTCATCCTCTAGGCTTCCGTCTCTTTCTCTCAGTACTTCTATCTCTGGTTTTCTCTTCAAAACTATAAAAGGAGTATTGCTAGCATCAAATGAAAACTGTCAATTATATTTCACCTGATTACTGACTGGGGATTCTGCTGTCTGGAAGAGGACTGGAACCTGGTCTGCCCTGTTCATTGCTTTATCTCCTGCAGTGGCATGGCCAGCACCCCTTTGGGGCATCTCCTCCCAACCGTGCCTTCAACATTCACACATTCCCTCTGGTTGCGGTGGGAGTATTTACACCACATTCATGGCAAACCCTACAAGCCAGGACTCTTTTTTCCCTTTCATCTTCTGTAGAGCCGGTTGTTAAGCATTTAGCAGCACACCACTGATAGCAGGTATACCACAAATATCTGTTAAATAATCAAAGGGATAACAGGAGCTATCGCATTTAATTTAACCAGTTCTGACACCTCTCTGGTCCGAGTCATTGCAAACCCTCTGCAAGTTCTTCTCAATAACAGGATGACAGACCTTGGGATTTAGCAGATGAAGCAGAGAATGAAATGCCAGGAACACTAATTTAAAACAAAATTTCTCTTCGGTAATAGTGTCTCTGACTCAGCTCTGGTGGAAAGTATCAACCTTATAAACCCACAAGGAAGAGGTGAAGATTTCACATCATTTCTTATTTCTTTTGATGTTAAAAAGAGAGCTGTCTTAAATGCCGGCAGAGGGCTGAGAGAGGACAGATGCCAGACTCGCAGTGAGCTGTCACGTACAGCAGCTCTTTGTGACCTCAGGGAGCAAGTGACTTTCTCTGAGTCTCAGTTTCTTTGCTTTTGACTAGTAAACAACACCTCTCTTGTTACCCCATTGGGTGATTTCTCCACATACCCCTCAAACTCCTATTCATCCTGCAGGAGCCAGTTCACAGGCTCCCTCTGCACCTTTTACAAAGCCACTGGCCTCTTTCAGGAGAGGGCTTGTTTTCTCAGCCTGTGGTCCATCAGCCCCTCATTCCTGTCTCAACTTTGGCACTTACTATACTGGGCTGCAGTTAGCGTTTCTCAATTTGGTCACTTCGGTTACTGTGTGACCTTCTCAAGGATAGATGCCATGTGGAACCTGCCTTCTCCATACTTTTCTTGGTGCTTGGCATACAGTAGTCAATGGTTCAGTGCTTATTAAAGTCATCCAGTGACAAACTGGATTTAAAGGGGCTTTTATACAGGGAACATCGCATATAAAGACTGAAGAGTCTTCACCAAACACAGACCACACAATAGGATTGCCTACCCTGAGGGATAGTCCTGACCACGCAGGTCCGTTAAGGCATCTACTAACATCACCACTGGATAAAACTAGTGAGGCACCTGAAGCATAGGGAGGGAGGGATCAATCAGGAGCTGCACTACAGTGGCCTCCTCCCCCGCTCCTTCCAGTGTGTCCCAGAAGCTCTATTCCAGGATTCCAAACCCTCCCTGACCACAGGGCTCAGAAGTAAGAATATTATATAAGGAATGAATGCTTCCTTCATTTGTTTTAATAATAAAAAAAAAAAACAGCCCATTTAAAGAAACACAGTCTTTAGTGGCTTAGCATTTCTGAATGTGAATATGACCCAGAGGCTCAGGAATACAGAACGGCTGTCTTGAGAATGACCGTTTTTTCCTATTTAAAACATTCTGGAAAATTGCTCTGTGTCCCCGTGCCAAAACGAAAAAATGAAAAACATAAGGGCTATTTGGAATGCCTCTTCATTTTACAGATGACTTTAATGCATAATGTTATAAAGACAAGAAGCTCTCTGGCCTCAAATGCCCCTGATGCGGCTGCCCGACAGTCCTGGAGAGGCACTACGGAGTGTGGAATCTGGGAGCGGACCCCGCAAGGACAGCGCCCCACTGCAGATGGGCTTCAGAGCTGCTTTGGGGCCACGGAGTTCCCAGGCATCTCCTAATAGAACACAAGTGCACCCCCATCCCCAGGCTGATTCCTTAACGACACAGTGCGAAAGCTCACCAGGACAGCATGGTGTGATAAAGCTTTACACTTCATGGTGCTTGATCAGATGTAGCAGCCACTTTAGCTAGGGAGGGAGGGAAACACTGATGCCACAGATGTGGAGAAGGAAGGCTCAGACAGGTGCTGGTTGGCTGCAGGTCTCACCATAGGTAAAGGATGACCCGGACCACAGCTGCTTTACAGGACCTGTGGGAGTGGCATGGGAGGGGGGCGCTGGAGTAGAAGGGACACCACCTAGGGGGCAAGCATGTGACACAGCCCAAGTGCTGGTGTCCCACAGACCCGGTTCTGTACCTGGACCCTGCCAAGGACAGCTCACATGATCAAGAGCCAGCTATTGCCCTTCTGGTCAATTTCTTCATCTGAGTCTGCGAGTGACATTCCAAACTCATGGGTTGATATGTAGATCAAGCAATGTGGACCACAGTACAGGTAGGGACTAAAGAGTGGTGTCATTGGTATTTTATCATTTCTAGCTTTAAAAGGGCCATTGGCTCTGAGTAAGGGTTAATTTTTGTTGTTGTTATTTGTGATTCTGCCTGGGTCGGAATTCTCTTAATGTGTTTCGTGAGGTCCTTCCCTCTTTTCCTCCTGCAGGGGGTTGCGCAGATGACAAACAGTTCAAGCATCTGGCTTCCATGTTCAGAAGGAAAAAACATGCCTGTCAAGGCACAAGGTGTGTGTGAGAGAGTGTGGTGTGTGTGTGCATGCACATGATGCACATGTGTGTATGTGGGGGTGCACACGTGTGTGCATGTCATGAGTCTGGTGGCCTCTCTCTCCCTCTCCTCTTTACTTTTGAAATGATATTCACCTGTTGTTGACAAACCTTCTTTGTCTTTTTCAGATATTGCTGTGTCTACAGAGATGAAAATCTTTGCCCAGATTCAATAAGGCAGGAAATCAATTAAGGTTTTCATTTTCTGCTTAGCCTCTAAAGACATGATGCTGATAAAAGGTCTAAGTAAAAAAAAAAAAGTGTGTACAGATTCCTGAAGGTTTCCTTTTGGGTTCTATGTTGTGGGGAAAATAAAATGGAAAGGAAAAACCTAACATACCCTACTTAAAACTTTAATAGTTTTCCCCTATTTTTCTAAAAGAATTTTTTTAAAGCCATGACACTCTATTTTGATTAATATGGACAATTCCTACAAAGGAAAGACATCTCAGAATTTTAAAAGACAACCCCAACTAAACCTAGCAGCTTGGATTTTAAATGGCTACATTTAAATATTTCGTTCCCTGTTCATTTCCAAACCTGGGCCATAAATCACCCTTATGAACACAATGGCCTGTGCCTATAGCAATTTATCATTTGGATAATGTCACCTGGTCAGGTGTGCATTAATTTATGCCTCAAATTAGCACTCCAGTTGGCTGGAATCAACCCTCTCATCTGCACATCCCCAGCAGCAGCCCCTTGGGACCAAGTGACCAACAGGCACACCGAGGGCACAGAGGAGCCTGTGCAATCCCTCCCTTTTGGGGAGGCAGGAGAAGGTGGTGGAAAGAAAGCAGGGGCCTGTTAATGTTCACTGTCCAAGGATGCAACCTATTATGAAATGTTCACTAGGCCCGGGGGAAGAGCAGGCACCCATGTGCAACCTGTGTGTCAGGTTTTTTCACTCCAAGGAAAGACAAAGGATTGAGCAGCACTGAGATGGAAGGTACAGTGCCCTCGAGGAGGCACTGCAGCGTGGAAGGGGTGCCGGAGTGGCTGTGTTGAGTCCGGGTCCTAGCTGTTCTGCTTACTGCCTATCACCGTGGTTATATCATCTTATCTTTCTGGGCCTCAGTTTCCCTAGCAGTGAAACAAAAAAGGTCCGAGATCTTCCTTCCCCAACATTCTAAACTCTGATTCAGGAGGAAGCACAGCCAGTTTTTAGTGGAGTCGGTTTTTTTATTACTCCTTACAACCCCCATGCCTGTTAACTTTTTCTCCAGTTACTCCCAAGTAGCTGGGGCAGGGACAACTGTGTGTTTCTGATCCATAATACAGAGAATTGGCATTTATATCCCTGGATGTGGGGATCTACGTACTGTGAGAATTAGCCAGAATATTCTCCAGTGTTAGCAGTAGCAGTCAAGACATGTTTGCTCAACATTAGCTATTATGCTATAATTATTGAATAAAATGATCTCATTTAATGCTCTATACAACTTTAGGAGGCCCACAGGAATCATTTCCATTTGAAAAATGGAGAAACTGAGGCTCAGATTGGTAACTTGTCCCCAAATCATACAGGGATGGCAGAATCTGAATCTGAACCCAAGGTTCTGACTCCAACAAGTGTTGCATCCACAGTGCTAGAGCCAACAAAGGCATGAGCCAGGGGCCACTTAGAATGTGGCTAAGTCAGTCTGAGGACTTAAGCTCCTTTGGAGATTAAGATCAATGGTAGCCAAGAGGAACTACAAATATTTTTGAATTTCCACAAGGTAGGGGAGAGACTATAAAATTACATATGCATGAGATTAAACAACTGATTTCAAGAGCCACACACATAAAAAATTAGTCTTCTTGCATTTTAGCCAGGGTTACACATTTGAATTGTAAATTTAGAGATCCTTTCTCAGTTAATATCTTTTATAAGCCTGTGATCATGGCTCTTAAAATAGACTCTTTCAGTAGAAGAAACCAAAGACTTAAAATCCAGATTCCTTCATTGTTCTTTCTTAAATATAGTAATTGGCCTCTTTGTAGGTGTAGTTTTAAAAATGATTTCTACGTTATCCAAGTAAGTCAAGGGAAAGGGCTTCCTGGCCACAGTTTCTAAATGCACCAGTTTTGTTTAGGGCGTGAAAATTGTGAGATCCCATGTATCCAGGGTGATGAATCATCGCTTCCACCAGTCACTTCCCCAACATGCAGCCCAAGTCATCCCAAGCTCTTCTCTGTATCACCCCCTCCCCAGCAGCCAGCCCCTCTACCATGACGCCACTCTCCTCTGACAGACCAGGGAACACCTGCCAGAGGGTGACTTCACCATCCCAGTCACTCTGACAACAGCCCAAATAAAACCCTGTCATTTAAACCATAAACAACATCCGACCAGGCTACGGAGTTCAGACAGAGTCGTAGAGAAAGGAGAGAGAGAAATTGGAAAGAGGGCGATTGCCACAGTGAAACTGCAGGTTCTGATACTTGACTTAGGAAATGCAGGGGGAGCAGTCAGGAGCAGAGGGGCTCTGCTTCAGAGCCCAAAGCTTACAGGGTCTAGAAGTTTAGAAAGTTACTTACCCTCTCTGATCCCATTTTCTCTTGTCAGACTGAGTGATAATGTGCTCCACTCACCGAGTATTTATTTAAAACACTTGGACCCTGGTTAGCACTCAGTCTGGGTAGGCTGATAGCACTTTGTTTTATTAATATAGGAGTAAATGGAAGGTCTTTCTTATACATGAGTGAACATTCAAAAGTCCAACAGACTCCTCTTACTCTGGCAAACTGAGCAGAAGGCCCTTAAGAACGATGTGAAAGAGGCTTGGATTCTAGTCCTGAGTTTGCCATTGATCAGGTGAGGCAAATCACATCACCTGGTGTCAGTTTCCAATTCTGCCAAATAAGAGTGTGGCTGGATGCCTCAGAGTCCCCTGAGCTTCTCCGACATGGTATCTCTCCCTGTTCCTACTGCTCAACACCCAGGGTCAACTGGAACAGCAGAAGTTTACATTTCAGCACAAAGGAGCATGACTCCGTTCTCCCAAGCCTCCTCCTCCCCCAGGAATGTGGAGGGTGGGCTGGGCGGGACTGGGGGCACTGGAAATCCTTGGTGAAGCCAATTTCACTGCATCTTTAATAAGCATTTGAGGCAGTGATATGCTGCTTTGAAATTTTTCTTTCAGTAGGAAAGTCAGAACTGTCAGAAGGAGTCTAACTCTTTTGCTTTTGATTTCTTAGTAAGAGCCCAAGAGGGAAAAAAATGCAAGGGGTTTTTAAAAAATCTGCAGGGGTGAGGAAAGTACATACTTGGCAGCTAGCTAGCCACTGAGCCCAAAAGACAAAGCACCCACAACCCATGAGTTCTGACTATAAGCTTGCCTCTGTGCAAAAGGGTCTCCATCTTCACCCTCAGCAGCAGCAGCACACAGAGCATAAATCTAGGCCAGACCAGCACTGAATGGTTAAACCATCTCCTGCCAGATCTTCTGGAGCTCTACCCTTTCACTATGACACAAGGACTCTCATCAGCGTTGCTAACGGGAACTTTTAGATGGCCTTTACTGCCGTCTCTCCCAGGGAGTTGCGATGGTGATGAGAATAATAACCTACGCCTGGTATCTGTGAACCTTTGCAGTTTCATAGAGTGCTTTCATCTATATACTCTCCTTTGATCTCCAGAACAATGCTACAGAGTTGGCAACGCGGGTTTATTATTCCCATTTTACATACGGGAAGACAAGCAACAAGCTTCGCGAGGTTAAGGACCAGCAGGTCAGGAGGAGCGCTAGGACTAGAGTCAGGCAGGGCTTCCTCGCTTTGCACCTTGTGCCCTCTCCAATGTCTTACAAGCAAAAAGGAGAAAGCTTAGATTAAAAAGTGTTAAAGGAAGAATATTGGGCAGAGAGTGAGGGTCCTTGGTTTTCAGTTTTGATTCTGTTCCCTCTGAGCTGGGGGACCATGCTTTATGGTGAGGTTCCTGTCTACAAAAATTGTCCTTCAGCTCTAAATTCTGTAAATATCTCCATGCCTCTTTGGAAAGACCAGATTGGTAATTTGAATGTGATAGTGGACTGGATTGTAACAACTGGAGGAAATGTGTGTAGTTAATCCTGATTCTAAGAGTCATGATTTGAAGAGACAATTCTACAAACCTTTGTAGAAAAATCACAGTCCCTCTCTACATTTCTCACGTCCCCAGGGCACCCACTCTCAACTTCTTCAGCTGATTTTTTTTATATTTACCTCTGTGTCTTTAAATTACAAGTTTATGTAACTACTTCTTGACTTTTTTTGTTTTGACTTTATCTATTGACCTTCCAGGACTGACAGAAGATGAGGTTTTAGTTTTCTTTTAATGACCCCCATTACACAAGTTCACTCTTCCTGTCCTCTGTCTTTCCAACGCAGTTCTATCACAATTTGGGTTGGATTCATAGATGGCTTTCTTGCTTTATGAGAATGTAAATGCTACTTATTTGCTGTTGGGTCATTTGCATACAAAGAGTCATGTATCTTTCTGTATAATATTGTTTATGTTGGTGTAAATAATTCACTTTTTCACTTGCTTAATTTCCTACCTAATTATTACTTATTAATCTGAACACATTTAAACACATCAGGTATTTTATCATTTCACCTTCTTGAGACCACTTCCTCGAGATCATTGTAACATGCACCAGTTTGGGCTGGTTTTTCTCTGGACTGCTGAGTGCCTTGTTCTCTGGCCCACAATTGTGGGGACTCTCTTGACTGTTTTGTGGGTCTATTTGTTTCTTAGAGCTTCCCCTCTTTTTTGGTTTATGCCTTCATTTTTGATGGTGCATCCTTTCAACAGTTTCCCGAGAATATGTGTGAGGTAAAATGTTAGAGACTTCACAGATTGGCAAATGTTTTTATTCTAACCTCACTTGCAATCTGCAGATTGGTTAGACAGTTTAGTTAGACTCCAAATCACGTTCCCTTGGGACTTTGAAAACATTCCTCTGTGGCCTCCTGGTCTCCAAAGTGGCTATAGAGATATCTAACACCTGTTTCATTCATGATCCTTTATATAAAGCCTACTCTTTCTTTTTGGAAACCAAGGATCTGCTTCTTGTCTTTGGTGTTCTGCTATGTCACAACGAGCATGTCTTACTGTGGCTCTTTTTACCCCTTATATGTGGCATTTGAGAGATCCAATGGGAAATTTCAGTTTGGGGAAATTTTCCTGAAAATATCTCTTAATTATTTTATCCTTTCCACTACCCAAACTCTCTGGTTTTCATTTCTACTTTTGGATTTTTAATTCATTAAAACTCATTACTGTTTTTCAATATTCCTTTCTTAATAACATTCTTCCTTCCTGAATGTATCTGCACTTATCTCTTTCTGTTTGTTAAAGACAGGGGTATTTCCTCCTTTCCTCTAATCCTTTCCCCTCCTATCAGTTCTATTTCCTTAATTTTTTTTGCATTTCACATTAGATGGTTTCTTTAAGTACCTGGCAATTCTTATTTATGTAGCTGTATTGAAGATTGGGGCACTTATGGTTTCTGGGCATATGAGAGGGGTTCATTAACTGTTAGAATAATTGTTAGAGCCCTTTCCTTGGGATGCTCCAATGATGCCAGTTTTTTTGTTTTTGGGTTTTTTGTTTGTTTGTTTGTTTGTCGTTCTGGGGACCGAATCCAGGGTCTTGTATACCAGTGCCAGTTTTTCTAGTCTTTTATTCCTTTTAAACTAGTCAGATATCACAGGGAAAATTCCAGTTCCTGCCTCAAGGTATACATCCATCTGCCATTGTGCTGGAAACAAGCCTAAGGAAGAAAGCAGGAAGTCTCCAGTTAGATACATAGACACATTCTTAACTCCACTGGGGGTACATGGTGTCCCAAGAGCAGAGACACCATTCCACATCATCCAAACAACATTTCTCCAGTCAGGGGAGAGGTGGGGCAGTTCTCCAGAGCAGATCTGGGATCAAACTGCTTCTGGAAACAGACTTTTAATCAACAGCCTAATTTTTAGCCTACTTGCTCCATTTTCAGAGGTAACTGGTGGCATCAACTCATGAACCTTTGTGACAGTAGGTTCTGTGACATTACGGGTTCTCCCCATTGCTTGCTTGAGATTCAGCTTTTTCGTGTCTGATAACTCAGAAGCCTCTACTTCCAAAATATTATTGCTTATATATTCTCTCCTGTTCCTTTTCGGCCCAGTGGGTTAACCATTAAAAAGACTCCTTACAGGGCTGGATCGGTGGCTCAACGGTTACAGCGCTTGCCCAGCTTGCACAAGTACACGGGTTCAAACCCCAGCACCCACATACACAACTATGTGTCAGAGCAACAAAAGTCATGTGAAAATCTCAATAAAAATTGATTCTCTCTCTCTCTCTCTCTTACTGTCCTTCTCTCTTTTTTAAAAAAAAGACTCCTTACAAATCATTTTAATGTATTTTGAGGAGAGAATAGTATTACATGTGTATAATCTGCTATCTCTAACAATTCTAAGTTCCTTCAGTTTAACATAGCAACATAGTCACACATATCTTACTCACAATATAAAAATATTGTCTGAAAGAAAATCTTTTTTAATATATATATTTTTATTAGTGCATTATATTTTTACATAATGATGGGATTAGTTGTCATATATTCCTAGATGCATACAAATCAACAATACAATTTGTTCAATATCCTCTACACACATCCCTCTGCCTCCCTCCTCCTGTCCCTTGATCCCTTGTGGTTTTTCTGGGTCCTACATTGTTTGAAAGGAAATCTTAATCCTTGAGAAAACTGACAGTTTCTTTTTGTCATTTATTATCACCCACATCTCAATTTTCATTGCTATCTAGTACGTATCTGTAGGCCTGACCATGTCCAGTGGATTTATATAATCTGTCCCTTTCAAGTATCTGAATGACCGTTAATCCACAGTGAACAATGCACAAAGACATCCCAGGACCTGATACCTTAATTTCATTGAGCAGCTGACTACTTTCCATTTCATGTTATTCATGGAGTTGAATCATTTGTATGTACATTTTTTAACACTGAAATGGTAAATTTCCAGTGAATACTTTTTTTACTCTTCAATGTGTACAAAGGTTGTGCAAGGTGAGCTCTGTCTACTCAAGCCCTATAATCTGCATGTCCTTGCCCCATCTTCAAGTCAGTGAGAATCTATGTAAGCAATGTGTTAGAAGCTCTACTCCAATAGTTGGTGACATCTGTTGACTGAAATGTAGTTTTCAAAACGAGTTCCACTCTGTTATGACGTTTGCCCATCTTTCCCTCAGTCTGCCATCAAAATCCCAGCATGCTTGAGGCTCAGCTTAGACTTGAGTTGGCCACAGTCAAGGGAATAGAAACTACTCTAGAATATAATATCTTTATTATAATCATTTATGGAGTCAGGCTAATAACAATATTTTATATAATATAGATTACAAAATATTTTTTACTCTTGTTGCCTCATTTTACCATTGAAATAATTCTGAGAAGTAGCATAAGTATTAGACCTTCACATATGACAGATCAAAGCCTGGAGAACTGAAGCATCATAGTTGAGATCCCTCCCTGAGGTGGTGGCAGAGGTGGCCCTTGAGCATAGGTCTTCAAAATCGCATTGAACTCGGATTTTCCTTTATGTTTCTTAGGTAAACACTAGGTACTTAGTACCACTCAATTCCATGCTGTGGGGGAAGATGAGGTTCCTAGAACTTAAGTAACATATAATCTACATGGATAAAGAGGCATACCATACTTTATAAAGCCATCTATGAAAATTATGATAGAGTACATAATTAGGGACTAATATAGCTTTTCTAGTCCAAAGGGACACTTCTGTGCAATGAAGAACTGCTTTCAAGTGGCCCCCAAATTTTCTACAGTGTCAGGTCTCCTTGTCCAGGCTGTTCTTTTTGCTCAGAAGGACTTTTTCTGTGTTCTTAGTCCAATAATTTTATCTTTCTAATTCTGACACAAATGCTCCCTTGTCCACAAAGCCATCCCCATTCTCCTATATAGAATTAGCCTGTGTTATCCAAGGCATCCTGTCCTGGGCACACATCATAAATTTAGGATGCTGAGTTTTGGCAGAGGTGGGCTGGGTGAAGTGGATGCATGGTGTCTTTTTCATCTCCAGGGTGCAACTTCTCAGCTCCACATCTCAGTATCCAGTGCTGGTACTGTCATATGCTAAAGATTCATGCAATAAAAAAAAATAAATGAAGGTTCTGGAAGGGAGAACATAGCTTCCTAAGATGCCCAAAATTATCCCATAAGTGTTGTTTCCAATTTCCCTGGAATTTGGAGGGAGGGCACCAGCAGTGAAGAAAGTAGGTAGAAAGGAAGGAGGGGGTGCACCAGCTGATGCTGAAGAATTGCTGGTTCCACACTCCCGCATCAGAACTGGAAGCCCTCAATTATAGGGACCCCTTTGTCCCTCCATTCCCTCCCACCTATGTGTGTGGCTTGGTTCACTATTTTCCACTCGTGCTGTGATTTTCTTCCCAAGGGCTGCCTTTGGCCTCACTAAAAATCAGCTTCTCCCTGTGCGAAAGGGCTGATGATAGTGGGGAGAAGAAGGCGGTGCATTTATGAGGACTTTTCTGGGTGCTGCTACTCTCCTCCAGGGCTTTGACTCTGGCATTCAGAAGGGCAGACCCAGGTCTCCAAGGTCTCCCACCCTGCAGGTTTATTCTTTGTTTAGGCACTGGGTGAACGTGAATCCATGTTCACATGCAGGAGGTTTGAGGCAAAAGGCGTTGATAAGATGTAAAAATCCCCAGTTCCTTTTCCCACGGTTTGACCTTAGAAAATTTAGCTAACCCAACAGTGTTTCAGTTTACTCCTCTATAAAAACGAGTCTAATGACGCTTCGCCTAACTCATGGAGGAGTGGCGTGGCTTAATTAACCAATGCTCATTTCTCTCAGCATTTTGGATGTCCTCCATGGGCACAAAATTATGTTATTACTTGAAATAATAATAATAGTTTCCCCTAATAATTCTGTGTTATTATTGCATTTAAGGAACTGTATTAGAGGCCTTCTGGAACTAGTTTAATACCTATAAATGTCTCTCCCTGGCAAAACAAGGGAGCATTGCCTGGTGATTATGGTTTGTCTTGCATTTCAAAACTAGTCCGTTTAAACCCTCAGCAGAGTCCTTAAAACAGAGCCTGGCCAAGGGGGACCTCTTTTGATCTCAATCGCTGGACCACTGAAAGCGCTTAACTTGAGCAAAGCAGCTAGTGTTCAAAAGCCTCCGAGCTGGCAACTCCACAGGCCCAACCTACGGATGTGAACAGATAGGCCCAGAGGACAGATAAGCACCCACCCGCCGCCCAGCCAGAGCAAGGCGCCCGGGTCACAGATATCATCACCAGTGCCCCTGTTACTTCTATCAGCATCTCTGGCTCTTAGAGTCAACTTTAAACTCCTCCCCAAGGCATGCAGAGGCCCTGCTCATCACTAGACACCATCTCCCTTGTACTCTGTTCCTCCATTCTGATCTTTTTAAAAATTTTGTGTTTAGGGCTGGAGCGGTGGCTTGGCGGTTATGGTGCTTGCCCAGGATATACAAGTACACAGGTTCAAATCCCAGCACCGACGTACACAACTAAGTGTCAGAGCAATGAGGGCCATGTGAAAAACTCAATAAAAATTGATTCTCTCTCTCTTTTAAAAAAATTTTTTTTGGTTGTTTAATTGACAAAGAGTATCAGTATATATTATGTGTAGATGTGATAGTGACACATGTTTATATTGTGAATTGAACATATGTAACATCTTACTTTTTTGTGGTTAGCACATGTAAAGTTTAGTTTTTCAATAATTTTTAAATATACAGCCCCCCTCCTTAACTGTAGAGAATACATTCCAAGACCCACAGTGGGTGCCTGTAATCTTGGACAGGACTGGATCCTCTACATGTAGTGTTTTTTTTCCTGTGCGTACATGCAAACTGATAATTGCCATTTCCAGCTTAACTAAATGTTTATCTGTACTGTGGCTATAACTCTTGCAGTCTGAGGTGTGACAGCAAAACTAACATGGAATGAGTTTTCCTTCATCATGGTCCTGTGGACATATTTGTTCTGGGCTGGGTATATGGTTTCCTGGTTGAGCACTAGTATGTAGCATGCCCTGTGTTCAAACCCCAGCAAAACACACACACACACACACACACACACACACACACACACACACACACAAATATATTCTTACTATAAATCTTAGCAATCTCAGCATGTGATTTTTTTTCTTTCCTTATTGAGAACTTTCAGCCTTTTACTTAAAGGAAGCTCTGTATGGGTTCCCTTTGGCATATCTGAATTGCCAGCTCCACCACTCTTGTTCTTTGGGGCCAATATTAAGTAAAGTAAGGGTCACTCGAACACAAGTACTGCAATACTCTTAACGATTAACATGAGAACCATGATGGCAACTAAGTGGCTCACAAGTGGGTGATTCATACAGTGTGGATATGCTGGACAAAGGGACGATTCATGTCCTGATAGAGTGGACTGAGATGGCACAAGAATTCATCATGCTACTCAGAAAGGCAGGTAATTTAAAGCTTGTGAATAGTTTATTTCTGGAATTTTGGGACTTTTGTTGACCAAGAGTGACCGAGAGCATGGAAAGCAAAGTTCTGGATAAGGGCAGGACTACTGCACATTGCCATCAACTAATGTCACTATGCTGTGCAACAGGTCCCCAGAACTCATTGCTTTTGTCTGTAACTCCATCTGTTATTTCTTCAAAAACACCAGGTGTACTCTCCTCTATGCTTCCACATAGCCTGCTCCTGCCCAGCAAGCTCCTCATCCTTGTCTTTACCTGGTGCCCAGGAAGATACTGTCTCCATCCAGAGTCTGGGCTGAGGCCCCTCTTGGGTGCATCGACAGCACCCTGTGATTGTCCTCCACACCGAAGCCCGTGGCAGACAGACTCAGGCTTGCTGTTTCCTTTCGGGTTTCCCCATAAACCTCTGCCCCTGGGGCACAGCCCATGCCATTCCTGTGCATTGGGTCTATACATAGTAGGTGCTTTAATAGTTGTTGAATGAAAGAATATAATTTCCTTCTTATGTCCTGTTCTCTTATATTTTGTGCCCCTATCCTAATGCTGATCCTTCTTTACCCTCAACTTTAGCAAAGCAGCTTATTTTCAATCCTAGCAATCGGCAATTCTAAGGGCCTAACCTATCCATTTGAGAAAAGACAGGCACAGAGGAAAGATAAACACCCCAACTTCCCCCAATCCCCACAGCCAGAGCACAGTGCCCGCTACACCAACCACAGGTGAGCGAACTGGATGGAGAAGGGAGAAGAGTAAGTAGAGTCCTGAAAGGAGAGACATAATGCAGGAAAAGGGCTTAGGAACAAGGCACAGTGAGAAAGGAGGAGAAATATCTGCAGGTGAGGATCTCAAATGAAAGCGGGGAAGAATACAAGGGGTTTAATATGTTAAGATTCTGAAAATAAAATCATCCTTAAGTTTTATTTTTTTAGGAATCTTCCATATAAAAGAAGTGGGGCAGGAAGGAGAAGCCTTTTCAGATTCTTTATGTACATTATCTCCTTTACTCCTTATGCCCATCCTATTAGACAAGAATTTGATCAATATTTAACAAAAGAGGACATGGAAGCTCAGAGAGGTGGAGTACCTTGCTCAAGGTCACACAGCTAAGCACAAAGGCCCACAGTGAACAGAATGTGCTTGCATCCCATCTTGCTCATTTGGAAGTATAGGATGACTGCTTCATGGGTGGAACGTCCTTTCTTTGGGACTCTGGGGCCCTCAAAGATGCCTTCTCTTTGGGATGCAGGGGAAAAGGTGGTAATAATCAAGAAAAAAAAAAAGTAACAGCCTCCAGTTGGGTATTGAATCCTGGAGTCTACAGAGTGGTTTCTTGCTTTTGTATGAGAAAAAAAAAATTCCTACTTCATTTCATTGAAAGGGAAATGAGTTGAACTGATGTTCCTTGGTTGTTGGTTTGTCTTTCCTGTGATTGGTACATGTCCCAAAGTCCTCCTGTGTACACAGGCACAGCAAGAACATTGCTAAGTCCTTGTCACGGCAATTTTTCCCAGCAGGTCTGAGCCAGGCAGACCTGTGCTTATGGACTTCAGCAAAATCTGTACCAGAAAGGCCAACAGGCATGCTGAAGAAGCCCCTCTCCACCATCGTGTGCCTCTGCAGGCTCTGGGACACCGGTGAGCAGACTCTTGAAGTCCAGGGCAGTCGCGACGTCTACATAACTTGGTCTCACTCTCTGCTTTCGTGTATCTAAATTTCTCCTCCCTTTGGGGCATGAGATTTCAAATAAGGCTCTTGAGCAGAGCAAGCTCCAGTTTTGTGTTTGATTTATGCCATTATTAGAACTGTAGTCCTTGAAAGCAATTCCATCACCGCCATAAAGAGGACGGAGCTTCCGTTAACTAATAAATCCTTCAGGAGTGTGTTCTGATGCTGTTGAACTTTTCATTAAACCACAATGTACAAGAAGGAAGAGAGATTTTAAAATAACATGATGCAGACACACGTCCACGGTGGAATTAGTCAAGGCCTAGGAACATCATGTGTAAGACAGCCAAGTTGACAATCAGTAATAACACATTTCTCCTGCAAATACCAGGTAACGTGGCCTCTCTTCATTCCTGGGTCTGTCTTTGTACAGGGAAGGGAGAGAACTAAAACCTATCTGTGATTCAATCAGAAAATGCAAATGAGGTCAAGTTTCTTACAGGCTTGTGAGATTTCCCCAGAGAAATTTGCACAGCGTCTCGGCCACTGCTGGTGCCCTTCAGAGGCCAGGGCTTGTCTGTGGAGGGGAGAACACAGCGCAAGCTCCCCACTTTCCTCCTCAGACATCCAGCTAAATGGGCTGCTGAATTCCATTCACAGGCTCCCTAGAGTATCACCTAGAGGTTGAAGTCAAAGCCAGATATATACAATGATTGCCCTTCCATGAGGGGAACCTGGTGGCTGGCCTCTCTGCTCTGAGTGAGGACCTGGCAAAGGGATCCTAGAGGTAGCCTGCCAGCTTCTGGGACCAGTAATTCCATCCCTGCAAGTACTCTAGGGCAACCTGTAAGGAAATCGCCCTCCCCCCATGACCCTTCCCTCCCACAGTCCAACTGCATGTGTGCATGTGTGTGCGTATGTGTGTGTGTCTGTGTGTTGTGCGTGCATGGATGCATGCGTACGTGCATGGGTCCTCCCTTGGGCTTCAAAAGCCTGAAACCTTTCCTACTATCTTGCGATTGGGAAATTAGTAGCTTGGGACAAGCTGACAAGTGATACTGCAAGTCAGGAAGCTTGGCTCCACCTTCCAGCAAGCTGAGGGTGGTTCAGGGAATTTATAGAGTTTCTTTTGCTCAGTGCAGGTTCTAGCATGTTTTGAAAGTTGCTTTTTTTAAAATCCAGAGACACATTAACACTGCTCATCAAAGCGATATTCTAGTGCCTTTAAGTTATAAAAGGCTGGACAGTATCAGGATCTGAATTTCCAGGGGTTGAGAGAAGGAGGAAAAAGACAGGACCCTCCCCACCACCACCCACTCTCAGTGTGCCTGGTTTCAAAGAAAGCAGATGGATCCCTCATTAAACATCTCATACGTGAGAAAGATGGGTGAGAAAGAGCCTGTGTTGTGTGAAAGGGGTTCCAGATTTGCGAAGTGGTGTATTTGCTTTCCTGTAAAAGTTTAAGCATTATTTTTAAGTGAAATGTTACGCTCTTGGCCAGTAGCTTTCACATTGAGAATGAAGGCAGAGGGTGGGGGTGGAGGTAGCAGGTGTATGGGTCTTACAGGAAACTTTGAGGATAACAACACAGATTTCCCCTAAACTGTGAAAACTGCAAATCTGGAGGTTCCAAATTATTTATCAATCAACCTAGTCTCAATTTTTCATTACTGAACTTCTCTCGGCCACAACATCTCTCAAAGCACAATCACACATGGCAGATCTTAGAACTTCCAGCTAAGCTTGTTAAAATGCAGATTCCCAAGTCCTGCCCTGAAGGACCTGGGTGCCATCCAGAGATCTGTACAGGAGGTGGTTGATCTCTGATCCCCAATCCCTACCCCACCCCACCCCACCTCAGCTCTGCTGTTCTGTGGTTCTAGATTCTCTGGAAAGGAGCACCATTAGGAACTGGGGCTATCTCACTGCCAGAATGCACATCACCTCTGCAAGGTGTCACCAATTACCTAGGACTTTGGCCAAGATTGGCTCCTCCCACTGATTGACAGGTCCAGTTGGTTGTATAGGTCTCTGTCTTCCAATGGGGACGGCAGTATTGTCTCTGGGCTTGCTGATCACCAGCTATGGTGTGTTGTCCTTCCAGCAGGCTACTGTTCATGGCAACCTCTTTCTGTCTACCTGCTGTCTGGCCATCCCTTTCAGGTCTGACTCTGACCTCTGTCACTGCAGACAGGGGCTCTTAGCTCCTATGCTCCATTCGAGGTTCACCCCATAAACTGCCCATATTCTGGTACCTGTGGACCTCAAAGTCTTTGGCACTCCAGGATGTGGGACTCTCCTTAAGAGATTAGCCTCTTACTTCATTCTTTTTACCACCCAACGTGGTCCAAAGGCTTCCATATGCCTATGCCTGGTAACTCACCATGTTTACCTCCTGCCCCTGAAATGATGGCTCCTGCCTCTGCATTCCCTGAAGGCTTGGAACACATATTGCTTCACATCACATTCTAATGATCTGCATCCACCTCGCCTCCCTGCCTAGGCTGCAAGCTCTGTGACGCCAAGGACTGTGTCTTACTCATCTTCGCATCCCTAGCAACCGCTGTGGGGCCTGGCGATACTGGTACAAACATTCACTGAGTGCTTACTAGTTGGCAGGCAAAGGACTTGGGGCAATATGCCACTTTATGCAATGTGTACCACGCCACTTTATCCTCCCAACAGCCTACAAGAGCCATGCTTTTATCAGTCCCATCTGAATAGATGAGGCCAGTGAGGCCGAAGCATTTAGGTAACTTGATCAGTCGCATAGCAAGTAAGCGGTCAGTTTAGGATTGGAATTAGGCAGATCAACTCCGGAGCCTCATAGGAAGAGTTCAGACAAGGTTCACTGAATAAATAAAGGAAATATAAATAAAGAAATGTGTGGCAGTATCCATAGAAGCACTGTATTTTAGAGCCAAAGGAAACTAAGAGATCATTTAGTCGAAACCCCGCTTTTGTTGCTGGGGAAACTGAGGGTCTAAGCAGGAAAGTGAGTGGTGGTAGACGATGCAGCAGGTGGGAGCTCTGGTGTGGAAAACAGATCCATTTCTGTAACCTACCTCCTGTGCCAGCTTATTCTCTTCCTTCCTCGGTTTCTTCATCTGTTAAATGGGGATGGGAACAAAATTTGTGTCACTGTTTGTTAGGATTAAATGAGGTAATGTAAATCTCTTGGAATGGCACTTTGTATGTGACAGTGCTCTTTAAGGGCTACCTATTGCTATTCATAGAATCAGAGCAAATGCAGCTGACAATAACCTATAAATGCAACTTTTATTTTATCAAGGAGGAAACCGGAGTTTCATTTCATATTTATTTCCAGGACTGGAATTGCTAGAATTTGATCATTTTTAAGAGAAATATGGTGGTCTCCTTATTCAATGCCTCCATTTTGCAAGTAAGGACGCTGTAGTCCAGGGAATAAGATGACATCCCAAGATCTCTGGCACATCAGAGAAGAGCTGGAAGCGATCCTGGGTCTCCTGACTTCAACTACACTACCACAGGCCCGTTAGTCAGCCTGCTCCCGGCCACCTTCATGCCCCAGGCTCCCAGCTAGGAACAGAGAGTCCAACTGTCCGTGATTTCAATCCAGTAGAAACATTCCATGCCGGAGCTCAAGTTCTAGGCAAGCAGGTCCGTCAAGATCCAGTTCTTTCATATGACAGGTGGGTAGAATTACAGAATTGCATTGCAACTGGGGATTTGTGAGAGCCACCCTGGAAGATGGCAGAACTCCCCCACAAGGCTGCCTGGTAAGCACATAAATCAGCATTTGGGTGGCACACAACCCAAGGTCTGCACCAGCCAGCGCTCAGCAGTCAACAACCACCCTCCCGGCACCGTCTAGCATCAGTGTTGTTGTTGTTGTTGTTTTTAATTCCCCCAGAGCATTAGGGACCTCTATAAATCCTGATGCGGAGCCCCAGCCCAGAAAAAACTAATAGACTCTCTAGAGGTGGGGGCCAGGCATTGGTATTTTGACTAAAGGTCCCTAAGAGAATCTACTGTGCAGACTAAATCCATAAGACAAGAGAAATGCCCTCCGCCCAAACTAGCAGAATCACCAGGAAACTTGGAAATCTGAATTCTATGTCAGGCCATCTCTGTTATTTTCTGTCATGGTACTCTATTGTTAGTTTTCATAACACTCAGCAAGACATAAAATTATTCATTCATTCAATTAACTTCCTTGCCTCCTCCAACCTTAGATGGTAGGCTTTATGAATGGAGACTATGACTTTTGCGTAACTCAGAGAGCCCATGTATACTTGGTATCAGTAAGCAAGACAGGTGTATGATCATGCTTTTCATTTTTTCAGAATTCATTCATTCCTGTCGCCTTAGGAAAAGAGAACATAAGCATATGTATGACGTGCTTTATCTTCCCTAGAAAGAAGGAAGTTTAACTCAGTGTAGTAGATAACTCTAACTTTTTTTTGACAACCACGAAAATAAGGAAAAGACAGCAATAAAAAGTAACAGTAAATACTGAGAAGAAAAAACAGTCAATATTAAGAACTCAGGCCAAAAGAGTAACTTTGCCTAAAATACTACTGTTTCTTTAGGTCAAGTCCCTAAATATTATTAAATGAAGATTGGGGGTGCCCAGAATATCAATAGGCCCTTTTGAGAAATAATGAAGGTTAAGACAAGGTTCATGGCCTTAAGTTTATCAGGGAACCAGCTCATAAGTGGACTGTGAGGTTTTATTTCGAATAGGCAGGACTGCTGAATGCGTATGTACACGGTGCTGGTCAGACCTGCTGTCGTAACTTAGGTTCAACTTAGGTTCAAGGAAGAGCTTGCAGAGGGGAAGTGCACGAGGGGTTGACATCATCAAGGAGGCTTTGGGGAAAAGGAAGAGGTCTGGGTCTTAGAAACATTCTTAACTCCACTTGGCTTTTGGAAGTTGATCCAGTGACCATTTCCCCCAGCCCTGGTGTGGCGGACAGCCCTCATCTATGAGTCAAGACAGACTTTGTTCTTGGATGTGATTTGGGGGTTCATATGAGGAGACACAATTGTCTCTGTGAGCTATAAATACAGCTTTGCTGACAGAGGCCAACTGGCTCTTTTCATAGACATCTTCCCTTGTAAAAGGAATCCTAAGGTGCCAACAACTGGGGTGTTACATTCAATAATAAAATCCATGTTACAAAACTTAGTATAGTATAGTACAGCCATATGCTGTAGTCATTAAACCAGACTAGCTGGATTTAAATCTCAGTTTTTGCCATTGAATAGCTGTGAGACCTTGGCTAAATTATATAACCTCCTTTTGCCTCTGTTTCTGCCTCTGGAAAGCGGGGATAATAATAATAATGGTAATACCTCTCTTGTACTCTTATTTTTTTTTTAAAGAGAGAGGAACAGTGAGAGAGAGAGAGAGAAAGACAGAATCGATTTTATTTAGTTTTTTATGGACTTTCGTTGCTCAGTCACTTATTTGCGTACATGGTGCTGGGGTTTGAACCCGCGTACTCGCGCATGCCAGGCAAGCGCCGTAACTGCTGAGCCACTGCTCCAGCGCCTCTTGTACTCTTATTGCTGTGAAGATAAGGGATATAATTTTTCTAGTTTCATAAGAGATACTATGGAAGGGTTGGCAGTCAAAATCTAGAAGCCTAATCTAATCCTAGGCCCATGTAATCTGTTGTGAAATGTTTGCTTAGTCAAAGACCACCTAAAACACCGTGTCTCAACTACCTAAGGACAATATAATCTTATGGCTGTGAACAAGGTCACCACAGGGACAACAGTGGTGGAATATAAAACGTCTCAAAGAAATACGGTCCAAATGAGCTAAAGTCAGACGGTGTAGCCAGCAACTTCTGGGGACGCCTGGTGCTGCGACCTGGGAATTAACTCAGGCGATTTGAGCATTGTATTTAAGAGGAACGGATATGGAGTTCATCCCACTTTGAGGCAGTTGATGTCCTGTGTCATGACAACAGGGATATCTGTGGCCAACAGAAGCAGCCCTCTAAACTCCTGCAGCATTTTACCATGCAGACTGGAAGAAAGCTCAGCAGGCATGACTTGTCACGACCCATCTCTGCTTCTAGAACCACAACTTGAAGTACATGCTAAGCACCTCTGTATACACACCACACATACTCACAGGAGGCATTAACACAATCATCATATAGAAAAGCCAGGTTTGATTTGCAGAGCGGTAGAAGTGATATAGCTCTCTTGTGGAAGTCACTGACATTAATAACTGTGTTCGCGAGTCATTAGAGACCAGGGTTGAACGATGGCAAAGCTATCTCAGCGTCTCATTCAGGAGGTTGGTTTGAATCACTGAGGTTCCATAGGGGGTTTGATTCAAGGTGGCCTCATTTATAAGTCTCAAGGCCAAGAAGTGGAGGTATGATGGTGAAATCCTTGTTTAATTCACAGGCAGCACTGAGTAGGCTGCTTCCTCCTCTCCTGTCTCTGTGCTGGCAATGGTGTGTGCTTGCCCAGCATAGAGCGTAGCCAGGGAGGAAGAAGGATGAGGGCACCCAGCAGCGTGGTGCTTCCAGAGTCGCCTCATCTGTAGAAATGTGGCAACTGGATCAAATAGTTTCTAAAGACCTTTTCCACTTCTAGAATTTGATTATCTTTAATAGGCATAATTTGGATGTGACTTGTCTGGTTCTTTTTTTTTTTTTTTTAAGAGGGAGGGACAGTGAGAGACAGAGAGAAAGAGAATTAATTTCAGCTTTTCATGTGGCTTTTGTTGCTCTGACACTTTGTTGTGTACATGGGGTGCTAGGGTTTGAACCCATGTCCTCATGCATGCCAGGCAGATGCTCTAACTGCTGAGCCACCGCTCCATCTCCATCTGTCTGATTCTTGAGCAGAAGATAATAGCTGCCACACAGGATATCATGAGGAGTAGCCCTACTGTGCCACATTCCTGAAATGTAACCAATACAAATACGTCCCTTCGGACCTCAAAGCCTTCGAAATTCTGAAGAGTCTTCAACTAAAAGGCAGGCAACTCTGAGGACAATGTCACCCCTTACAGTTCTCACCTCGTAGGCAATACCAGTTAGTCAGATCATTTTCCAAATATGATGAAGTGAACATAAGTAATGGAACATTGGATGGGATGGAATGAATCCCACTGTATCCAAGAGTAGGGACCATATGCATCTATGAATCCTGTTTTAATCCAGATATTGGAACATGCTTGGTACTTTACAAATATTGAGGGTTTTTTTCTTTATTTTTTTAATCTTTGCAGTACTGGGGATTGAACCCAGGACTTTGAACATGCTAGGCAAATACTCTGCCACTGAGCTACATCCCCAGACCTTTTCAAATTTTGAGATAGGATCTTGCTTAATTACTGAGGCTGGCCTTGAACTTATGATCCTCCGGCCTCAGCCTCCAGAGTCCTTGGGATAAAACAGGAGTGCACCACTGTGCCTGGCCTATATATTGTTTTCAGAAGGAAAGAAAGAAAGAAGGAAAGAAGAAAGGCAGCATGAATGGATGAATAAATAAGAAATGACACTTGAAGAGTATTTCCTACACCCGACCTGGTCACTAAGTACCCCAGGGCAGCTTTGGAACTTGGGTCCCAGTTGCTAAAAACAACCCCTATTTTCCAGTGGCAATCTCCAGCCCTGCTCTGACTTCCCTCAGCTCTGGAAGGCCCTGGACTGTCACCGAGGGCCATTCAGGGGCCGAGGCTGCCCGACTGATGTGATGCTGAGCCTGCGCCAGTTCCAGGCCTTACGCTTTTTCTAAGCACTTGATTTAAATGAAGAAAGAAATTGGCTTATATTTTTAGCAGCTCCTGCTACTAAAACTCATTTGACAAAAGTGCCAAAGGGACAGTTAAGTCTGCGTAAGATTTTTTTTTCCCATGGAGGTGGAGGAGGGTATAATTTATCTGAAAATGACTGAGTACTTTCCTGGCCTGGGGACATTATTCTACCTGCTCTCTCTCCTCTCTCTCTCTCTCTTAAAAGACATACTCTCTTTTTTTCCCATCAAATTTCAAATTTAAGATATTTATTGTCCTTAGCTTTAGTTTGTAACCACAGAAAGGGAAAAGGTGTGTGATTCCAGTCAGAAACTCCACAACCTTCAGTTACATTTTGGAATTGGAGGCATTCCATTTAATTGGGAAGACCAAAGCCCCCATGTGATGCAAGTTCAACGCAGTGGGAGTATGACATTAAGCCCAACTGGAAAACTCTATCAATGCCACGTCTACGCATACTGGGTACTGTATTCAAGGTGTATGATTTGAAAGTGTCCCAAGCCCTTCTTCCTAAATGTCTCTATTACTGACTTGCCTTAATACCTGAGACCCCCTCCTTCACAGCCATGGAGTGAATTCCTTCTTGTGTTGTTGAGGGTTATGCGTTCATCTGTCAGAAGACTCTGTTAATATATACTTATATTAACTCAATATCATTTGTGACAAAAATGACTTTAAATGATGAATTAGCCTGTAAATGGAGTCTTGAGGGGCTGGAGAGGTGGCTTGGAGGTTACGGTGCTTGCCTGGCATGCGCGAGTCCATGGGTTCAAACCCAGCACCACATACATGGCAAAGTCTCAGAGCAATGAAAGCCATGTGAAAAACTATATAAAATTCTCCTTCTCTCTCTCTCTCTCTCTGTCCTTCTCTCTTAAGAAAAAAAAGAATGGAGTGTTGAGAGAATGGGAGTTTTGATGGGTTCAGAGATGGTAAGAAAACATTTGATCTATATAAAGTGCAAAATGAACCCATTTGTTCATTTGTTATTTGGAAGTTTTCCCCCTTCAAAGTTATGAAGGGTGGCTATGTTCCCAGAGAAGAGTCAGAAAAATATGCTGTAACCATGATGTATCTGAGTATAATCCTCAAGAGTATCCCTGAACCACCCTCAGCCAGCCTGCCAGGGGCTCATGGATTAGTCCATGGTGGGCTGACTCCATTCCACTAGGCCCGAGGTGAGGCAGAACATCAGGCAGAAGGGCATGGTGGGGTAAAGTCACTCAGTTTGTGGCACAGAGGAAGCAGAGAGGAAGCATGCACACATGCGGGGAGTCAGGGGGAAGACATATAGTCCCCAAGGACACACCTCCAGTGACCCACTTCCTCTAAACACACTCCACAGTTATCACATAGTAATCCATTCAAATTATTAATTCATCAAATGTATTAGTCTACCAATCAGATTACAGTTCTTATAATCTAATCATTTCACCTCTGAACACTCTTGCATTGTCTAACATGGGTATTTTTATAGGACACTTCACATCCAAACCGTAAAGCAAACCCTGGTATGGTGGCCGGCATGGACAAGGTGCTCAGTTAGTACTGGATAAGGTAAGAAAGATTCATGCTCATTTCAGAGAAAAACTGTACCAATTATGTTGGGCATTGCATGGGGAAGAACACAGTGCCACGGGTTTGGGGTTAAAGGGAATGGAGAGAATGCGCTCCCTAGAGAAGATGTGAGGCAGGGGAGGGGACAGCAAGTGATGATGGCCATGGAGGAGTGTGACATGTGCGAAGCAGGAAACACTCCTGGAAGGTGATTCAGGATTGGGAGAGGCAGAGTGCTTCCTCGCTATCACAGCCATCGTTCCAGACCTCTGCCTGGAACCGATAGGTAAAGGGAGGTAAAAGGTGAGGAAGGTAGTCCTGCCAACCTAATGGTCAGTTTCAGGTAGAGGCCTTGAATCAGGACCCAGAGGCATCAAGAGGGTCCCAGAAGGAAGGCAAGTCTAAGAGGGGGACAGAGAAGGAGAAGGGGAGTTGAGATATTTTTAGGTGCCTGCAAATCTGGGCTCAGCCACTGTGGGGGTGGGCTCTTCCCTTCTAGCATCTCCAGGTAGGTGGAGACCAAGGCACACTTGGAAGGCCTACAGAGCAAATGGGTTCACCAGCCCTCCCAGCCCAGACCCAGGGCTGTGGTCCCTCAAAGAGAAAGCTCCCAGGAGGCTAAAACCATCCAGGAAAGTTGATCATACATAACCTTAGGAAGAAAGTGATCAAAGTGACCAAAAGATCTGGGCTAATAGCTTCTTTGAGGACCACCACATTACATTCTCCTCTCTCCTCTTCCCTGATTGCCATTGATTTTGATTCTTTTTCATATTCAGGCAATATTTTCCACCACTAGTTCCTCTAGTCTCTCTCTCACCTGTGCAAAGGTGCAGAATTCATTTGCATCCATTATGATCCCAGAGTAACTCATTCACTTTCATTTTGCAATATCCAAAGGGTTACTCATTTTCTTAGATCACTCAAGGATTTCCAGGAGTCTTACAAAGAAGTGTTAGGAACCTCCAAGACTTACTGAAAAATTGTGTGCTTCCCTAGGGGAGGTGGTGCGCTCGAGAGAGACAGGCAGGACATTTGGGAAGAACCAACCACGAAGGAGATTTCATTCCTCTGGTGCAACTGGGTTCAGCCTCAACTTTGCTCACCTGGATTACTGCTAGTCGGAGGAAGAAGCCACAGGGGAGCCTTGTCATAGGAAGGCTTCGTGTCTCCTGGCATTTACCTAGGGTTGGTGGAATTCAGAGGGTCACTGCTTCCTGAGGGGCTCCTGGAAGCACTCCTGCATGGATACAGAGGAATGACTGCACTCCCACCTCCGCTTGGGCCCAAATTCTGCCAGCAAATAGTGGTCTGGCCTCAGCTCTAGCTAAGTCTCATAGGAACCCTACAATAACCAGGGAGAAACCTCACACATCTGGAGGCCTCTAAGTGTGACTCCTTCCAGAGTCATCCATCCCTTAAATGGCACAAGCTCACAAGGACAGCACATGGAAAGAGCTGGTAAGTTCTTCCAGGGCCATCGTCATTTTATGGAGTCATCAAATAAAAGGTTAGGGCCTGACCTCTGGAGGCTCCTACCAGGAGATGGGAGACATCTTGCAGCGGACTGGAGGGTTCCTGCAGCAAAGGGGAATGCTGGTGATGAACTCTGGCTTGTCTTCCTCTCTTAATTCACCCAGAGATACATGGCTATTAACACTGTAAGGCAACTAACACATTGCTGCCTACTCTTTAATGTCTTCCTGTTCTATAGTGGGCTTCTGAAGTTTGGGACCTATTCCTTATACAGATAGGCACTGGACCTGGCATAGAGTAGTAGCACCTTAAGTAGTTATTAAATAAATGAATGAATGAACAAATATATTTAAAGATATCCCACAGGGCACATGACTTTGTGTTAGAACTTACTCCAAGGAGAGGAGACACATCATTTTTCTTTTCTTTTCTTTTCTTTTTTTTTAAGACAGAGGGACAGTGAGAGAGAGAGAGAGAATCAATTTTATTTAGTTTTTCACATGGCTTTCATTGCTCTGAGACTTCCTTCGTTGTGTACGTGCAAGCTGGGGCTTGAACTTGCATACTCCTGCACACCGGTCGAGCGTCATAACCACTGAGCCACCGCTCCAGCCCACATCATTTGTCTTAAACCTTTGTAGAAACTATCTACTTCCATCAATATCATCATATATTTGGAAAGTAACACGTTGGCTTTATTCTTTTAAAAACGACATTAATTTTTTTATAATTATAAATGCATTGTTTTTGCATTAAAATTGGAGGAGCTGCTTGTTCAGAAAACAAGGAAAATACGCATCATTTTTAAAAACAAAACCAATATTGGTGCATATTCCCACTAAACTCTGGTAACATTTTGGAGAATTTCCTTCTAGTCTTTTTTTCCCCCTTAACTAGAAATTTACAAGAATGGAATCATGCTGTATATGCAGTTTGAGATCTTGATTTTTCCACTTACCATTGTATCATGAGTATTTTACCATATCATTAAATACTTTGAAAATGTTACACTTAATGGCTGTATAATGTTATATTATAGCTCTTCAGTTCTTAACTAATGCAGATTTATTGTCCCTAATAACCCCCTGAATCACTGCACAATCAGAATTGTTCCCAGGCTCCTGTGACTGTCTATGGCTGATGCAGACTGAAACCCTTTACGCACAGGCGAATTCTTCGAGGCAAGTGAATCCTAGGCGAGCGTGGCTGCGGCTCATCTCCAGCTTTTCCCTCCTCAAAGCTCCTAATTCATATGAGCACACTAACGCCTTTGGAATGTTTATTCTCTTCAAGTTGGAAGCTCCAGGGTACACAAGAAAACAGGCACAGAATGTGATGAGAAACACATGCAAGTGTCTAACGATTCATGGACTATGCCAGATTTACTTGGGCATGAGGGACCACACCTTGGTTTAATAGAACAGAAATACGGCAGTTCTGAGGGCAAAGCGATTTAGCTGAGAAAGAAAGAGAGAGACAGAGAGAGAGAGAGAGAAGTA
The DNA here is from genome assembly GCA_004027875.1 of Aplodontia rufa. Lineage (NCBI taxonomy): Eukaryota > Metazoa > Chordata > Mammalia > Rodentia > Aplodontiidae > Aplodontia > Aplodontia rufa. The sequence goes on along the minus strand of PVKS010000220.1, from coordinate 43,736 downwards.
TTTCTCCATCAAGAAGAGAAACAACAATGCAAAAGAGTTACAGGCTCTTGCATTTGTACAGTCAACAACGTTGGAAGGACCTCTGTCCAGCTGAAGGACCTCTGTCCAGCTGAAGGACCTCTGTCCAGGATGGCGGGCATTCCATAGCTGCATCTTGGCTGTCGTCTAAGGAATAACTGGCTTAAAAATGTTGCCACCTTCTCTTTCAACCCCAGTCTCATTCTATCCCAATCCAATCTTTGCCTCGAAGCTGTAGCATTTGACAAAGGCACAGGCAAGATAAAGGCCGGATGGCATGTCAGAAGGGCAGCGCTAACTCCCATTGTGCCCCGGTGGTCACACCAGCGTTGTCCACTGCTTCGCCCCCTCCTGGTGTGTCAGCCTGAGGGTCGATATTGCCACCTGATGGCACAGGGCACACAGAGGACTCTTTCCCTGAAAATTATGTCTGGGATGCTAATTGGCAGGGCTGAGGTAGGTCCTCTAGTTTGCCATAAAGGAGTCTTCTAGGAGCCCACAGTTACACACGCACCTCTGAAAATATTTAACTGCCTTTGTCCCCACCTCATTTTGGTATTTGTGGAGATGGAGAGAGATATCCCACCCTCCAGATGAATCTTTCTCAAGTACTTTTTCATCATGTCATCTCATAACTCTCAAATTCAAGGCCATTCTGGCAATCTGTAACAAAGCCCCTGAGTTTCCATGCCTGGCCTTAATGGTATGTTGCAATCAATTGTGGGCATGTCATAAGAAATACCTGTGGTTGATTAATACTACATAAGCTAGCACGGCTGAAAATTATCTCTATAAAATGCCACTTTCAGGTACGTCTCCTGAATTGGGAAAAGCATGAAGTTGGAGGTAATGTACCAGGAAGTACACAAACCCCGGTGTGATTTTCTAGAACAGTATTTGTAGAGTTATCATTACTGATAGTCACCAATAGCACACATGTGCCTATGAGGTTTGTGAACACTCTTCTCTTCTACCAACAAAACTAACTGTGTGTTAGTGCAGGCTTAGTTTGTTATGGTACAATATCTATTGCTCTCTTTTTCCAGACGAATAAAGACATTAGCTGGGCACATGGTCACCCAGAATAAAGACTATAATTTGCAGCCTCTCTTGTAGTTAAGTATGACCATGTGACTGAGCTCTAGCAAATGGGATGTAATGACAAGGGAAACATACAACTTTCAGGTGGAGCCCTAGAACTAGGTGACAATTTACTCTCAACCCCCTCAGTTTATCAGGAACTTTTCTAGTTTTAGCACTGACAATCCAGTGTCCTAGGAGTCACGTGGTCCCACACGAAAATGGGATGTCTTTCACCTACCTCCCAACTTGCCTCTTTCTTTAGCCTATCTCCTGGAATATGGACAAGCTGGTGAGCCATGTTGAGGGCAAACCCCAGGAATGACAGAAGGGATGCACAATGCCAGCCTCAGCACACCAGCTCAGATATTTATGTGAAAGATAGGTCAACCTCTCTCTTATTCAAATTATTACTTTTGAGGTTTCTAGCACACTCTGAAATACCTATACCCTAACTAATGTATCTCAATTCCTTGATTAACCTCTCTGATGAGAAAAAATTGGGGGTAGGGTAGAGGAAGCAAATTCATTACAATTTAAATATGCCAGGGGGTGTGAGGACATGATCTATCTCACTTTACTGAGGAAGGAAATGTTGGATTAAAGTCCTTACCTGGCATTTTTCCTCCTTTCCTTCTTTAGCCTGCCCCATATCCTGCTATTCAGCCTTCCATTTCCAACTCCATCCATCCTCTTGCTGTCTCCTAGCTGCAGCCTAATCGGTCTTTCCTCTCTGTGTCCCCTTGCTCTAAGGTTATAGGTCCTTTCTCCTTTCTCTTCAGCTATCCAAACCCATCAGTCCCACCTCCTTTACCATTTTTGATTACCATGATTTGCCCCTCTCTTTTAAAATCTGGCAATGTTTGATATTTGTACACATGGTATTTAATCACAGATATATCTGTACTATCTTTACCTTGTGTGTAAGTTTTCTGTCTCTGGAAAGATTCAGGAACGTAGTTGAGAGAACATGGCATGAGATTTGCGAGGCTCAAGTCTGAGTTCCAATGCTTGCTGGTTGGGTGGTCTTGGTCTTGAGCATCAGTTTCTATGTTTACAAAGTGGTAATGATTATTACCTCCACTGCTCTGCTGTGAGAATTAGATCCCATGAGAGTACCCCACCAACCATCAAGACCCAGAGCCTTGTTGACAGCCATCAAATCTGTCAACAATGCTAGAAACCCAAAGTTAGTCCCCATAAACAGTGCCACCACCTTTCTCAGTCTCAGCTCTGCAAGTTCCATACCTCGACGTGGACATGGACACAAATCACAAAGGCTCCAGATACATTTTATGTCAGGAAAGAAATGTCTCTGCTGTGTGTAGTGGCACACACCTGTAGTCCCAGAGGCTCAGGAGACTGAGGAAGGAGGATTGCAAGTTCAAGGCCAGCCTTAGCAACTTAGCGAGGTTAAATAAAAGATAAAAAGGACTGGGGATGTGGCTCAGTGATAAAGCACTCCTGGGTTCAATCCCTGGTTTCAAAAAAAAGGCTCCAACTCAACAGGCTGCAAAGGAGTTGCTATTTCATGTGCTCTACAGTTTAGCTGATTACCAAAGTGATGGCATTAAGCTTAAGACTGCTCTTAGTGGAATGATAAATGTGATCCACATAGGCCCTGAAGCAAACACCAGTTGAAGGATAAAAATTATCACAAAGCCCACAGAGGAAGAACAGAGGTACGGATTCACCCAACAGACCTGGCAACACGTCCCGCCCCATCCACAGAGGAACACCTCCAGAGCCTCCTGCTCTCTTGTTGAGGGGATCCCATTCTGACACCACAGAGTGGCAGAGCTTCTGGGACACAGCAACCCCGCAGCTGCACTCACTGTGAGCTAATCCCAGAGCCTCAAGTGCCTTGGGATGGTGTGTTTTCCCCCAGGACCCTCACTCTCGCAGGATTCTTTTCCACCCAAAGAGCTCCCCGTCCTCAGAATAGGAGCCAACAAGCTCAGCGTCATCGAGCTATAAATAACTGTAGTGACTTTTCCTAGAAACATTTACAGCTTCAAAGGGACTGGAAGTCTTAAATCCAGGGAGTGGACTTATTGTGGAGCTCAGGGGTCTACACAGCTGGTGGGCGTGTGCCCGTGGAGGGGGTGAGGGCCCTCATCACTGCAGAGTAATATCACTAGGCTGCTGTGTTAACTGTATTGGCACAAAGTGGGGTCAGGATGCTGCACACAAATTGCTCTGATCACATCGAGGGGCCCTAAAGGAGATCAGGCTTGGCTTAAAAGCTCTTGGGCTATGAGTTAATAAGAATTTTAATAAAAATGGAAAGTATAGCCCTGGGCTGTGGTACAATATCTCTCCTGGTTGCTGGTGTTCTATCAGTCAATCATATAATCTTTCTGACATTAGGCAAGTACAGAGGGTAAGTGAAAATTGTGTGGGCCAAAGGTTTCAAAAACAGAAACTGCAGAAATACCATCAGCTCTCTGAGTGGCCTTCGAGGGTCCAGAGACAGATCCGAAAGCAAAGTCTCTTCCAAAGACAAGAGACCAACATGAAAAGCCCATGCCCACTCACCTCCCCTCACCAAGCAGTTTCCATACACATTTAACTGTCATGACAGCCAGTGATTTCAGTTTATTACCCTCACTATCGTACAGGTGGGGAGCCCAGGGATGGTGGGATGGGGTGGCCCCAGGTCTTTTGACACCTCTCTCCAAACTCCTCATTAGCTTATTTATATATTTCCAACTCAAGCTATCTGTTGGGTCACTACGATGCTCTGGTTCCATGTATTATCCTCAGATACAACCTAATGGAAGACTCATCTCGATCATTTGATTCACCTTTAAAGGTAGAAAAAATTATTAATCCTTTTTTACCTTCAATAATTGGCATTGGGATGAAAACCTGTCATCAGTTGAAAAGCAAAGAGCCTCCCTGATATTTATGTGAAAAATTCAAGCTCTGTGATACTGGAGGTACAGATCAATACCCAGTTGCTTACTTCCTCGTTACGCTGATGCCTGTTAATATGTCCAGTAATGGGTATGTTTTAAATGACTGTTTTGTTCATAACGTTTGAGAGACACAATTGGCTTACATTTCTTCTCAAATAGACAGCTCTCAGCTGAAAATAGGCTACATGGCATATAGATGTTTAACTAGCACACACTGGTGTCAATGCAGCCCCCGTGAGCTGCACAGAATGGCAGTGTGGCTTGAAACTGGCTCTTATTATTTTCTGTGTGGACTGAGAGAAAAGGACCCAAAACAGAGGAACTTTATTCTTTCCCCTGATTTTTTAAACATTCATCATGACAGAACAAGAAGAGATTTGAAACATTATGCTAGACGTCCTTACACCCCTACAGCCCCAACCTTTGTTTCTTTACTTGTGCCATAGGCTCCCCACCCCCAGCTCCCATAACATGACAGTCCCAAGGCAGCCTTGATCAGCAGTCTGGGAACCCCACACTCCACACTCCCCAGCCTCAATCTCTAGAGCACAGCTCTCCCCTCGTTTTAGACCCACCCTCCTATGTCCCCTTGAATGTTTCTACCTCCATGTCCAGGGCGGACATGCCTTTTTCAGATTCAAGCTCATGACTTTCTTGCCTAACCTACTGCCTCCCAGGTTCTGCATCTCAGCTGGAGATTCCCCCAGCCAACCCCAGCAGGAAAGAATGGAATCTCTCTGCAATCCCTCCTGTCATTGTTCATGTTCATTGGTCAGTGAGTCCTTAAAGGTTCATCTCCTAAAATATTTCCCCATCTTACCCCTTCCCTACCTTCCTACCCCTACTGTCCTGGACCAGGCCCTCCCTAGTCTAAGACAACTGAGCACACTGCAGCTGGTGATGTCTTAAAAACAAACCTAAAAACTGACCAGGTCTTCCCTAATACAAAATCCTTCAGGGGCTCCCTGCACTCATCATCTTGTACAAAATCCCCACCTGGACTTCGGAGGTGCTCCCTAATCTTGCCTTTTGCTCTCCCCCATGGTTCTCTGCATGGAGATCATGGAAAAAGGGGGATGTGGCAGGATAGAGACAGAGCGCTGGACAGTGCTCAGAGTTCTTGCTTTGCCATCTGGAGTTCCTGTCACAAAAACTCTTTCTTTTTATTTTTTTCCTACATTCCCTATGGGTTTGTCAACGCATCATACTAGGAAAAGAAACTGCCTGTGGAAATGAACCAGGCCTCTCTGACTGAGGTGGCTCCAGATGCGGGCTGGAGCTGGTGAACACAAGCTTGGCACAGGTGGGGCTCTAATAATTACGGAGTGGCAAGGATGCCCGCGTATCAATCAATGCCTGCTGCGTGCTGCCAACCTCACCCCTCAGTGCACACGTCAATACAGGTTTGTGAGCAGGTACTACAGGTTTAACGTGTGAAGAGCAAAAATCAAGAGGTTAGCCGCCTCCTTAATGGCCTTCCACAGGGAGCCCATTGGGAGCGTAGAGATGCACCCACTCCAAATCAGGTAGGCTGGCCTGCAGCCTTGGCTTGGTATTCCCGGTTGCCACAACGCCAGAGCCCTAGTACCCCTCTAAAGAGCTATTTCGGAAGGAGGCATGATCTTCATTGTCTCCATCTGCTCTGAAATCACCAAAGCCCCTACCAAATGAGTTAGCATATAACCATTTTTTTCTCAGGATTCCAAAAAATCTGGGTATTTGGAAATCTCCAGGAGCAACTAAGCTGTTTGTTTTGTATAAAGGAGTTTCACATTGTGAAAGTATAGCCTGAAGGGTGGGAGCTGTCTTCTTCATCTCTGTGTCCCTGCTGTTAGCACAGGGGCTGGCAGAGAAAATGCCCGTGATGCTCCAGAAGGGGCCTTAGGAACAAGGAACCTGATTGGCATACTGTGCAGCCAAGCAACACTCCAAGTCTTCCAGTTTGGATTCCAAGCTCTTCGTTGCATGGATACTCTGTTCTTACTGCCTATGTGGATCTCTAAGATCCGTCCAGAGCCAGCACAGGCTGCAGGATAACTGGGGTTCCCTGTTTGAACTCCATATTGTCTTCTCCACCTCTGCTCCCTCATGCCCCAGTCCACTTTATCTACCAATAGCCCTAGAAAACCAGTGTCGTTTTAATCATCAACTGCTCAGACCTGACCCCTACTTGCTGGTCTAATCTTGACCCCTCCTTCTGCTTTCATTATTGTACTCAGGTTGACCCAGACCTAGCCTGGGCTTGGTTGGAGTTTTACTCTGCCTGTGGCAACAGAGTACTAAATATCATCTGAAATGTAATGGGGAAAATCTCTCCAGCTGTTTCTGGGCATCCCTGGCATGGAGAAGAAGGAACATCCTAGTCCTGGACCCACGGATCAGGGTGTGCTGTCTAATCAAAAAGGCAGTAGGTCCCTGACCCCAGCCACTAGTGTCCCTGTACAGGGCAGAAGTTCACCTGAAACCCCTGACCTAAAGGATTCTCTTTCTGGAAGTTTTCTGTAGAAACAAAAGGGGAGGGAAAGCAGCAGTAGGTTCACTGCTGACCCCACTCACTCTGAACATCAGGCCTCACGCTCGTGGGTGCTGACGCATGGTTGGGTGGTCACCACTTCCCTGTGCTTTCACTTCCCAGGGAACACGATTAAACCACAATTACATTAGAAAGCTCAGTGTCTTCTGACTCTAACTCGATTCTCCAGAGAATTTTCTTCTTTTTCTTGCAAGGGAACATTTGTCCCTGGTCATCTTTCAAAGCATTCATTCAATTCATATTTATTAGGTGGGATGTGTCAGGTGTCATGGGCATAGGTATAGCCTGCCCTTAATACTATATGGACCAAGCCTAAATGACAATTATATGAACACTGATGATAATTGTACATACGTATCGATGACCCTTTATGTGCCTCACTGAAAAAATGTCTTTACTTGTATTTTTCGTTTAGTTTATCTAACAACTCTAAAAATCAGTATAAATATAGCTAAGTATCCTGCGTCTGAAATGCTTGGGACCAAAAATGTTTTGAATTTTGGATTTTTTTTTAAACTTTGGAATATTTGTATATATGTAATGAGGTATCTTGGAGGTGGGACCCAAGTCTAAACAAAATTATTTATGTTTCATATGCAGCTTATGTACATAGCCTGAAGTTAATTTTAAACAACATTTTAGGTAAATTTGTCTATGAAACAAAGTTTCATGGTGTGGAATTTTCCATTTGTGGTATCATGCCAGTGCTCAAAAAGTTTTACATTTTTGGATTTTGGATTTTTGGATTGGGGTGCTCAGTCTGTATTATCTCTTGAGAAACTCAGAGACATTAAGTAGTTTTCCCAAAGCAACACAAACTTGAATACAGGTCTGAGTTAACAGACCACACCCTCGCCCACTGTATTACATTTTTAAACATCTGCATAGGACACATGGCAGCAGAGTCCTTGGGTCTGTATAGTGAGTTTGTGACTAGAGAGTCTTGTTCATTGTACTCCATGACATTGGCAACTGTGAGTGCTCAGCTCTACAGGATGCAAGACCCTCAGAGTTGAGACACAGTGACCCCGTCCCAAGGTGTAAAGAGTAGGGGAAGAAAAAAAACCCATCCTCACTAGGGCCAGCCACAGATGCCATTATATCCCCAGCAATGTCTAACATGGAGTCTGGCACCACTAGGTTCTCTGAAATTTTTACTGCTTGCCTCATTACACGAATACATTTTAAAAGGTAAATGAGAGGTAGATGCCCAGACTGGAAGAAGAAGGGGTATGAGTCAGCTCCTGCTGTGGTTAGCAGACTGCACAGGCGTCCTCCCCACAGGGTCCAAGCAAAGGAGGCAGTCTGTCCCCACGGGAAGGGGTTTAATATGTTGGTCCTGAGCTCGCTCAGTGGCTGATGGAGGCCAGGGTCTGCAGCAGCAGGCAGAACTGGTTTTGGGTTGAACCCTATCATTGCCTGAACTTGGGGGCCTTGGTTTTCTTTGACAGCCCAGCTCTGGAGCCTACAGAACCTGCTCACTAGGGGTGTGTGTGTGGTTGGGGGTGGTGCCTGACTCACAGGTACCTTATTGTTTTATCCTGACACCCTCAGCTTTTGACCCACACAGGTCTGGAACATTCCTGGTTGGACTAAGAGCTTGATTGACATGGGGCTGGGTGAAAGCAAAATCTCCTTCGTTTTTAGGTATGATTTGGTTTAGTTATGTCTGTCTAGAGGACCAAGCTCTTTTCACTTGACCAGGAAGACTCCTGACCCTGGGTTCAGAGCTGAAACACCTCAAATCTTGTCCCAGCTCTCAAATGCAATGAGTTGGGCCTGGGAAGCCTGCTTCTGTACTCTGGGCCTCAGCGTTCCCATGAGGACAAGGACCAAGAAGGGGAGATGTGTGTTTGATTGCCTTTCCCCTCCAGAAAGGGGCCCTGCCTGGGTGCAGCCACTGCTGGGCTCTCTGAGCAGAGCACAGAATGAACTCTGGGTCAGCAGGCATAGCTTCTTTCTCGGCCTCTGTCCTTCCACATCCTAGGAATGGTGGCTTCGGAGTCTGGCTTGCCACCAGGGGAGGATATGTGCATTATCCCCCTGTTTCTGCCTGCTGACAAAACTACTACCTGGCCATGTGGTCACTCCCATGGAATCCTGACCAGTAGAAGCCCAGTTTATGGCTTTTCAAAGCTGTTACCTCCTTCCCCCCAAAAAAAACCAACATCAAGTTAGGTGTAGAGATAATGATCTCTGCTCTGTCACACCCCAGGAGAGGGAGGGGGCCGGAATACCACCTCCTTCCTCGACAACAATATCTTACAACAATATCTTACAGAAGCCAGAGAAGCTCAGGCTTCGAAAGTAAAAACATTCACTTACCAGATGCTGAGTGGTTCTCTGTCAACATTCGGCAGAGAGCTGAGGAAAAGAACTTTCTCTTGTTTTCTCTGTTCCACCTAGCAGCTGACCCAACTTGGAGAAAGGCCCCAAGCATTCTGAAGTGGCTGTGAACCCCTTAGGGGCCCTGGGAGCCACAAAGTGTCCTCGCCCACCTCTGGGGCTCTGAAACAGAGGGGGTGGGGGCTGAGTGATTCTATGCTACTAAAGAGAAAGGAGGAGAGGAAGCAAAGCCACAAGCTGGATCGCTCTGTGGCCACTACAGCTGCTGCCATCCCACACTGGATCACCTGGCAGTGCCTGCTGGCCAGGGCTTCTCTCTGCCTCTCCCCATTTCTGTTGCTCTTTCTGGCTTCCTCTCTCCCTTCTTCCTTCTTGGGAACTGTTTTGGTTCTGGGGAGGAAGATACTTGCTCTTGCTTCTAACATTACAAAGAAAAGGAAGATTAAAAATACCACCAAGAAATACCCTATGGTGATTCTGGAGGTTAGAAGAGGCAAAATAACCTGGTTTTTCTGTCCCTTCTGGGAAAGACGCTTCCCTTGGAATGGGAGACAGGCAGGACGGATACACTCAATCCTAAGGCCATGAGTGGACATTCCCAGACCCTGGGTGTCAGATCACTGTCCCCCTCATTCCCTCCTGCTCCACATATGTCTCCAGCTATTTTCTCTCTCCTCCTTTCTCTGTTCGTCATGGTCTCACCTCATTTCTACTTATGAGGAAAGTACAAACCACCTATGGTGTCAGATGTAAAGCCATCTCAAATCCTCTTTTGGATAAAGCAGGATTCAAATGTAAAAACCAATCAAAGTGCCAAGAGGTGCTCTCAGGGTGGCGGGACCTGAGTCGGGGGAGCCAGGATGGTGGCCCTTCTCCAGGAGGGACAGCAGCATTGCCTTCCTCCCATTCCACTTCAGCTTGGATAAAAGTCACCACTGGCACATCCTCAAAACAGCTTTGGTCCCTCCCTCCTTCCCCTCAAAGGCCTCCAAGCTGTGTCCATCCATCCTCCCAGCCGTCTTCCTTGGTAAAGTTCACCGGTCTGTTTTATTCATTCCGTTCCCTTCGCCACCTCGCTGGGCCTTCATCCACATTACTTGGGCAGCACTGACCCAGTCTCCTTGCCAACATTCCTTCTTTCTTCCGATGCTCCCCGAACTGATGACAGGTGAAGATTTCCCCAAACACCAATTTCTTTAATGTCGTTCCCTGCCGGAACACCTCCACTGGCTACGGAAGGCTGCAGGAGCAAGTCCAGATTCCCTGGCTTGGCAGACAGGAACGTCTACATTTTGACCCTAACTTACTTGTCTAGATGTTAATGATAATAGATATTTTTAAAGCTACTCTTTGTGGGCCACTTACTACATGTGGGGCCCAGTGTGACACATTTTATCTGAACTGGTTCTCACAAGAGCCCTAGGGAGTCCCACACTTGCCCCTCAGAGATGAGAATGAGGACTGCAGAGATGACATCACAGTAAAGAAGACTGGCCAGTGGTCAGTGGAGAGCCCAGGTCTGACGATGTCAGAAGCTATGCTCCGTCACCTCTCTTCACTGCCCCTTCTGTCTGAACAGGTGTCTCATGCTGCAGCCAACTGGGCAGTCACAGCTCACCTCCCCCCAAACCCAGCCTGTCCTGGAGGATGGGCCCTAGGAAGCCCTCAAAGCATATTAATTGAAAATTCTCAGCACCCAAAGCAGAAAACAGGGTGACCAAAGAAGACACACAGATGGGGACCTTCTTGAGGGTGAGTGGGTGGGCAGTGAGCTCAGGCCTGCATTTGCAGGGTAAGAGCAGGCAGAGAGTTTTAAGCTGGCTGCAATCATATAAGATGTGCATCCCTCTACAGCTTCCTGCAGCAGCCTCTTTCTCTGTCCTCCCTCTTTGGTCACCCCTGCATCCCTCATGAAGCTGCATGGCTGGGCTGAGTTCTCTAAATGTCCAAACCCAAGAACACCAAGACCAGAAACTGGGCTTGGATTCCCCCATCCCCAGGCTATTCTGCTGCAGGAAGATGGTGAGGGAGCAGCAGCCTCATGGAGCCACTTCATGACCCTTCTTTTCCTTGCTGACGACATAAAAATCCAAGAGGCCCTGTGTTCAAAAGAAACACTTTGTGGTGAGTCTCGTCCACTCTGACTTCTACAAATTAGAGGTAAGATAGACTCACTCAGACAAGTAGGACAGGCACCTTAGACGGATAGCTCCCTCATGACACAGATGAACAGATGAGCCTGGAGAGAAATACTCACTCTAGGTCAGCTGATGTGAGTGGTAAAGTCAGGCAAGACTGCATGTCCTTTGTCTCAAGCCTGGAGCTCTGTCCCTCTCCCAGCAGTGTTGCAGTGACAACCACACACACCAACTATTCCTGTCATATGCCATGGTTAAATGTCCACTGGCTTCTCAAAGGTCAGATGAGACCACATGGTTTTTTCATCATCAGTAGGGGTCAGGAATACCTGGCAGGTCAAGCCAGTACGAGGAGTGTTAAAAGACCTGTGAAGGAAAAGCCTACACAGACGAAACACAGATGGCCTTCTGGCTGGGGAGGCAAAGCTCTTCCATTTGGCAAGGTCCCTGAGAGTCTCCTCTTGATTTCCTGGGGTCTCTGGTGCACTTGTTGGATTAAATCTTAAAACATACACCAAGGGCTACACAGGTCCCTTCCTTGAGGGGCCAGCAATCTTTCCACAACCTCACCCTGACACACCTGCCCTCTCAGGACACACCAAACATAGCCCACACCTCCATTCTTCACACACTTCCTTTGCTGGGCCTTCTGCTGGAAACACTTTCTTCCTCTTTAACTGGCAAACTTGTACTTGACTTTGAAGATGAAGTTTAAATGCCTATTCCTTTTCATAGTCTCCCCTGGCCCTTCTTTCTGGTCTCCCTCATCTGTCTTCCGCAGAACTCTGTTCCTGGCACCTCCTTGGCCCTTCCTGAGTTAAATTCTAGCTTTTCATTAACATGTTTTCTCTCCATGGCTATAGAGACTCTCTCAAGGACAGGAGCTCAGTCATATTCATCTCTGTACCCTGAGTAGCTAACTCAGTTCCTGGAACATAGAGGAAACAAAAGAATCACCAGCTTAAACTAAAAAGAAATGCATCTGCTTAAGGTAAACTTTGCTTCAAATTCCCAAATGGAATGGCCAGTGAAGTTTTTTGTTTGTTTGTTTTTGTTTTTTTATCTAAGCATATGGTGAATGCTCCCAATCGATCAGCTTCCATTGGAGATAAAGGATCGAGGATGGTTTCACAAGCTGCTGCCACCCAGGAGCAAACCTCCACCCATGTTGAATGCACACACACAAACTGAAAAGGAGCTGTGCTCTAAGGCAAGGTGCAGCAAATAAGATAAGATCGCCATGCTGCAAAAGAAGGTGAGCCATGTGACAATGTGGGTTACCCCAGGCATAAATGACACCATCGGCAAGGCCCAGCTTCAATCTAACCACATCATCTTTTCATGAAACAGACATAAAAAAGTAGAAGTAAAACAATTACAGAAAGAGTGGTTTAATACCTTCTTGCTTCGATGGTATCAAAGCTACTGACTCCAGCACTACACGCAGGGAAGCAATTCTGAGATAAGGAGATGAACTATCTTGTTCAAGAGACTGTGCAGGAAGTCAAGGTAAGTGGGCAACACATAACGAAACGGTTTGTGGCCAATGAGCCATCTAAGCAAAAGAGTCCCTGGGTGGCATCAGTTGTGTAAGCGAAGGAAATAGAACCCGCCTTCACAGTGAAGACTCCGTGGGTGCAAGTGTGTGTGTGTGTGTGTGTGAGTGTGTGTGTGTAGTGTGTTCACTAAACATTATGGCTAAAGTGAAATTCACAGCTCCCCCAGCTGTGGCTGACACTGGTATAAAACGAGAAGGTTGAAAAGGTGAGACTAGTTGTCATGCAGTGGCTTGGAGTGCCTGCCCGGTGGCTCCACCTGTTGTGTGAAGGCTCATTTGCTGAGTGGCCTTCACCATGCTGGCATATACTGAGACCTCATTGATAGGTCCGTGTATACCAGGAAGAGACTGAACATCAACCCCTGGTATTCTGGCACAGTTAGGATCTTATTCTCCTCAGCCACAGATGATGGTGTTTTCTCTCCAATGTTTTGCTCGCGCCTGGTCCATGTTTTACTGCAGCGTGATTTTCCCCATCAATTTTCACCCTCTTTATTCCTCCACACAATCTTCAGATGATTCTTTAAGGTCCTCAGAACTACATTGTGACAGCTGGGATGGCCTCAGCAGGCGAAGGTACCAACTTTACAGGCTCAAAGACATTGTATAGAATCTCAGCTCTGGTATCAGTCAATGCTCTTTGGTTATCGTTTACCCTAAACCTCAGCTTATGTACATTGGGAGTAACAGACGCCATCTCTTGGTTAAGTCAGCTTTAGAAATAAGAGCTAATTCACATAAAGTACTTAGCACAATCAACAGAAAATCAGACATCACTGTATAGAGCTATTATCATCACCACCAGCATCATCCATTCCAAATGTCTCAATTTCTTGAAGCAGATCCTGAGGTCCAGAGAGTTAAAGTGAGTTGTCATCAGCAAGTGAGTCTTTGGTGATCCATAGCCATTGTCTCTGCTACACAATGACTAAACCAGAGATGGCAGTACCCATGAGTGGCTGAGTTCATGGGAGAGCGGAGGTCTCCACGTTCCCAGGACAGACCTTGACCCTGAATATTGCACTGTTACTTGTCAACACATAGTTTTGTGGGTTTTTTTTTCTTTTTTTAAAAGCCAGTTTCTAAATCCCTGGAAAGTAGGGACCTGGTGCTTCCTAATTCTCCCTAAAGAGTATAGCACGTCACAGAAACTGGACAAATATCTGTAAATAGTTGATTTTCAAAGCAGCAGGTTTCTGTACCATGGCTGCTTTCCCCCCACATTCTAATGTCCCTATATTAGAAAACTCATCCAGAAAGGACTTGGGCTAGTACATTATCTGGGGGAAACACTCCATTCCTTTGTGGAATGCAGATCTAGATTGCGGGGACACTAATTAGAGCCACTGGTAATTTGACTGAGGTCTTAAAGCCCCAAGGCCCTCACAGAAGGTACCTTTGTCCTTGCACATGAGAACTTTTTTTTTTTTAAAGGGAGAAGGACAGTGAGAGAGAGAGAGTCAATTTTTCTTTTTTATTGAGTTTTTCACATGGCTTTCGTTGCTCCGACACTGTTTTGTACATGGGTGCTGGGATTTGAACCCGTGCGCTTGCACATGCCGGGCAAGTGCCGTAACCGCTGAGCCACTGCTCCAGCCCTCAAGTGGCCTTTTGATGGAGCTGCTCTTTCATGTAGACTTCACGCCAGGCTGAGATGCCTGCCCACCAAATCTAGCAACCAAAGGAAACTTGGTCCCAGCCTTTCCCCTAGAAGCTGTGAACCTACAGTGAACCACACATTTCTGGTTCTAAACAGGATATTCTAATAAACAATGTGTTATTTTTATTGCCTTGTGCAGTATTGAATAGCTCCTCATAAGCTAGCCTTTATGCAACTCACCATGACCTAAATGTTTAATTCAGATCTTTATTTTCTGTTTCATAAACCCTTTTAATATCACTGTAAAAATCTAAATGGATGTACATGATGTTCTTTTGGTACTAAGCTTTTCAGACTGGACTTCTGTGGTTAATATCAGGGTCACAGACAGAGTTCACAAAAGCATGAGCATAACTTGGAAGTGCCTGAGATCTACTTCTCACCTTGGCAACAGAGATCCTCTCATTGTTTTGTGGAATTTTTCTAGTTCTTCACCTCTGCCCTCAATTTCAGTAATACTGACATAATGAGTTGAATAAATGGCTCTGTCTATAAAGAAGTAGGAAAAGTCCACCTTTGGCTAAAACTCCCGTAGGAGAAGAAAGATGTGAAGGGTGAGCACAGAGGTGATCCTAAACATCAATCAAGTGGACCGAGACAGGGTGTTTCCTGGGCATTCAAGCCAAGAACAGGACCATTTGGGTCTGGAATTGAGCCCTGTTAGCCCCACCAGGAGACACACTCCTTTCTAGAATCTGCTGGTTCACCTTTTACTTCCTGTGACTTAACTCAGAGCCTCTGAAGATGGGGTGTAGCTAAAAGGAGAGTCAGGTGGCCCATATGCTCTGTGACACCCTGCTGTGGACTATTTTTCAAACACTTCCTGAGTAGACTCTTCATAGGCTCTGAGAACAGTGTCTAGTCATGTACTCTCCCAAATGGCAGCTACCAACCATGGGTGGCTATTGTGAAAATGACGAAATCTAGCTAGTCCAAATTGTGGTGTGTTGTACGCATGAGTCATATGCTAGATGTAGATGATGTGATAACAAACAAGAAGAAGGGAGATAAGTCATAGGAAGGTTTTTATATTAAAAATATGCTGAAATAAAAATATTTCAGATATATTGGGTAAGTATAATATTCCATTAAGATTAATTTCACCTGTTCCTTTTCACTTTTAAAATGTGGCTACTGGAGCATTAAAAATGACAAATGTAGCTTACATATTTCTACCAGAAAGTACTGCTGTAGACAATTGCCAGAGGAATAGTTTCCATTCAGTTATGGATTAGCTCAGTGGAAACACAGCTCCGGAGCTCTCTGCCCTCTTCCCATCACACTCAGAATGGAATCAATGCTGCTCCTCTGACTCCTTGTGCTGAGGTGTCTCAGTGCTGCCATCTCCCCAGCCCCTCTGCTAACTTCAGACAAGCTGCCATCTTTCTCGTACGCTCCAGGCCCAGGATCTATGTAGGGTGTTCCCCTCATTTGGGACTCACAGACATCAACATCTCTGAGAGACAGCTTCTGTGGTAGGTAGAATAATGCCCCCCCCAAAAGATGTGTACCTCCC
This sequence comes from Aplodontia rufa, assembly GCA_004027875.1. Classification (NCBI taxonomy): domain Eukaryota; kingdom Metazoa; phylum Chordata; class Mammalia; order Rodentia; family Aplodontiidae; genus Aplodontia; species Aplodontia rufa. The sequence continues at coordinate 27,966 of PVKS010000220.1, read as the reverse complement.
AATCCCTGGAACTTGTGGATATGCTGCCTTATGTGACAAAAGAGACTTTATAAATACAATTAAGTGTTTTGAGATAGGGAAATTATCCTGGATTATCCAAGTCGGCTATCATAGCCACTGTGATCACAAAGAGGGAGCCAGAGAAGGGGATGTGAGGATAGAAGCAGAGATTGGAGAGATGCAGGGCCATAAACCAAGGAATGCAGCTGCACTCCAGAAGGCAGAGATGGGGATTCCTCCCTAGAGCATCCGGGACTCCAAGGAACACAAGCCGAGCCTACCAATTCATCTTAGACTTCTGTAAAATAGTGAATTTGGTAGGGTTTTAAGCCAAAATATCCATCTGAGGCAATTTGCTACAGCAGCAATAGGAAAATAATACATCCCCTAACCTTCAACTTCATCCCTCAATTCCCAGATCCTCTATTCCAGCCTTCTAGGTTACTCTTTCCATATCTTTTACTTGTACCACACAGTCTCTAATTAGTTGTGCTCTTGTCTATTTCCTATCTCTCCTGACAGTGTGATCTTCCTGAGGGCAGAGACCTCCTGCGTCATGTGTACCTTTAGGTATCCTGTTTTAGAACTAGTACCGAACACCTTGTAAATGCTCATTGTTCTGAATAAATGGTTGAATGGGTAGATGGATGGATACATGGATGAAAATTGGTTATGTGAAAGATACAACTTCAAGCAATTGAATATTGGTTGAAAACTTTTAGAGAAAATGATTACCCCATTGACAGATGCTGGAAAGTACTTACTATGTATATACATGAGGTACCACAATGGTGCTGCAGAGATAAAAATAATTTAATGATCCTCCTGGAGTCACCATAGAGAGGCAAACACGAATCCCTGATAAAATGATGGCTGACGTGCGATGTTAAGTTGATGGGCCATGAGGTATGGGCGGTAATGTGCTGGTAAATCAGCTCTCAAATCTGTGAAAGCAAAGGCCTTATTTGTAGTGTTTGGAAAGTTCTGTGGTGCAAATACTCCTGTGATGATTGATTTTGAGGTACCATTGTGATGTTTCTGAAATATATACTCTTGTTGAGAAAGGGATTTTCAGCTGGCCCGAGGAGGATAGGTGGGTGTAGATGGCCTACAGAGATGGAAGAAGCATGGTGCACACAAAGGCCAGAATCTCTTCAGGACTGGCCAAGTGAGGTCTCAATAGCTCTTGGAACTCCAGGGGGTTTCTTTTCCTTGACACAGAAATAAGCAACTAACCAGAAGCCAAAATGAAGGGGGCTGCCTAGAAAGAGGCAGAAGCAGAGAACTTGAGGATGAAAACTTGACACCGTGTCATGAGGATCCTGATGATTTTCCATCCCAGCACTCATTCAAACTAGCTTGAGTTACAGCTAAGAACTGAGTCTACTGAAGCCCACAGAGGAGCAAGGGGCAGTCTGTGGTCACCGAGTCCAGGCTGATGCCTTCACTCAGTCTGCTTCTCAAACATTCGGCTCCTCGACGACGGCATCTTTCTGACGATGCCGTCAGAAAGATGAGCCCACAGGCAAACCTGGAACAACCCTCTTTGGGACGTTTCTTTAAAGCATCCCTCCCTGACTTTCCTATCCTCCTCCACAAGTCACCCCACTAATTTGTAAGCCTGAGAGATTTAATCCCGAGGGTCACAGAGTAATAGCGAAGATATCTGTCTGTGGTGTAGGAGGGAGGAAGAGGCAGATGGCTTCTGATTTGAATTCCGATTCCACCATTTCCTAGGTGAGTGACTCTGAGAAGGTCTCTTGACCTCTCCAGACTTTGGTTCTAATCTCTAAAATGGGAATAACAACAATTTCCCTATCAGAGGGGTTTGGGAAGATTATGTGATATATAAAAGATGCCTGGATCATCCATGCCTGCCACAAAGTAAGTGCCCAAATCATGTGCACAATGATGGTGATAAATCTGCTTTTCTGTCCTCAGGTGTTGCCCGACAAGCAAAGCTGATTTTCCAGCAAGTCTCTTCCTGCCGTTCAAAGCCCCCGTCCATTACCTTGTGTTGAGCCAGGAACCCTTTGGACACCTGGTTCAGCATCCTCCTAGGCCCACACCTTATTTGTTGATCATTTTAAGAGCATACATTTGTTGGGGTGAGAGGTTTTCCTTGCTTTGGGCGTGTTTCAATGAAGGACAAAGATAAGGCCATCATGTGAACACGGTGACAACAATGAAAACAAGACTGCTTTCTGAAAAGCACCATAAAGCTTTATTTTGCCTGAATGGCCATTATTTTCATTCTTTTTCCCCCACACAAAGCACCGGAGCACATTTCATTCAGTCTGTTGCTGAGTGAGTGGGTGGGAAGATGCCACACAAATAAAAGAGGTAACGCATCGCCTTTGCCGGGTCTCTTGTTAAGCACTCTGTGAGGTGGACCAAGCTTCCCCACCAGCACCGCCGCTTGAATCATCAGGAACAACAATGTACCTGTACAGCTAAACACAAAAACCCTACACAATCTTTGACATGATTGCATGGTGATTTACGAGCAGAAGCGCGATTTCAAAAGTCAACGGAACAAAAAAATCACAGTAGTTCTTCTAAGATGCTGGCACCTTGTTGTCCCCATCCACAATCTGAGGCATCCATCCTGCTGCCTTGGAAATGCTGCTCCACCTGCCCCCCAGGAGGAGGGCATGATTGCTGTATTCCTGTGACACACCAGGGACCATGGACATGAGTGCAAAGCTCGACTGTGCACATGGGCAGCCGTGTGACTGAAGAGGGAGGAAAATTTGAGGTTCTGGGAATTCGAGGTTGCAGGCTAGAATGTCTAGAAGGGAGTTTTGTGGGCTAGGGTGTTCTAGGTTATCGACTGTCCAAATCATACAATTCAAAAGAAGAGAAAACCATTCTCTTTTACTCTGAGTTTTCTGAAAATGAAAAAGTAATTTTGAATTGGTGAAGGAAGTAACTCCTGCCATTCTGTAAACTGTGTGTTATTAAGGATAATTCAGTGTTTGTGTGTGTGTACACATTATTTTTTGTTTCCATAACTGGTCTCCCCTCCATATTTTGTCAAAAGATTTTAATGCCAACTTGGCCTAAGTTCTAAGAACTTTTTTCTTCTGTATCGTTGGGAAGTTCTGAGGAAGGAGGAAGGATCTCCTGGAAGGTCTCAGCTCACTCAGGGCCAGGACCTGGCTGTCATGGTTCCAGTCTCATCTGTGACCACAACGTAGAGTATTTGCTGAGCGAGCTGAGGAACAGGCAACACCACTGTGGCATTTTCCCAATCACAGTCCAATCAGACCCTGGCAGAGGGACACCTGTTCTGACTAGACACCATGGCTTGACCCTCAGTGCACCATCCCCATGTGACTCAACCAGACAAAATGTCATTCTTACTAGCACCATGGTGGGTGATCTTGAATATCCAAAACGTTCCTGGGGCTACAGAGTGAGTGATGCAGGGGAAAGGTGGTCCATGTATGGGGTCTCCAGGAGCCTATTCACATACAGGCCCTGAGCCTCCCCTGCCCCTTCTCCAACAGGTGTCCAGTGAGTGGCATCCTACCTTGACATATAGCAGCTGCACAGTACGGCTCCCCTGCTCAACAGCTGTGTGTGACCCTTGACCCATATAATGTCCTAGACCCATCTGGAAAATGGGACTAACATCTAACTTGCAGGTTTTTTAAGGATTAAGTGAAACTATATGTAAAGCAGCTACCCCAGAGCCTGGGACACAGGAGTGCTTATGAAATTAATGTGACCAGTTTGTCTCTGATAAGTAGTAGAAACAAAACAAAATAAAACAAAAAAAAATGCCGGAGGAAACAAACAGAACAGGCAGAAGCAATTTGGACATTATGGAGGTGGTGAATGGTAAATGATGGAGAACCACACCTAACAGATAACAGCATCTTTGGAATGAATGGGTGAGGGAAGCTGCAGCACAGAGGGCATGAGAGAAGCTGGGTGAGTCCTCTGCAAGCAAGATCTCAGAGGACACAAGTCTGAGATGGAACTTGAAAAGTGGCTTACAGGGCTATGGTTCCACTTGGATGACACCGAAACACGCCATTTGGAAAAAAAAAAAAAAAAGTCCAAGTGCCAGATTCATCTGAGGGGATCACAGGGGCAAAACGAAGATGAGAAAGAAGTATGGGCTGGGACAGGTGGGACAAGGCCCTCTTCTGCTGAGAAAATCTCCCCCAGAAAGGTCACCTTTTACATACTCTGTGTTTGTAACCGTGGCAATTAGTAATGACCCCCCCCCCATTGCCAGTTTAGCACAGCGACCATTCAGAGTCAGAGTCAACCAGACACAATATTTCCACTCAGAGTTCATGGCGGGGGAGAACCAGGAAGATTCACACTGCTACATGCCTCCAATTAAAAATGAGACAGAGGCAAAGCAAAATGAATGTCACAGAAAAGAAAGTGCTGCCTGCCACCTACTCTTGGCCTAAAGGTCACTGTGTCACAGCCTTGGTCATTATCTCTAGCCGCAAAGGTCATGGGGGGCTGTCTGCATTGCTGGGGAAATGCAGGATTTCATAAGGCCTCAGAATGACTGTTGCTCTGACACCAAAATCAGTGATAAGCTCTCAGTGGAAGATGATAATAGAGAAATGGAGTGACTGTAACCTTTTCCGCCATCTCTCTTGTCGGCTCCATGGAGCAGAGTCACAAGGCAGAAAACGAGAAGTTTCCACATTCTACAAAAGACTACAAGACTGCTGGCTTAATTGGGTACGTAACAAATGGCTCTACTATTGCCAACAAGACGACATCAGAAAGGAAGGAGAAAGCGGCGATTAAAACATCTCATGACATCACCTTGGCTTTGGAAAATGGCTCACAATATACTTGGACTGACCTTGATACAAGAGTGCAGAGTTAGCTATGTGATTACACGAATATTCCAATCACTGGGTCTAGTGTGGCCACTTTCCCACCATCTAATGTGTTGAATTTTAGGATGATTTCAACTTCAACTGGTTTAATACTGGACTTGGAGTCAGATAGACCTGCTTTCAAACCTCAATTGTCCATATTTGATGGGAATAATATATAGTATTTTATCATCCTTGTACTACGGTTCCATAGTCAACACCCCTCTGGAAGTGGAATGATTTTAATATCTACTGTATAAAATTAAAAGTGAGAAAAGATGGAAAAGTCCTTTACAGATGAACAGGTACAACATAAATACAAACATAAACTATAATATTACTATTAGCCAACAGTAACATCTACTCTGAAGTAACCTCTATACCTACCCATTCCGAGGTAATGCTTTTCTGTATCAAAACTTAAGGAGGAAGTTTTTTTAGGGGGTTGGGTTTGGTATTGGTGATTGAACCCAGGGGTGCTCTACCATTGAGCTATATCCACAGCCCTTTTTATTTTATTTATTTATTTTGAGACAAGGTTTAGTTCAATTGCTGAGGCTGGCCTTGAACTTTGCAATCCTCACGCTTCAGCTTCCCCAGTCACTGGGATTACAGACATTTGCCACTGTGCCAGGCAGGAAGATTTTTTTTTGTTTGTTTGTTTTTGATAAATAGAATCTGTGAAATGCTAAACACAGAACTTTTTAGGTGGGACAACACATGAAGCACTATAAGAAAATTAAGGCACACAGTAGTGAATGAACAAATGGCTAAATATGACCTTTGGTGGGTATCAAAAATAAAATTAGCAACTTGTAGAACTTCAACTAAACTTCCTAGCAATAGGAATACATAAATAACAAATACTTATGATGATTATCCCTAAAACACTTTAATATTAGAATGTGATATTGGTCCCTCCATGTGTACACTAGTGAAAGGCATTTGGCATTTTTTGATTACTTTGTTCATGGGGAATTTGATGTTTAGACCTGCCAAGTAGAAAGGATGAAGCAGGAATGACAGTTTTGTAGTTCAAAATATTTGTCCCCTTCCTTTCCAGAAGGAAATCAATTATAGTATTGTTGATTCCCCAAAGCTGAGAATCACTCAAATTAGCGCAAAGCACTTAAGTTCTGTGTCCTCCCCTGGTAAGTTAGTTCTGGAGAAGATGCTAGCAGTAGTTTTGAGTATTACTCAGTAATTTGAAGTTGTTGACTCAGGCTCAGAGGCGGGGGCCGAGCAGATGATCATGTTTGTTGGTGTGGCTGACCACACGGATGATGCGTCTTGGCACCGTTTGCTTTACGAGTCTTCATGTAACTCGTTCGTAGGCATGGCTATTTGGTAAGATGTGGGAAAAAAATCTGTACTTTAAAGTTTCCTGGAGCACTGGGTATCAAAGGAATGAGACGACTCCTGGCCTTTCAAGTTGCAAACCAGAGAGAGAGACTCAGTGTAGCAGGGCAGCTAAAGCTTAGAATGGCCTTTTACGGTAATATGGAAACCACAAGACAGATTGGAAGGCGCCTGCATAACTTCTGACTCATCGCCCAGGTGCTGCTGCTCTCAGGCTACAAGGAGCCATGTTGAGGAGATAAGTGAGCCTTTGGCACGTACGGATCCTCTAGAGCCTCTCCATTCATAGACTCAAGACCTTGGTGTTTCCATTAGATTTTGTAAAGATCCATCCCCTCCACCACCACCACCAAATTAAGACTTCCACCAAGCGAAGTTGCAAAGGCAGGAGGACAAGAGCAGATACCAGAGCGGTTACATCTGAGTACACTCTGCCATGGGTCTCCCATTGTGCAGAAAGAATTCAGCTCTGGTCCTTGAGGACAAGTGTGTGGTATCCTACCTTTTTTTTTTTTTTTTTAAGAGAGAAGGGGGGAGAGAGAGAGAGGGAGGGAGAGAGGGAACGAGAGAATCAATTTTATTTAGTTTTTCATGTGGCTTTTGTTGCTCCGACACTGCATTTTGTACGTGGTGCTGGGGTTCAAACCCACGTCCTTGTGCAAGCCAAGCAAGCACCGTAACTGCTGAGCCACTGCTCCAGCCCCTCCTACCCTTCGTTTGTTCACTCTTTTGCAATGTTCACTTATAAAAAATTTGTTCATACATTAAACTGAACACTAAACAAAATGCAGATTTCTGAGCTAAAGCCATAGACACCGAATGAGGAATTAGGATGAAGGGCCTGGGAAGCTAAACTTTCAGCAAAATCAAGGGATACTTAATATTACAGAACTGAACTTCCTAGGGCTATGCTGATTCCTTTGCACCAACAGAGCTGAAAAGCATCACCACCAGCTGAGGAAATTGATAAATAGGAGCCAATCCTGATAAATGAAGAAAAAAAAATCCCAGGAAAATTAACTTTTCTTGCATATTTGAGGCCACTGTTAAGTGGCCTCATGTGCTCTGTTTATCAAGAACAAAGCCCTCCAAATGCCTTTCACTATTCAATACTTCAATTCCCACCCCCCCCATACCTGCAATAACACCCACCAGGACCCACTCTGACCAGGTTTCTCTTTCACCACCCAGTTACCCATTACGATTTGAGGTCTGGTAGCAGATCCTCTGAACAGAATCTTCCTGATATGACATCCATCACTGATCATAGAGTCATTAACTTTTCATTCGTAGAACTGGAAAGATTTCTAGATATTATCAAAATATTAGCAGGGTATGTCAGATGCTGGAAAAGTCACCGATGCAAATGAATCAATATTTTTACAGCTTGAAAAAATACACAAAATTTTACATTGTGTCGGGGACTACTTGGAAAAAGAGTATCGTGTAGAGTAGGAAGATGGACAAATTCTGGAAACTGAATGTTTACTTCAAACAGAGCAAGAGAGGAAGTGCTGCCTCTTTCAAGACAGTCAGAGAACTCTTCCTTTGCAAGCAGAGATTTCAATGTCATTTCAGTGATGGAATCTGACCCAGAAAGGAGTGTGGGAGTGGGGACAGAGAGGGAAAAGGGATGCTGTTGTGGATGCAGACATGCTCGCAGGAGGGATCAGGTGTCTGGATAACTTTAAGCAAGTTCATCAAAAGAGGAAGGAAGAGGAATAATGGGAGAACATGAGAAAGACAAAGAAAATCTCATTCCTAATTTATATGTAGAATATTGAAAGAAAACACAGGTAAAGCCCATGCTGCTTCCTCCACTCACCCATTCTTCATTCAATAAACAGGGGGGTGAATGATATGTGGCTGGTGTCCTTAGGGTGCTTGCAGGTTGGTGGGCCAGCCAGAAGAAGAATCAGCAACATTTTCATTATGGTGGAACAAGGGCTGTGGTGGATAGAAGTCCAGGAACAAAAGAATGAAACAAACGCTGATAGAACATGTCAGGGAAAGCTTTCTAGAGTGTGTGGCATCTCTTGAGGCTTGAAGGGAGACAGTGAGTAGAAATCTAAGCCATAGGGAGATATTCAGGAGGGGAAGTTACCATGACAAGGAAACTATCTTTGCTCATGCACCCAAAATGGAAGTCCAGTTGGCCCTCTGCATCTGTGGATTCAGCTTCTAAGGATTCAACCAACTGCTTGTCAAAAATGGTTTAAAGTACTGTGTATGTACTGAACATATATACTTTTTCTTTTAATTCTCTAAACAAAACAGTACAACTATTTATATATCATTTGCATTGTATTAGATATTGTAAGCAATCTAGAGATGATTTAATGTGTAAGAGGATTACGTAGGTTATATGCAAATGCTATGCGATTTTATTCCAGAGGCTTGAGGATCCACAGGGGATTCTGGAACCACTCCCCCATGGACACCAAAGAACCAGTGTAAATGTGTCATATGTGAGTCCTTGTGTTCTTCACCTTGAACACTCATCTACACAACACAAGGTGCCAGGCTTTGGAACATAACCTGAAGTTCACATTAGCCAGAGGTTACTGATGTTCCTTTCTGGGTATTTGTTGCCAAAGGTATGCTCATTCCTTCCCAGTACAAACAGAGGAACTAAGCTACCATCAAGACACAACATGGAAGCATGCAACCAAGTCCGAAGGCCTGCCTGGCTGCCGCATACACCCTGCACAATGGCACACAAATGCCACCATCCCTCTATCAACCACAGTCGTGCAACACACTGAAGTGTATTGACAGCTGCAGTAGCTTGGAGTTCAACATAATTAAGCAAAATGATTAGCATTGAATAGAAGCTGGAAGTGAAGAACTCTTGTATCAGAGACAAAACTACAGGATCATAGGATATGAGAACTGGGAGGAGTTTTTACAGATCACAGACAGTGGCCTCCATTTCACAGATGAGAAAATACAGCAGAGAGAGGTGGAAAAAAGCAGAAAGGACTGAGGGATGATACGATAAGCTGCACAGCATCACGGTCCTCGTCAGCGAGGACTCTGAGACAGACACATAGGGGTTTGCATACCAAGTCTGGAATTCACCGACCTCAGGAAAATGCTTAGCTGCTCTGTGCCTCGGTTTCCTCTTTGAAGTCTGTTGCTGTAAGGTTTATTTGAAGATCATTGCTGGACCTGCAAAATTTTACTATGTAGAATCAGAATACTGGGTTCTCATCCTTGTTCCACCACTTTGGAGTGCTAGTTCTCTGGGTCTTAGTTTTTCCAGTTGTAAAATGGGGAGAAAAATGTTAGTACCTACCCTAATTAGCTACCAGGAGAGGTGGAGGCCTTGACAGAGAGAAGTGAAAATTTCTACGCAAGTCGTTGCTATTCCTATCATGGCAAGACATGATCTGGGCCTCCCTCCTGATTAGTGGCAGGGTCGAGACAGGACACACACAGCAAAAGAGAAAGACAAAGTAAGTCATCTGTGGGCAGTCGTTGGATTTCAGTGTTTGCACTCAGTTCAGATGAGAAAATTTGATGAGCAGTGAGGAGCTCAAGTGTGGGAGGAGGTCTGTAATTCATTCAAAGCCAAAGTCTCACTTCTGGGCAAAAGGGACATTAGAGTTGCTGGCCAAGCAGAGATACACAGAAGGAAGGAGAGGAAAAAATTTGGGGAAATTGAGCCATTTGCTGGGTTTTTCATTCTGAGTTTTAGATTTGATCATAAGGAAGAGAGAGAACACACACACACACAGAGAAAGAAGAAAGGAAAGCAAATGTATAGGCCCCAGTTTGGACGATCTACAAGAAATGAAAGGAGACAAGGTTGCAAGAAACTTGGAGAACGGCTGTGCTGGCTCTGGGCAGCTCAGGTCAGCTCACGATGCCCTCTGTTCGCTGCTTCTACTGATTCCATGCCGCAAATGCTCTAATTACATCGTGCAGCAGGAAGAAGGCTGGTGCCTGTGGATGTGAGTGATTGCTGACTTGCTGCAGGAATGTTCTGTGCCTTCATACGCCCCATTATTTTTCTTCTGGGGGACTGGGAATGAACTGGGCAATTTCTTAGGTGTCTGCTCGGCAGCAGGTGTGGAGCTCACGCTTGTTTTCTCTTTTCACCAAGGCCCTGGTCTCTGCAGGAAACAGTCTTTTCTGACTTCCTTACTTACTCACCTCCTCCTTATCTCTAAGACCTAGTTTAGGCTCCCTTAGGTGCCCCTTGCCTGAGTGCTCACCATGGAGTAACTGTGAACTGGCTACCATCTTCCTCCCCACCAGGATGTCCTCAGGGGTAGTGGGCCTGTCTTCTTCCGGTGTCAGCCTTGGTGTTCCCTCCTGGGCGTGGCGCTTTGCTAACTCAGTGTCAGCTCCACCTGAGACCCTCGTGAGAACTACAGAATCTTAGGCTGCACCCCAGACCTTCTGAATCTGAATTTTCCCTTTGATGAGATTCCCAGGTGTTTCCTGGCCACGCTGAAATTGAAAACTCACTGAAACAGGGTGGATTAGGAAACACTGTAACAAGGTTTGTGGGATTTACCTGATGAATCCAGTTATTCCTACTATATTTACTTCTTCTCCAGGAGATCAGAGAGAACAGGTTGAAGAAATGCAAACACTGCAACCCTCTCTCTCAGCCCTGCATTGGATCCCTGACATGACTCCTCGGAGCTCAGGGGCCTGTTTCCATGTACTCACCACCTACACCGACTGCTTTCAAAGAAACCACAACCTGGACCTAGAACAGAAATGGACATGCCAAAAATGCCCTAGGACATTTCATCAAAATGTGGCTGGCCTGATGGGAACCTGGCAGGAACAGAAATGTCAGGAGTCTTCCCTCTTGAGGTTTCTAGCTTTGTGTTGCAAATTCAATGGTCCGAATTGAGATCAGATAAATCAAGATCAGATAACCATCCAAACCTTTAGATGGGGGACTGAAACCAAATCTGTGTTCTCAAACCATTCCAAATGTGTTGGTCTCTAGCTTTGGTTTGCTGTTCAACCCAATCCAAAAGAGTACAGTCATTTCTTTAATAGCAGATGCATCATTTGTTCATCAGTGGAAAATCTAAGTGTACACGATAAGGCTAAAAGTTACGAGAAACCTGACACCTTTGAGGTTGTGCCAAACCTCAGGCTTCCAATAAGAAAGACTCTTAGTCAAACTTTAGGAAAATAAAGGGTATTTGATTCAGTGTCCAGCATAAACAGACCTATAACATACTGTCCCTTTAAAATGACTGAATTTTTTGCTAAAGTATTAAGAAAAACAGTAATCCGAGCGATGCTTTGCCCCAGAGGACTATCAATTATAGGTATAGCAAAAAGCAACCCATAGCCACAGCTCAGTGAGATTTGGTGTTATTGTGGAAACACAAGGAAGAGAAACCAAAATCCTTAATCATATCTGCTAAATTCCCTAAATTGTGACATTATGAGTATCAGGCATTAGTTCTAGTGTTAACTAAGTATAAAATCCTAAAATGTCTGCTGAAAACCACTGATTTGCGTACATGTTTTGGGGGCACTCAGTATGTGCTGGCGGAAGTGTTGAGGTATTAAGGTTTCAAGGGCATTCCCTTTTTTTTTCCTTCCCTGTCTTAATGACCATCCATGGTGTCCCAGAAACTGTGATAGGCCTGAGGCAGGGGATTCCTTCTCCTTAAGTCCCTTAGTTTCCAGCTGAAAGTGACAGACACATCAACCCATGACATGATAGGAAAAATCCTTTAGTGATGATGAGACACAGTCTGTAGGGGTATCCTCACCAATCATGCCCCAACTTAATCTCTGAAAAAGACTTTTTGGCTGTTACCGAGGATGTCAACAATAAAACTAGATCTTCAAGACACCATTCATGATGCTATATCCTTATTGGATTAGAAAATGTTCAAGGCAATCACATGTAGATCACAGGAGATAAAGTGTACCCATCCATTAAGTTTAGTAAAGATCGCACAGAGGGCTTAATGTCAATCACATATTTCAGTAGAAAGAATGTGCTTATCTGAAGAGTTTTGTAAAATTGCATCACGATAGAGGAGTCGGGTATATCTGTAGACCCACCTATCTACATTGGTATAGTACCTTCTGGTTTCCAAAGGTTTGTTCATTGAGTCCTCAGAGAAAGCCTGGGGGTTATTGGTGGCTTGCCACAATGTGACATGACCAGCATATGAAGGGTTGAGATGAGGACTCTCCTGTATCGTGTCAAACAAAAGGCAACCATTCTTTACTTTAAAAGTGTTAAAAATACTTTTTTGAAATTCCAAGAGATGAGGCATCTCTCTAAACTGACTTCCTCTTTATGTAATGTGACTTTCAGTATCCTGGTGTGTTAGACTCTTCCATTTAAGTGTGCCCATGGAAGGCTACCCCACTCAGCTTTAAGGGGACAGAGATCTAAAGGAATTCCAGGTCACGGGGCTCTCCACAACAGATGTACCTAACTGCCCTCAAAATAGTTCCTTAGTTTTTAGGATGTAAGGCAAATAATTCACGGAAGTGGTCAACTTTTAAGTTCAAATTACATTCACTTGAAAATTTTCACTTCTGCTGATGAATATCACCACTTCCATTAACATCTAAAGCAACTAGCTTAGAGTGATAGGAAATGAGCACTTTGTGAATATCTGCTGTATACAAATTTTTAAACACCTTTGTCCCTCTCTTTATATATTTATTTGAACCCAGTGGACTCTCTGTTATTCAAAGGTAGCCCTTGATTTCACCTCCTAATGGCATCCCTCTTCTCTGCAAAGGTGAAGACAAAAGGAAAAAGAAAGAAACTCAGAACTGTTTATTTGCTGAAATTCTTAACTTGGAGATACACACACACGCGCGCACACACACACGCATACATATATAGATATATACATATATAGGACTGACTTTTATCTATATATAGATATGGATAGTTACACGTACACATACATATATAAGCATGCAAGGAAATACACACATATATAAATGCAAGGAGAAGTGGGCAAGACAAATTAAAACTAATATTTATTTCAATATTTAAGTTTAGTAAATTGGCAAGAAGCCAATTATCCAATAGGGAGAGATCTTAGCTTAAGAGGACCAGATAAGGCCATCTGAGACCCATGGCACCATGGACCAAGGCCCTGACAGAGGTCATTGGAACAAAAGATTAATAGAAGCTTGGCAGATCCCATCAGAGTTAGCAGATTGCATCCTCTCTTGCCAGGGGATTATGATCCCAGCAGCTAAAGGAGAGACGTGGAGAGCAGGAGGTGCATTTTGGGAAACACACCAAGAGCCCTTGCTGAGTTTCCATGTGATCTCAGTGGAGTCACAATAGGATGGCTCACTTCCCAGAGCTTGCCCAGAACAGCCATCTAAGTGGGGAGTGAGAACTGTACCAGCTTTTACTAGATTCTGAGGTTGGAGCCTTAATTAGACTCACAATTGCATTGTATGTCTATTTGTGTAACTGTTCAATTAGGACTGTGAGAGCTGGGACAGGGATCCTAATGAGCTTTTAATGTCATGTTACTTCAGAACTGCCTTTTTTTGGTTATTATTTTTATTATTAGACTTTCATACAAGATTTTTCTTTCTGCTATCCTAACGTAGTTCTCACTTCAGAGGGGTTGAGATGCAAGACTGAGTCTTTGTATGTCAAACGCTGTGCATTTCTGGGGCTATTTTCCTCTTATCATTTTCATGATTAATTTGTAAACAGTTGCTAATATCCACTCTGTGGTTAGTATAATCTTAGGACCAATCCTCTATGATTTAGAGAACTGATTTTTCAGAAAGATGAAGTGAACTGTGGGTAGGACATGCTACTTACAGTGATGGAACTGTGGCTGGAACTGTGGCATTTTTTTCCTGCAAAAGCAAAACTATCAAGTCACCTGTATATGTCATGATGAGGTCATCCTAACATGGTAATGTGCACCAGTAGCCAAAATGGTTTGGGAGGAAGAGAAGTTGGGGGAGGGGACGAGAAAAGGGGAAATTTGAGAACAGTTTCTCGAATCATAGTTTTGGTAATGCTAACTGATCAGGTATTTCACTTAATATTTATTCGCCCTTCGCTAAGACTTGGGTACACTTAAAGACAATATTACATTTTGTGTTACATAAAAGGGATAGTAAACAAACTCATCTTGATTTAAACAAACCTGGTATACGAAAAATTATATTCATGAAACTTAATAATGACTTTTTTCTTTGCTTTGAAAAAAAATGACTCTTTGCCTCAGTTTCCTCATGTGTACAATAGGCAATAACAACGGCATGTACCTTACAGGATTGCTGGGAAGAGTAACTGGAATAATTCAGCAGACTTTTGGCAGAGTCAGCCTCAATCAATACCAGCTGCTTTTGTTCTTCCTTTTTTCATTATCACAAAAGGATGCCCAGAAGATCCCGTATGCCAAGCAGTCAGAATCATTTTCATATTTTATAGGAGGAGCAAAGAGGACTGGGTGGCATGCTGGGGGTGGTGTAAGTGCTAATATTTTGAGATGATTAAAAAGAAGGAGAAAATTAATGTCAGAGCTTGTGAAAATGACTGTTGAGACAAAACAATTATTCTATTATAAATTAATAATGCAATCCATTTATGATATGTTATTGAGTGCTTGAAGAATGGATTGCCCTCAAATATTCTTTTCAAAATCCATTTATTGCCCAAGATAAATTTAAGGGTAGTGTCACATTTTGAAAAATGTTATTTTATTGGCTATAATTTTTCATGGTTCCAGTGGGGACTTGGTGACAGCCCAACACAGCAAATGTCCTTCATGTTGCCACCCCCTTTTTTTCCCCTTTAAAGCTGAATTGTCCTGGGACCACTAGAAATGTGATTTATTTGTCCTCAGGCTAGTAGAAGGTTCCATGTAGGTGAAAATGGATGTTTGGTGAGTTGAAGAGAAATGGAAATGAGTTTTGCAGGTTGACTTACTTAATCAGCAGAAACAGGTTAAGTAACACAGGGACAGTCTATCACTCCACATTCTGATTACATGGAATTCTGCTGATTGTCATCCCTAAAGACACACATGGACCTATCTGTGATCTGTCAGCCATGGATGAGCCCATTGTGATCATCTCAGTGATTGCACAGTCACTGTGTGCAGTAGGCCCTCTGTGGCCATGGTCCATGCACAAGGACTCTGCATCTGTTTTCAACCAGAGCTTGAAAACATTTGAAAAATGTGCATTGGTCTGAATTTGCACAGACCTTTTCCTTGCCCTGATTCCCTAAATAATATAGCATAGCCAGTATTCACATAGCATTTACATTGCATTAGGAATTATGAGTAATCCAGAGATGTCTTAAAGTATAAGGAACGGGGTTGACCCAGCACCATGTACACAACGAAGTGTCTGAGGAATGAAAATCACATGAAAAACTAAATAAAAATTGCTTCTCTCTTTCTCTCTCATTATTCCCTCTTTCTTTAAAAAAAAGTATAAAGGAGAATGTGTACAGGTTGTAAACAAATACTACACTATTTTAAATAAGAGACTTGTACATCTCAGTATTTTGATGTCCACTGGGGCCCTGGAACCAATTCTACACAAATTCCAAGGAACAACTGTACTTATTATGTATTTATTCAGTAAATGTAATAGATTAGTAAGGCTAGGGTTTGACAAGATCTGAAAATTTGTTCAAAGTCACCAAGCACCAAATAACATCTGCACTGGTTTGGCCCAAGTTTGAGCTGATTCAAAAGGACCATGGTGTTGCTAGTATTACGGAGACTTTGTTATCTTGTCTCCTGCTTTGGGAGACAACGTTAGGAACCCTTTTTCACAATAAGTTGGTGCAGTGAAGAGGAAGTAAGAGACTAGAGGAACTCAAGCTTAAACCATGAAGATACGATTTAATCCTGGCTCTTCCATTGCCTTGTTCAATGCTCTTTCTACCACATTCCACTTATTAGGCATGAGGGAGGAAGATGAAGATTTGGATTTCATGGACCATAGATAGGGCTGGCTGCAGAGAACCTGGGTTCCCTCCCTGTCTGTAAATCTGTCATCTGAACCTGATCCTTTCCTTCCTTTGAGCCCTGTTTCCTCACCTCTCCAATGGCAATGCTAGGTTAGAAGATCTCTGAAGTCTACTTCAGCCTGAAAATTCCATTGCTCTACTGTCTCTGTGCTCTGATAAGTAGAAATATATAGCCCTGGGCTCATTAATATTAACTGGGTCAAACAAGTGAAACTAGTTGAGGAAAATAGCATTGTGGTTTTTGCTTAGAGCCAAATCCATCTTTTAAGACTCACTCTAAGCATTGGTAATGGAGCTGCTGATGGCTCCTTGGTCAGAACTCATGTACACCCTGCAGTTCCTCTCTTCAGTTGGTGCCAGGGGTGAGTGGCCTCCACAAACATGAGAAACTGAGACACAACACAGTTTCAGTGAAGCAAATCATCACATCAGTCCGTAGATGTTTTTAATCCATCCTTTCCCCAAAGCTTGTTCACTCTGCTTACTTCAAAGTTCAGCCCTTCCTGGAAAGGACCTCTTCAGGTCTCATCCCACAGGGATGGGAGTTCTCAGAAAAACAGAAGAGCCCCTTCTCTGTCCTCTCTTGTCATTTGTAGTCTGGTACTCAGGCATGTTTGTATGCCCAAATACTGAGGTCTATGATGAAGACCGTGTTCCCAGAGGTAATGTCCTATGTTTCTTGGGGGTGTTCATAATGTGATTTATAATTTAAAAAAAAATCATATATTTGGCTTTCACTCATTGCTGGCATTGAGCTCCTGGACCTCTCAGAATTTCATATGTGAAAATAACAATAAATGTAAAAGGAGCATCCCTTATTACTCACACACACTAAAAATCCTTCCAACTGCAACTGAGTGTACATCAATGGTTAATGAGGTAGCTCTGGAAAAATCTTAAGGATTTGGTAGCTGGTTGTTAGGGGAACCTACCAAGTAAATAGAGTTGAACACTGAACTCTACCCCCTTATCTCCAGGGAAGGGAGGGTTGAAGGAATAACCACTGGCCAATGACTTAATCAATCATGTTGGAGCTTCCATGAAAACCTGGAGGGACAGAGTCTGCAGAGCATCCAGGTTGCTGAACACATGGAAATGAAGGGAGTGTGGCATGAGAAGAGGGCACGGGAACTCCCAGCACCTTCTTCCATATCTTCTCCCAGGTCTCTCTTCCTTCTGGCTGTTTCTGAGTTTTATAAACCATTAATGTAGTAGGTAAACTGATTTCCTGAGTTCTTTGAACCATTCTAGCAAATGATCAAACTCGAGGAAGGAGTCGTGCAAACCTTGGATTGATTGATAGCTGGTTGATCAGAAGCACATGTGACAATCTGGGATTGGATTGGTGCCTGAAGTGGTGGCAGTATTGTGGGACATGAAGCTTATCTCCAGGTAGAGTGTCAGAATGGAGTTAAATTGTAGGACACCCAGTTGCAGTTTGCCAGAGTGCTGAATTAAATTGGATTGTTGTTGTTGGGAAAAAAACGTACCTACCATCTGATATGAGAAGTGATGTACTGAGAACAATAGTTACAATAGTGGAGAAGGTTTCCTCTTGGGGGACATGGATGGAAAGCCACAGACTAAATTTGACCTATGGTGTCCAGTTTGCCAAATTTATTTTAATGTTCTCTCTGTTCTTGCATTCCAACAATAATGGCAAATACAACAACAAAATGCCGTAAGAAAGCAAGTATATGAATGTGCTAAGTATATTAATGCATATCCTATAGGCATTTTGAGGCTATAGTTAATTTGATCTCTCAGTTTTCTCTTTATGAAGTCTCATGAGAGATTTCTTTCACAATTTCATTTCAGAAAAAGAGCTATTATTCCCTTTTAATGATTGTCCTATTAATAAGAACATGAACTACCCAGTGTCTTCCACCACTCCCCCCCCCTACCTTTTTTGGCTGATAGGAAGCCCAGGTCAAATATGAAATGAATTGATAAAATCTTTCTTTCTTCATTTGATCTGACTAGTTCATTTTTCTTTCTTTTTTTTTTTTTAAGAGAGAGGGACATGAGAGAGACAGAGAAAGAGAGAAACAACTTTATTTAGTTTTTCACATGGCCTTAGTTGCTCTAACACTTAGTTGTGTACATGGTGCTGGGGTTTGAACCCGGGTCCTCGTGCTTGCCAGGCAGGCACCGAAACCACTGAGCCACCGCTCCAGCCCCAAGTTCATTTTTAATTTGGCTAGGATAATTTTCAATTTTATTTATGCTCTCTCAGATCCTAGGTCTGTGGTCTTCATTATATTTTGCCATTTTTGTGTATTAAAAGGTTCCTTGTCTCTGTCCCCAAATATTTCTTAAAACAAGGTGAAAGATAAATGACACCAATAAAACTCATCATTTTTTAAAATCTGAAATGCCAAGCATAGTGCTAGAAATTTAGCAGGTAATATGTACTATTTGATTTACAGCAGACACACTACCCTGTTTAAAAAAAAAAAAAAGCAGTTTCTGAGAGTCAGTGCTGGTTGGTGCAGAGCTGCATGGTCCCTGTCACTTGGCGGTATCTGTGAATAAAGTAGATGAGCACTTTGGCTAATTTACTCAAGTCCTGGTTTCTTTAACTGTAAAATGGTAGTAATAGATTCTCCCTTTGAAGTTATTGTGAATAGTATAAGTTGGTACATGTCATGCACTTAAGCTCTGAGCACAGTAATATATTTAGTGAGCATCTGAAAAAAGCAGCTATTGTTATTAAAGAGAACTCATGCATTGAAAGTCATTTTATTAGTTTAAGTTTACTTCAAACCTGACCATTCTCTTGGTTAGCAGGCACTCAGTTGTCAAAAGCACGTGTGACTCCGAGTCACAGCACATCACTGTTTTTGTGGCTACTGTGAGGGGGACTAAAATGTAGACAAGGAGCTGGATGAGATCACCCTTAGGTGTCCTTTCAATCCCCAAATCATGATACTTTGGTCTCAAATCTGCTATGGTGTAAATGCGTCCCCTTAAAGCATGTAACTCAGTCTCTAACGCAAGAGCGCTGAGGTGGGAAGCTTCCGTGGGGATTAGGTCTTGAGGGCTCAGCCTTCAAGCATAAATCGAGGTTGTTACTATGCATATGGCTTAGTTATGGCAGTGGGTTCCTGAGAGTAGGATGAGGTCAGTCACCTTCCTCTCGTGCATATTCTCTCTCTCCCTTACACATTCTACCACAGAATGATGCCACAAGGAGACCCTCACCCTCTTGGGCTTCCCAGCCTCCAGAACCATGAGAAAGAAATTTCTGCCTCAGGATTGTGTTACAGCAATACAGAAGACACTAAGGCAAGATCCATCAATTAGAGATACCAAGAGTATGGGGGGATTCCAAAAGGATCCCAATGCCATTTTATTACAAGTTCTCTCTTCTTTCATGTGCAAATTTATCTTGGGACCCTATCAATTGCATATTACAGCATTTTTCAAGGAGAAAACACCCAGAAAGAGGAGAATAGAGAAAATGTCTAAGCATACTTCATGCCTTCCTATCTCTCTGCAAGGGAAGAGCTGCCCTCCCCATGGCTTAACAAACACAGGTCGGCATGCTGATTATCTCCACTAAGGCACAGACAGCCGACTTCAAACAAGAAAGCCATCCAGAATACACACCAAACAGGACGGGCATTCCAGTTTCTTTAGTAGCCTTAGCCAGAATGGCTCCATTGTGCACCATAATTATTTTACAGTACTTGATGGAGGGGCCCTTCAGAAAATGTGCCACATCTAGAATACAAAGAACGTATCAGTTCCCTGTATTTTAGATGGAATGACCATAAAATTGCAGGTCCCCACTGCAGCCAGGACAAACATTTTTTATTGCTGACCTTTGCCTAAGGAGTCATCAGGCACCAGAATGGGGCTGAGATAATAGGTAGGAACTTTCCCAAAGATCTGGAGGCTGTAGGTTGATCTCAAGATTTTTAAAGATGGATTTTTCTTCCCATGAAAATCCCCAGAGGGGTATCTATTATGGAGGTTGGGCTACAGAGGTCACCCCAGGTTGTTGACAATGTAGACTGTCCAGGTGCATCTAACTGGAGAAGAAATTGAAGTCTGGAAACAATGCAGGGTATGTTTCAGTGCACCACTCTGGATCAATCAGTACTTTTTGAGAAGATGACTGGCAATCTTTCGAAAGGCGAGTGGGCAGTTCTGGTGGCAAGCAGTGTCCAGTGTGCAACTGGCCACATATTAGGAACTATATATATGTGTTTAAAGTTTCAAGTTGCTTCAGCTGTTCCCAGGTCATGGATTTCTTAAAGCCTTTAAATAGGAGGCACCTCAGGATTCCAGGCGCGGTGGGGAAAAAGGACAAGGGCACAACTATAGCTCCTTTTCTCCTTGGAAAAATCATAAAACAGAAAAGAAATCACTTAAGTGATGCTGGCACTATGGAGAATTCTGGCCCTGACCCCCAGGTGCTCCTCCTCCTATCTCTGCACCACCTTTCCGCCTCCCTCCACACTCAGAGTCCAGAGACAGGTGGAAACTTGACTAGGATGCTATGCAGGACAAAAAGTTCACAGCCATGTTTAGGAACAGTGACTTCAGGATTCTCTGCCTTCTTTGGTTGCCTGCTTATCTTCTCTCACTGCTGAAAGCTAATCATGGTTGATGAGGCCAAAGAAAAGATTTCCAGAAAGTTGTCTTTGTAAACAATGGTTTTAGAATTCAATCAGGCACCTTACCAGCCCTCCTATTATTCATGATTTCACTCATAAGGTGGTGAGCAACGCTACGGTTAGCTTGTCATTGGCTACAATTGGCTCAAGACAGCAGGCATTGTTTATGGAGATATACACTGCTGTTATATGCCAAGCAGAAGGCTAAGCACTATGGGGCTACATAAAAGTAAATTAAACATAAATTCTATGCACGAATTAACAGTACTGTATGAGGGAGATTAGACACCTACTTATCTAATAAGAGAAGAACAATGTATCTAAGAACTCCATGTGGGAATTTTGGAGGGGTGACGATAAGCTCCCCATATAGGTGTCTACCAAGAGGCATGGAAGAAGTGGTTTATATGCTGGTCCTTGATGGGTAACAAGAACCTGGACCTTAGAACAAGGCAGAGGTAAATGACTTCTCTAATGATAGAGAAGTGTGGACATTTAGCCAGCAAATGTCCATGTCCCAAAGACTAGAGAGGCTCTGCCACAACGTCGGACAGACATCATAACTGTGTGTGTAATGATGCTCAAATACTTTCTGCACAGAAACGTACTTGTGTCAGTTAGCTTTCTTTCACTGGGACAAATTACCTGAGAAAATCAACTTAGAGGAGGAAAGATTTATTCTGGCTCAGTGTTTCAGAGGTCTCAGTCTATGGTTGGCTGGAGCTTCACTGTTTCTGGGGCTGTGGTGACAATATATTATGGTGGAAAAGTGTGGCAAAACAAAGTTTCTTACTTCATTGAAGCCACAAAGTGAGGGGCAGGAGTAGAGGGGTAAGGGGCAAGGAATAAAACATACCCTTCAAAGGCACACCTCTCATGACCCGCCTCTTCCAACTAAGCCCCATCTCCTAAAATGTCCACTACCTTCCAACACCACAGGCTGAAACCAAGCCTTTAGCACATGATCTTTGGATGGCGGGGTGGGAGGGGAGCATTCTAGACCCAAACCGTAACAGTACCTGATGTCACAGAAGCATAAGGCTTTCTGGACAACGGCCGGAGTTTTCCATCTGCTTATCAGGTATTCTGCCTCAGTGGTCCTGGGCATTTTATGCTATCCCAGTCCTCACACTCACTATTCCAACATGGGTCACTTGTAAAGTGGATTAACTGTCCTTGTAACATTACAGCAGCTCTGGCCATAGAGTAAGACAAGTCCTAATCATGTTGTTCTTTTCCAAGACATTCGGTATGAGCTCCTGCCAAGAAGTGTTGTTTTCTAAACAACTTCTCAATTCTTGGTTTCTCTACTAGTCTCATTATGAGGACACAGTACAGCCAACTGGTTTTTTGAGCAATTCAAGCTGCAGAGGCTCTGCTACTCTGTGCAAACCCAGCCAGATTCTCTCTTCTCCAAAACAAGAAATTTTGGAAATGGTTTCTGAGCACATCAGAACAAGCATGGGGAGCAATAATTAGAACGGACTTCGGTGCACAACAGGTCAGGTCTACAAAGGGAGATGGGGTGGAGAGATCCAGGCAACAAAAGTTTTGCGCTCATTCCCAAATTACATTCCTGCTGTAGATCAAAGTTTTGTTTTGTTTTTTTCTCAAACCACACCAAAGCACACATTTGTAGGCCAAAATCTTCAAGGGCACTTTTAAAGTATTTGGTAACTTTCCTGTTAAATTTAGAGTTCAGCTTACAAGCTTAAGGTGCACCAAATAATGACTTCACTGAACCACTAGAAAATGAAGCATCACTGATGGGACCAGAGGAACATTTACATGAGGTTTGAAGTATTTTATGTGCAACTATTGTCTGAAGATCCATGGTCAGTCAGACTACCTGTAATGCCATTCATCAAATGAGTATCACTAGCTCAGATTTTGTTCTTTCTTGTTAAAAGCATTCAGCTTAGGATGGTTGATGAAGAAAATGTTCCTACATTCCAAGAGCTAGGTGATTTTTCCACTTAAAAAAGGAAAACTTTTCCCTTTTATAAAAATAACTCTCTTCCTGTCTCTCCAGGCTCAAAGTCTCTTGTGTAGAGTAGTTAGCTTCCATATGTTACAGTCACATATAATTAAGGATGCTAAATGTAATGGGGTATCCTGGATTGCATACCAGAAGAGAAAACAGGCATTAGTGTCAAAAACTGGTGAAATCCAAATAAAGTCTAGACTTCAGTTTATAGTAATGTGTTAATGCTTATTTCTGAGTTTTATGAATGAACCACACTTGCGAAAGATGTTAACACTGGGGGAAATGAGTTGAAGCATATATGGGAACTCTCTGTACTACCTTTGCAACTCTATGCAAATCTAAAATTATTCCAAAATAAATGCTTATTTGAAAACTTTATGGATGGAGTTACATTTTGGAGGGTAACTCACTGGCAGCTCCATGAGGGAATCTCTATGGAAGCAAAGTGTCCTGGGTTTGATGTTGTAGCTCAGTGGTAGAACAGTTGTGCAGCAAGCATGAAACACTGCTTATCCCCAACACAAAGGGAAGAAGAAGAAAAAGAGGAAGAGGAGAGGGGGAGGAGGAGGAAGCAAGTGTCCTGTAGCAGAGTGAGCACCAGGCTAAGAGGTAGTTGCTGTATGTGTGAGGCATAGGTAAACACAGAATTAAAAGTCTGATTTTGTTCTAGTCCTTTAACTTCTTATGGACATTTGCATCTGTGAGAAGATCCACATATGTCACAGGAACATTAGGAAGATCAAATGCAAAGATGCTTTGGAGAATGCACAGAAAACTAAAGGGCACAACAAACTCAAAATGTGGTCTGAATAAGCCACTGAAAATCTTGACCAGACACAGACACATGGACTGGGGGGAAATGCAGGCAGGTCTTTTTTGGTCTCAATTCTGGAGGCTGGCACCCAGAGACATTTTTCAGATGTTTCATGAAAGATCACATTAAGGCAGCTTCAGGGCACACAGAGGGCAGCCAGACCAAGTGCAAACCAAGGCAGTGACAGGAGCAAAGACTTTATTTGGCATCTTTTGGGATCTCTGTAGTTTCATGACGGAATCACCTCACTACCTAGAGAACAAAGATGCTGCTTCAAATACTAGCATCATGGGCTGGAGCACTGGCTCAGTGGTTACGGCACTTGCCTGGCATGCCGAAGTACACAGGTTCAAACCCCAGCACCATGTACACAGCGAGGTGTCCAAGGGATGAGAGTCACATAAAAATCTAAAAATTGCTTCTCCTCTCTCTCTCTCTGTCTCTCACTGTCCCCTCTTTCTTAAACAAACAAACAAACAAACAAACAAAAAATCCGAATACTAGCATCACTACTACTGATTTGTCATTCCAATTAATTGGTCCCTTCCTATCGCAGAACATTTGGCCATTCTTCCATGGTTCCCCAGCACCAAAACTATCCAATTCAACTCCGTGGCATGGCCCCAAATTTTCCCCGTGTTTGACACTGCTGCATATCTCCTTCAGTCTCGTCCTTACACCCAGCCCAGCCCCAGTTTGCTGTTTTTTGAGGGCTCATGTTTCCTGCTGTGTGCCCTTTAGTGACTCTTCCCTGAAGGCTCTTCCTCATCTCCCTCTCCAAGGTAATCTCTACTCATCCTTTCTTTTCCACTTTTCCTATCCCTTTATTTTATGGCTTCCCACTCTTATCTGTTTTCCTTCTTCTTAGTTTTCAGGTTTTATACCAAGTCCCAAGTTTTTCAAGATACTTCCTTGATCTCTCATCTCCCCTAGTCCCAGCTGGTGTTCTGTGCCCTGGAGCCTCCCCTCAACCTTGATTAAATTGTTCGTCTCCCATTCTGTCTCCCTACCATCCTCCACATCAGGTTGTGCTCTTCTAAGGGTAAAGGCTCTGTTTGTATGTTTTCTAGTATCTTAAACACTGGGCCAGGTATTTAACACAAAGGTTTTTTGAATAAGTGAATGACCAATTAAATGGTCACAATCCTTAGATCTATTCCAGAAATCTACATATGCTTCTAAAAGACCTGGCAACTTGGTATTAAAGATAAATATTATTTCTACTAAAATAATTTGCAAACGCATTCATGTGACTAGTAGTGAACTCACACAGTTTATCAGCATTAACAATATGTAGAGAGCATTTTGCAAAATGACATAATGAGAATGACAACATTTTATGTCTAAGTATCAGATAGTGAAAGAAAATTAATTAATTCACTACTAAGATAAATGACTATAAGAACTTGGGGTGGGGGAAAGCTGCCATAGCTATTATGTTCCTGAGTTTGTTCTGAAAAACTCCCACCTCCAATTAGCTCTATTAAATTGGGATAACTAAAGATATCCAGCTGGTGTTCTAAATATTCACAAATAAAACATTCTGGAACAAAAAGCAAATTTTGTGGATAACAGGTGTAAAACACTAGGGAATTTATCTTTCACTTAGTAATTCACCAAAAAAAGGAACAAATAAAAAGAGCACAAAATCATTTATCTTTCTGGGCATATTTATAGGATACCCACTTAAGACTGGTATCCTAGTTTCTATGTGAATACTAATTTTACCAATTCAAGGCATCAAGTCCCAAGGAAAAAAAGAAAAACTAAAACAATTATTTATATTACATCCAGTATCTTCCCTTCTACCGAAAATGTTCAAGAAAATTGATAAAAGTCTCCTGCTATGCATTGACTGCTCATAAAATTTATATATATGAGCATCTACCTTTATAGTTTTCTTTTCAGATTGAAGCCATGTTCATGAGGGTAGAGTTGAAGAAGTTACAAACAAAAGATTTTTATTTTATTCATTAAAAATGTATAAAACACAGACTGGGTAACAAACATTGTTCTAGATGTTAGGAATATAGCAATAAACAGACTAAAGTTCCCAACTTTACAGTCTTACATTACCGCGTAGGGGTCAGTGTCAGGAGGGTAATTATTTTGGCTCATGCCTAAATTTTCTTGTGAACTACTCAGTCACAACTGGGATACAAAGGCAGCCATAAACAACACATAAAGGAGTGAGTATGGCTTTGTTCCAATAAAACATTTTTAGTACAGATAGGCAGGAGCCAGATTTTACTGACAGGCCAGAGTTTGCCAACTCCTGTTCCTGTTCATGAAATTGCTTATATATCACTCAACCCAAACAGGGATATTATCAAATTTATGGAATCATTATAGAATTGTGAAACTTAAGAGTTGATAAAGGAGGTCCACTTATTTTAATCTTATTTTCTCCTTCTGAAGTAGCATCATAGTTTAGTGCATGGTCTTTGGTATCAGTCTGCCAGAGTTCAAAACTTCCATTTTCCATTTTCCATAAGTGATTCAGGTCAAGTTATTTGATGTCTTTAGGTTTCATTTTTCTCATTGGTGAAAGGAAGAGAGTAATCATACCTACATTTCTTTCTATTTTTAAACTGTTAGCAGATTCTACAACGGAAACAACGAGAATGCTGAGGCTCAGAGAGGTGACATGACTTGCAGAGGGTCCCACAGCTAATGTGTCTGAGTTGTGAAAGGAACCCAGGCATTGTGCCTCCAAAGTCCAAATCTTATCTAACATACTCTGCATCTCGTTTCTTACAAACTTCAATAAAACACATGATCTATGAGCATAAAAACTGGGCAGTTTATAAATGGCAGCAGGACTCACTCAGTTCTATTATCCAGGGAATTTTAGGGCTCATGTGTGATGTAGGGAAACTTTTTAGGGAAACAGGCTTGCCCTAACCTGTCCATCAGAATGTGTCCACTGCTGTCCCACTAATGTGTTTGATAACAGAACTGCCAGAGGAAATTACTCTTGAGAGGAATATGGCCATTTAGAGACTAAATTCCACAATAGAGGACCAAGGTGGACAGGGGAACCCAATCCCTCTTCTCATGAATGGAGTCTAATCTTCAGCAGATTGTGAACTAGAAATTCTGGATGAGGGTAAGTGTTTTGGCTTCTTCCACCTGATGGCATGTTCCAGCAGACCACCCATGGAGCCCTTCAAAATATTATTTTCATTGGTAATTATTTTCAACGTTTCACTTGTTTCACTTCAGTATCAAGTTCTCCTTTGAAGATCACAGTTGTTCAGTGTGCTTAATATAAGTTATCCTCAGGAGGGAAAAAAAAACTCAGAGCTGTGAAAGCCAAGGGTTTTATGCTACCACACCCTTTGGAAAGCCCACATATTTCTACTATTTCAAGTAAATCAAGCCACAACATCATAAATGTTCTCTCAAGGAACTTTCAGCTAATTAATTGTGAATGTGACAGCTAGAGTACAGAGAATTAATTTCCTGAGGTTAGTCTCCCCTCTAAAATGTCATTTTCCTGAGGCTGGTGCTTTCTGGGCTCTATCATTTGTGGGTTCTGACAGGAAGTAGGAGGGCTAAAAGACCACCACACTATTGGAGTCAGTAGAATTCTTTTGACAAATGGTTTTGCTGACTTGAGACATCTGGGTCATATTGAGCTTAAATCTCATTTTAAGATCTTTCTTCATAGGCCAAAGACAATGTTCTCTTTGGAAGTCCTGCAAAACACTGCAGTGGCGTCCACACACATCATCTTCTCACCCACTTTGAAACCATCGTTATCAGATCGAGGACATGGGGTGGAGGTCTAGGTCCTCAGGGTACTTGCAACGTGATATATCCATCTTGCTGAGATTTTTTTTTTGTTGTTGTTGATTTGCTTTTCTGAAGTCATTTATAAATGATCACTTCCAGGAAGTTTTCAAAGATAAACTCTGTCTAGGCCTAATGATTCAGTTCCTCACCTTTGCAATGCACATGGAGGGGATGACTTCTCTGCCTGAGAGTTATCAGGAATATGAGATCATGGCAGTGTGGTTACTGCCTCAAGGATCAGTGGGACAAGTATCTAGTTGCATATAATTCAATATGCTAAATGCTATTTCAGAAGTATTTACAGATACTGGTGAAAACCTTTTGGGAGAAAGGACTCCTCAACTCATGGTGGAGAACTAGTTCACCAAGGAAGGTAAACAGGAAGGACATACCATACAACAGCATCTTATTGGGCAATCAAAGAAAGTGAAGTACTAACACATTCTACAACACACACCAACCTCAAAGACATGCTGAGCCAAAAAATTGATCACAAAAGTCCACTTAATGAATGATTCCTTTTGTAGAAATGTCCAAAACAC